>CM072897.1:2050000-2377500 GCA_037013685.1 Acridotheres tristis | reverse complement strand
TCTCTTCAAAACTTGCAGCCAGAACACAAATGCTGATTTTTCAACCCAGCTGCACCACCAAGAGCACATTTTTTAAAGTCTTGAGGTTTCTATTAAAAGCTGTGGGTTTGCAGGGTTTATAACTCAGCTCACAAACCTAAAATTTGGCATGAAGAGCTACGGGCTAAAATTGATTTTTTTTAATGAAATGATTTGGGGACATGTCTAAGTTTTTCTGAATGCAGTTTTTCTGAATGTGATTATAGCTGTCTTTTTGTGCTACTATCATTTCTTAACACACTATAATTTGTTAACTTTTTTTTTTTTAAGATAGAAAATACTTCAATTTTTACTGTGAAGCAAAATTGCTTTTCTGGAGGAAGAAATCCTTCATAGTAAATTTATCCATTAAAATTCCAGGCTGGTAATTTTAGCAATTTGGTTAAAACTATCTCATATCTGGCAATTTTTCCTTTAAGATCAACGAGATACCAGCCTGAGAAAAGCAAAGTCATTATCTGCCTGTCTGAAACAGCTGGATAGATGACAGTGGCCACTTGATCACCACCAGCCATTTGTCAATGCCCAGGTTTTTAAGTCCATGGTGATTAGGCAAAGAAGTGCTGGCAGGAATTCCATCATACCTTTATCCTCCAGGAGAGCAATCAATAATTTGACATTTACTTCCCTAACTACTGACTTCAGATCTCCCTGCTCCAAGCTTGTGCTGCTCGGTTTTAGATGCCCATCCTGAATGTTCTGCAGCCATTCTGTATTTGCAGTCCTCCTTTTTCCTAGACAAGTTTTAGTCAAAGGTACTTAACTGCTGCATTCTGTACTGAATTCCTTTTTATTAGCTGGGTGACATCCAGTCAGACCATTTCCAGTGACCTCTGTTTTGCATTTTCTAATTTTATGGGAAGTCTTTGGTAGAATTTAGAACTTCCTTTAATAGATGTGAAACTGCTGGCTTTAAAAAATCAGGACATCTAATAGCAATTGATTTTTATGATGTCTGTAGAAACCAACACCTGGACTTTTGCTGCAAAGGGAACGAGGGTGGAATTATGAGCTTTGCAAAAGCTCAAGGTGAGAATCCTCCATTTGCTTGTGACCAGTGCAGCAACCTCATCCTTTACACTGAGGATTCTTCACAAACTTTATAGCACTTCGTAAAAGTGGGATTTGTTTTGACTTCATGCACAACTCAGACACAAAGCTGGCCTTGAATCCCTGGGAGTTCTGTGAGTGGTCCTGCCAAACACCCTCTGAGCAAAACAGGTCCTCAGCATCTGAAATCTGGTCTGTGGCTCAGCAATGAGAGCTCTGATTTGAAGACACAGGTTTGGAGGTATGTAATCTCTGCTTTGGAAATTTTGGTGCAGTAATTCTGTGGGAAAAGTTCACCTGAGTTCATGTCTGACACTCCTTGGTAACTTGCAGCATCATTACTAATTGGTGCTGCACATGTCATGAGAAAAAAGGCCAAACCTGTTTGTAGGAGCTCATAAGCAAAGGTTAAGGTTTGGCTTCACTTAAACTCACAGTAAAGTATTTCTTGACTCCAATGCTTCCAGCATTTCCCCTGAGCTGACTTGCCAAGCTCTGTCCTGTGGGAGGAGCAGTTACTTGTGGCAAAGGGCTGGGAGGTAAAACCTGCACTGAGATGCTGGAGCCTCCTCCTGAACCTCAGAGCTGCAGATCCATTCCTCAGGGACCTTGCACAGAGATGAAGCTCAGCCCTACGAGCTCCTGCTGGCACCTGGCACAGGCCTGGGGACAGGACTGGAAGGGCTTGGATCCCCCAGTCCCTGTGCCCAGCTGCCTTTTACTGCAAACACCCAGGCACATCCCTCAGAGAGCTGATCAAGCTCCATTTTAACAGTAATCAGATTTCTTTGTCCCATTAGTCTTCCTGGGAAGCTATTCTGAAATCTCACTGATCTGATGGTAGAAATCTAATTTCCAGCTTCGATGCATTCATGGCCAGTTCATCCTCATTTGTTCTCGAGCCAGCTCTGTCATCTCACTTAAACAGCTCTCCTCCCTCCTCATGTTTACCTTGCTGTATTTATACATGGCAATCATGCTCCCCCTCAGAGCTCATTTTGCCAGATAAAAGCAGCCAAGCCTTTTTTCAGTCTCTTCTCATAGACTCCCCCTTATCCTCCCACTTGTTTTCCTCCTGCCTGTGTTGCAGTCTGTGCTCCACTGGCACAACCACCCAGCCCCAAACACGCTGGGGAGGGTTTAATGCCTCCACTGGTGCTTGTCTCTCTGCAGCTTCAGTGGTTTCACCTCCAGGACCTGAGCAGTGGCCAAATGTCTGTCTGGCAGAGGGGGAATGAGGACATGAGATCCTGGCCCTGCTCCCATCCTGTGCAGACAGATCCATGTCACAAACTGTCCCCAGTGCAGTGCTGGGCCCTTCAGCTCCTGCTAAAGCCTCACCCACCTCCTTCCCTCCAGAGATGCCACCCTGGGAACTGCAGCAGGGTCAGTACACAGTGCTGGGAGCCCCCAGCCAGGGATCCTGGAGATGGGAGAGGGATGGGACAAGAGAGCAGGAGGGAAATAGGAATTACATGTGTAGAGTTGGGGCAGAAAAGAGAATAGGAAAAGGGACATGGGAATAAAAAAGATAATGGAGTGGAGAGATCATTAAAAAAAGAGAGGAGAAAAGAAAGAAAGAGGGGAGAAAGAAGAGAGGGAAGCACAGGAGGGAAAGCTTTCCTCAACCCTCCTCAAGCTGGAGCAGGGCTCCCAGCTGTCCTGCCTTTGTCTCTGCCCAGGCTCTGGAGAGGAATGGCTCCGGGCCTGATCTCCTTGGAGCACAGGGACAGTGACACAGCCCGAGCCCTGGCTCAGCACTTCAGAGAGTCCTCTGCCATTCTTTTTTTCATTTTGCATCTGTGCTGATTCCTTTGTGACCCCGGCTGGCACTATAAAGAAATGAATCCTCCAAGTACAACTTGTGCACATTTCTCTGCAGAAAGTGAGAATGGCACCAGGCAAAGTGATTTGGAAATGAACTCGTTAAGGCAGCTATTAGGGCTTTATGTGCTCCTTTGTCTTACTTGGCTGCAGAGCTGCAGACAGACAAAGTGTATTTTTGGCCATCCTCAGCTATTCAGCACTGCAAAGCATCTCATTAATAAGTGAGATGGTGGGAAATCTAAAGGAAATATCAGGCCATATATTTTGATAAATACCTTGAAAATACAGGTTCTATTGGTCTTTCAGTGATTATCAGCACAACCTGACTGACTACAATGGCCAGAGCTGCAGCAGGGGGAGCAGCTTCCAGGAGAGTCCCAAAGCACCATTTGGGGATTAAACCTTTCCAGCAGCTTAATTTTTGTAGTAGTTCCGTGAGAAGATGGCACTGCAGGCTGGGAATCCAGGATAGGTGCTGGCTTTGACCTTCTCTGAATTCATTTAAATTTCTGCAAAAGGATTAGTGGTCCAGATGGACACTCATCCTAAATTTGACATTATGAGCGTTTGCACTTTCAATTTGGGGAGAAAAAATTCATGATGCAAGGGGACCATCTACATCAAAAAACATATTTACACATCTGTCTAAACATTTCTCTGAGAGATCTCTGGAGCCAGCCTTTTTATTACATTTTAATGAGATTTTCTTTTAACAACCAAGAAATTACTTAAGGAGCACATGTAGAGATATTTCTGCCTGTCCTGTACAATACTGTTTTTTTTTTTTTTGCATTAATCTTGTTCATATGGCATTCCAATGAATAGTTACATTTGGATTAAGGTGCCACAGCCTGAAATACCATCATTTTTAAAGTTGACAACCTTGATGAAATCAACTGCATTTCCTTTTCCCCCTGCTCCCTCTGCTTTGCCCCACCTGGGCTTATTAAAGCTCCAAAGAAAGAGCTGTTTTACCATTTGCCATGTCTAAATTTACTGCTAAAGTGCTGAACTGAGTCACAATGCTGTTCATGAATGGTCTGAGGGAATCAATTGCAACAAATGATAAGGAAGGTGCTCCTGGATGGATGTTCCAGTGGTAGGGTTGGAATAGCTCTGCTGGGGAGCCAGGAGTGACAGCAGAGCTCCCAGAATGTCCCTGGATGAGTCAGGGCAGTCCTCAAAAGCACCCCAGGTACCTTCCTGCATCTTTCTGCTTGTCTGTGTCAGCAGGGAATTTGTGTGTCTGATGTGGGAAACAATGAAACAGCAAAGTGAGATTACTGATTAATGCTTCATTGATTTACTGGTGTTGTGTTAATGGATAATTATATTTATTGAGTTATTTATCTGTTCTGAGAAGCAAACATACCTCAGAGTTGCTAAGACACCAAGCCTTGCTGACCCAGACAGGCATGAGACTCCAGTTCCCATTCCCAGAGCCTGGGAAGACACAGGGAGGGGAAAGCCAAGCTTTCAGTGGCTGGGATGTCAGGAATGCTGCCCTGGAGTTTGAAATAACGCTGGCAGACAGCAGGGCCTGAGAGACATTGCCGTGGTTGATTTCCTTGAACTGATAAGAACATTGCTACAGTGGGGTGGGGTAATATCTACCTTACAGGAGCTGTTTCCATCCAGATTACTGGGAAAGAAGTGTGAAGTCACCCCACATGAGAGAGTGTGGTAGCTTGGATTGGAAAAACAATGAACACTGCTGCTACCTTGGGATATATCTGGGGAGAAAACAAGTCATCACAAGATACTTTGGAAGCCATAACAGTTCTTAAGAAACTGAAAACATGGTAAAGACAATCTAGTTTAGAAATCTTTGTTGGAGTACTGGGTGTTCTAAAACATCTGCAGAGGCAATCTATCCTATTATGGTATGAAGCTCTTGACTATTAGCATTAAACATAAGAGAAAAAAAGCAAAATATTTAAATAATACAGTGTTATCTTCTTGAAGATGTTAATAAAGTAATTCCTGACAGTCCAGCTGCTTTGCAGGTGAAGGGAGGGAGGCAAAACTCAGGCTGCAACACTGCTGCCTCCTTAGTTTAACCTATGGAAGAGCCCCTGAGCAGTCTTGCAGTTGAAACAAATGAAACCTTTTTGCTACAAAACCGGGAGTAATGTTAGAAATCAAGGTGTTATTACTGTACCAAGGAGTCTAAAACGTTTTACATTGTGTGCAGAGGATTTTAAAAAACCAAAGTTGGAGCCCTGAAAGGCAAACCTGGCCAGTTATAATGTATGCTCAGAGACATTTTATCTATGTCCTCAATGTAAGTTATAAACACATTTACCAAACAGAATAATTTACCAAGAAAGTCATCGTATTTATACTGGCAGTTCTAATGAAAAACATCAATCCCAATCTGGTTCCAGCTGCATAACAAATGGATACATATTTCAAAGTACCATCAGGAGAAGGGATGGAAAATTTCAATTGGAGCAGCATCATTTAAACAACGAAGCCCTGTAAGGAGCAAATGAAGGGGTTTTACCAAAGCATGGGCTCAGACTGCAGGCAGAGAGGTTGGTTGTGGGGAACACATTCAAGTTAAAGGGTAATGAAGTGCTGGGGTGGCTGCTTGAGCCCATCACCACCTTTACTGAAGGCTGGCAGTGGTGAGTGACGAAGGGCAGGGACCTGGCTGGCACTGGGGTCCCAGCCACCATCACCCTCCTCTCCTTGCCCTCTGTGCTCGCCTCACTCTGAACATGCGCTTTGCTTTGCTGACATCTTGTGGAGATCTAGATTGAGCTTAATTTACTGCAGAATATCCAGTTTCCAAGAAGTGGGTTTATCTGCAGGGTGTCTCTTACATAAGGGCTCAGGGGAAGCGGCTCCTGCATGTGCAGCTCTGACCCAGCACTTTTCTGCTGGAACACACAGAGGGATTTTCGAGGTCAGCTCTATTTTGTGGTGAGTGCAGAGCCTTTGAGTCTCAGCTGTTTTCCTGAGTTGCTGCTAACAAATAATCTCAGATCAGGATGTGATTCCAGAGCTGAAGTCTTTGCATTGAACATCTGCCAGCCAGGCTGCTGGGGCTCTGCCACCGCCCCCAGCTACAGCTCTGTGACATTTACAGTCAAACCAACAGGAAACACATCTCTCTTGGGGTCTGCCAGTGGGAACTGGGGCTGGAACCCATCCCTCATGTCACTGTGTGCCCCTCACAATACAGCTGCTCTCACACAGCCTTGAGCCTGCTCAGGGGGCTTGGCTCAAGGGCCCATCCTCCCTCCCCACTGCCCACAGCCCCAGTTAAGCACAGACACTTGGATCTGTGTCTTTCTGCTCTGAAAGTGTTGGTGGAGTCAGCTCTGCCTTCCCCCTTCCCTTATCCCCCGGCTGGGGGCAAGGACCAGCTGGAAGGAAGAGCCAGGACCTCTGGCTCTGCTGTGGGATTCGAGCACATCGGTGGCACCGGGAGCCACCTGAGACAATGCGAGTTCTCACCCAGCTCAGCTGGCTGGAGTTTGTTTTCTGCACCAAAATGAGCTGAAACAAAACTTTACCAGAGTGCTCTATCACTTAGCAGTGTGGAATTAATGACCCTGAGCTTGTACACATCCCCCCACATCCTTTTCTTCCCCCTCTTGCACACAGCGCCCTGAACTCAGAATTACTCCTTCTACACAGTTCCCTCTGCTCAATACTTAAGTAGCCACCCAGGCTGATTTACCTTGATAGCACAGTCCATTTTCTACACATTTATTCATGAAGCTCTTGTAACTGCTGGCTGGAAATACATCAAATTCAAATCTAATGCTATCCCTGTTTAAAAAAAAACCCAACAAAAAAAAAAAACCAACCCACAAAAAGTCTCTCTCTTCCCAAAGGTGAGAATTTTATTCTGGTCTGAACAGTAAGGAAAGACTTAAATGCTTAAAGGAAAGGGAATTAGACTGAGCTCCTGCTCTGAGCCTGGGCTGAGGGGTGCAACAGAGAGCATCAGTCCCCATCCTGCAGGACAGTATTGAGGAAACTGGGCACCAGCCCAGCCACAAAAAAAGGACAAAGTGAGCACTCTGCAGTAAACACAAACCCAGACTTCTCAATCGCTAAATGGAACTGCTTCCTTCTCTTTGTGTGGGTCTTCTCTGCCCACACAGTGTCAGGGAGACGGCTGAAGGCTCCAAACAGGAGGGTTCACTCTGCCACCTCCCACCACCCATCATCTGCAGATCATTTCTGGAAATGTCTCGTCTAGGCTTCAAGATCCACGGTGTTTTATTTGTGTCAAGCTTTGCTTAGCTCTTGGCTCTCAGCAGAGGATTCACCCATACCAGAAAGTTTGCTAAGATCTTGATAAGACCTCAAACATCACTTCAGCCCATAGCCAAGTCTTTGTCAAAGTCCCACTAAGAAATCCCTGCACCTCTCCAGCCCTACCACACAGTTTTCCCTTCTGGTCCCATCTCCTTGAACTAAACAACCTGCACTTTAAAATCTTTTTTGGATGTAGTACACTGCTCTCATGCTGGGGAGCACTATTTTGATTTCAGGCTTATTTGGGAAAGTTTACTCTTAGGTCCACGTGCTGTGGATAAGCCCTCCCAGCACGGGTGGTTTTCCTCTCTTCTGGCTGCTGGGCAAAGTGTGTGTTTTGCTGCCACATCCTTCATCCACAAATGCAAAAGAGTCCAAGGGCTGCCCAAGGGGTTCCCCTTCCTCATAATCTCTCTCACACATATGCATGGATTATCAGCCTCACAAGAGCTGAGGACATAAAGACCAAAAATATCCTCCAGAAATAAATGTGCTGGAAGAAATTGCTGCCTCCAGGAGCTAGGGATCTGTTTATGTGACTCTGTTCAGAAACAACACCACCATTACCCAAATGAGAGTAAACAGGCTAAATAACAGCTGATGATTCAGGAGAGCCATAATGTTACAACCCACAGAGGGCTGGATGCTGCAGCCATCCAGGTGGAATTCCTGCTAAAGCACACGGGATTACATGGGATTATATCCATTGGACAAGTACACCTACACGGTATTCTGCCCTTAATCCACAAGCAGACCCGCAGGTGAAGGTTGGAATCCCTGTTCCCTCTGTGCAATATTGCTGCTGTCCTTGAGCATCCTCTGGAACACACGTGTGCACTCCTGCCCTCAGACACACACGTGTTGTCTTGCCAGACACAAATTCCTTTTCTGTGAGCTTGTCTCAGGATCCACCTCTCCACTTTCTGCACATCAGCGTGGGCACCTCTCTGCTCTATGGGAGAGAAGCAGCATTGGTGAGGCCAAAGTTGGGGCAGTTACTGCAAGTGGCAGTCGGGGAATGTACTGGAGGACAGCCAGGATTAGGCAGGGAGTTTTCAGAAGCTTTTGTCTAGAATTTGTAAATGCCCTTCTAAAAAGGGCAAAACCCAAAACTTGAAACAATGCTGGTACCTGCAGGCAATTTATAATGAGCTGAAGATGGAGCAGTGTGTTTTTATTTTCTTAATCCTCCTCTGCAAGCTCAGATGGCAGAGTTTTCCAAGGGGAAGGAGGAAGAAAACTGTCCTTGTGACCTCCAGAAAGAGATGCCTGACCCCACTCTGCTGCAGCTTCCTGAGTAATAAATTTCTATTGCTACAAGGACTGCACAAAGAAAGTAAGAGGAAAGAAAAGGCCCAGTCCCTGCATCCCCATCACTGACTGAGATGAACAGGAAAGAACCATTATCCAATTTCTTTCTAGAGATGCCCATGAAACACCCCCTGACCTGGTGCTGTTTGAGTTTGTGAGGACCTGGTATTCAGGGTTTTTACAAACTGACCTGACACAGAGCAGAAATGCCACAAGGGCCAGAACTAAACTCCCAGCCCAAGGACCAAAAGAGATCTCAGGTTTAGTGCAGATGAGGGATGTGATCCCTCAGCTATTTAGATGTATCCAGGAATTCAGCCATCTCCAAAATACTTTTGTTCCTCATGTACTTAAGTATCATATGGCATCAGGAACTCTGGGAAAGATGGCTGCAGCTGAGAGGAATGTGAAGAACATCTGTTTCTTACCCAAATGGGCAGCTTAAGCAAAAGCCAGAAAAGCTAAAATTCAAAAATAAGAAGGAATGAAAGGAGATCCATGATAATTTCTCCCCTCATTTGTAGCTATCAGAAGGAATGCTCTACTGAGTGGTCTAGGTATGAATCTAGTCAATGGTGTTCAGCAGAGAGCCCATGATGTGGGACACACCATGGCAGGAAAATGTCCCTGGCACAAGGACTGAAGTCACTGTGCCATGAGAAGCTCCCTGGTTAAATTCCAGGTGTAGCCAGGCATTCCTGCCATTGGCTTAATGGGAGAGGCTCCTTTCAGGCACATCCTTGGCAGGGCAGTCCATGGAAAGCTCCCAGCTGTGCCACCCTGAGAGAGCAGAGAAGCCAAGGGGCCTCGTACCTTTGAGTAGAAAGCAGAAAGGAAAAGGCACTGCAGGCCTGGGGAAAAAGAGCTGCTGGGCCAACCTCTGCCTGCCCCTGGGGCTTGTATCTACCTGGACTTGGAGTTTCAGCCATTTTAAAGGAAGAGAAGTCAGAGGGCAGTAAACCCTGAGAAGATCCCCACTGAGACAGTGGAGAAACCAGAAGGAAGTAAAGGCATCTCCTGCCTGGCATTGTCCCTGATGTTGGCCAGAGAGGAATGAATAAGAATGACAGTGTTGAAAAGATCACATCCTCCAAAATTTAGACAATCTGTCAAGAAAAGCTGTCCTCCACAGCAGAGGCAGAGGATAGAAAGAAAGAAGAATGCTTTGATCCTGAAGAGCTTTCCTCTTCCTCTCTCCTGCTTTCCTCAGCTCCTGGGAAGACAATTCCCACCAGCTGTCTACGTGACAAGGGCTGCTCTGCACACAGCAGAGAGAGAGACAACAAACAGACACCTCAAATCCCAAACTGCAACACAGACATAACCAAAACCTTATGACTGACCCAGCCAATCCCATTCCTCAAACAAAAAAAGGCTTCCCAAGGTTTCACAAAGGGAAACATCTCTGCACCTCAACAGGAATGCACATGACTCAAAATTCCATGCAGGATATTTCCTGCCTCGGTGTATCCCATATCAACTTCCACACAAAAAGCAGCTTAAATCAATTTTATATTTGCTTTCCTGTCCCATTTATGTGTTTAAAGATCAGGGTATTCTGAGGAAGAACGGAAGTGTCATTATTTTTGAGGCTCAATAACACATGTTACACATCACAGAAACTTGTATTTCCCCAACAGACAGGAATATGAGTCTGGATTTGATTAACATAAAAAGACCCTTACCAGAAAGTGAGTAATCTGTATTAGTCATCCTCATGGCTGGAGTGTAAGATACACTTGGCATGTCATGGCCCTTCTCCTTCTGTTTCCGTCGATACCACACAAAGAGTGCCAGCAAGACCATAATAATTAGAAGGAGAATAATAATTCCAATGATTGCTCCCACTGAGTGCCTCTCTGATCCAAGAGCAGGGCTAATTTTAGTATAGGGGTTTAATTCTTCCATCATAAGAGCCGCTGTTAAAAGTAATTCATAACACACTGTAAATTGAATCGCGCATTTCATTTTTGAATCACTGTTGTTTTTTTTTTAAGGCAAATACATCATTGGAGAGGAGGAGAGAGGGAGGAATTTTATAGAGAGAATTCCACTGTACCTTGATCACATCGGATTCCTTTGAAGCCTGGACTGCAGTAGCAAGTGCCTGTGACGTGGTCACACGTTGCATTGTTCATGCACTCACACAATTGTTTGCAACCATAACCAAATGTTCCTGGAGAGCACTCTGGGGAGCCAAAGAAAAACATTGGAAAGAATTCTACTGGTTTTGGGAATGGGCACAACACTTGCCATGGGAAATTCAGTAGAGAAGTCTCCCCGGTTTTAGGATCTCTAGGATAACATCCTAGTGTGAAATGATTATCAGTCTAAAGCAGAAGCTAAATGTATTCTATGTGCAGTTTGTTACTCACTGAGCTGCAACTTTCTGGAAAATTCATAGAATGAAATCAATGGGAGGCACAAAGGCTTTAGAAGTGTATTGATGTATATTACAAATGTTCAGAGTTTAACAGAACTTGATATCAGAAGCTGTAGACAACAGAGCTCAGCATTCTTCACCAACCTACCTTTTTTTTTTTCTCATGGGGGGAGTTGCAAAGACAAGTTTTTAATGAGCCTTTATACGAACCCAACAGCCTTTACCAAACAAACCCCACATGCTTTCCTACTCATCCCTGCCAGTGCCAGGAGGTGAATAGAACATTGCAGGTGAAATTTCAGAATTAAGCATCTGAATGGTTTGATTTTCTCTGCTTCAGTGTCAGGATTCCTAATACACAAGAAATTTCTATCCTGTCTTTGTGTTTCTATCAAAGACAAAATGATTGAATGTCCAGCTGAGAAATTTATTCATACAATTACCATGATGGGATATTACAATAAATCTGTAGGCAGCTTACTGTACTTCTGGAGGCACTATTCAAGAATAAATTGAAAGAAACAATGTCTGTCACATCCCACTTATTTCCATGAAGAAGCTGCATTACTGAAAACTTGCACCCTTGCTATGATCCTATGGAATATATTGTTCAAGATGAGACTCCTCGTGTGTCACTGCAAATGTTTTTCATTGCATGACAACACCTCCCCAGTGTCAGTCTCAAAGTGGCTTCTGGCAGCCAAAATTTAATATTGGCACACTCACACACACTCACACACACCCAGGCACACTGAGGCACACTCACACACACTCACACACACTCACACTCAGGCACACTCTGAGAACCATAGCCAGTGTCTGTTTATTGATTTGCAATGTGTATTAAAACTGTATCTTTAATCTGTTGGTACTCAAACAATGAAAAAATTAAAATTATTACAATTAATGCTCATTCTTTTATTAGCCTGCAGCCTACTTAAAATGAATAAGGCCTAAATTTTGGTACTGCACCACAGAAATGATGCCTGCAATTAAGCATTTCATCTGCAATGCAGTGTGACTGCCCATTCAGCAGGATTTGGAGAAGGAAGGAGCCTTAATGAAGAGATTCTTTTAGATTAAACCGTAGAAAAACAAGTAAATAAATACATTTGTAGTTTGGATAGAAAAGAAAGCCTCAGGCTTTATACAGGGGTCAAATCATAAAGCAGCTCCTTGTATTGTGTGGTTCTTTGTGGGATTCTTTCGTTTCCTATTTTGATTGTGGCTGCAGTGAAGAGTGTCCCCAAATTCCACAAAGTTGGCCACTTACAGAGTTACAGTGGTGCCATGTGCAATTCCCCACAAGCACACAAATTTGGCCCTGAGAAATTCACTTTGCTGAATGCAAGTGCATGCACAAAATATTTATGAATTAAGTGACAAATACTCCATAAAGATCCATGTAGCAAGGTACAGATAAGAAGCCTTCCCTTGCAAATCTGGCAGGAATGTTATTTAATTACTTCACTGCCAAAAAACATGGGGGAACCCTGTGGAATTAATGCCTTGGGAAGATGAGGTGGATTTCACCTGTGTATGGAATCCCAGTAAGTGTGGGAGAATTTCCTTGTGAGTTACTGCACTGGACAAACAAATAATTATCCAGTTAGAGCACATCCAATTTCCAGGACCCTCATTCCATGTCCTTTAAGGAGCCATTTAGCACAGCCTGCTAAATATTCCAGTGGGATATGGTCAACAATCCCAGTAAGATATTCCAGATCCCTTGCAAGGGAATTGAGGCTCACTGGGAAACATTCACTGCTCAAGCTAAACTCAGACCCTTCCCAAAATGGCAAACAGCCTTGTTTCCCTTGATCTGCTTTCATTGTAAAGATGATTCTTTATTTGATCCATGTCTACATCATAATTTCTGTGGGAAAGCCCCATATCCCCAGTATTCCTCGGAAGGCAGAGAGCAGAAAGGATTTATTCCTTGGAACCCCTCTGTCTTCATGCACTGAGAAACTCGGGGCTGCTGCTCTCAGCAGGTTAGCCAGGCCCGAGGCAGCTTTAGGGCTGGGTGTGTATTAATCAGATGCAAATTGTTTGAGAAGGCCCCATCCAGTCAGCACTGAATGCAGTGATTTACTTTCTCTCACCTAAATTTAGTCTAGGAATCAAAAGCCCAGTTTGCAGGAATTCACTGAATTTCTTTATGCTTATGCTGCCCAGTTTTCCAGAGGTGTCCTCTCCTCCCTATGGATTATATAAAGTGCCTGGGGTCATTGTCCTGCTGACATCAACACCTCATTTAAGAGCCTGTTTGTGCAAGAATTCTGAAACATTACTTCTCTGTCTGGAGAAGGAGAGGGCTGAGGGCACTGGTACTTACTCTGCTCACACTGTTTGCCTGTGAATCCCGTCCTGCACGTGCACTGCCCAGTGATGTGGTCACAGTCGGCTCCGTTCTGGCACTGGCACACATTGGCACAGTTCTTTCCATAAAAAGCAGCTGGGCAACCTTTCAGCAATCAGAACAAGGAAAGAGTAGGAAATAAGCTGAAAGCCAAACTCAGATGTGTTATCAGCACAAAGTATGTGTATAAATCTATGGATTTTCAGCCTCTGTATATTTAATGACATTTATCCGATGGTCTAAATGCAGAGATACTGTGACAGCCAATTTTCTTGAAGTAATGTTTCTCATCTTTACAGAATTGCCTCTTAAGTGTTTCAGAAGAATGAAAACTTGACCCATCTATACAAACTACATTTTCAAGAAGTGAAAGAAGATGCTAAACAGAAACTGTCTGGAAGACCAGGGATCAATCAATTACTTGCAAGTGAAAGAACCTTCTTAAAAGGCTCACCAGAACTGGATCTCCTCTTTCATACTGATAATTTGGCACTAGGGTGAGAAATCTCTAACCACGAAATACTGGGGCATTAACAAGCAGAGACACTGACTATGCAAATTCTAACAATGAATCAATAATGTCAATGATTTCCCCCTCCTTTACTGAGCGCCAAAGGCATAAAAAGCCTTGGAAAGCTTCAGGACTGTTTTCTTAGGGGTGATGTGAGGTTATCAGGAGTGAGGAGCATGTGGTTTTCCAGGGAAAACTGCAATACTTGGAAGAGACACGAGGTAGCAGCACATACTTTGACAGATTCCCTGTCTCTGAAAGGCTTACGCTGAGTGCAGTAGAGCCCCGTCCAACCATGGGTACATCTACATTCTCCATCGTAGGGGCTGCACAGTGCTCCGTTGTGGCAGTTGCATGAATGAAAGCAATCAGGGCCCCAAAACCCAGTGGGACAAGCTATGAAAATAAAAAACATTTGTCAGCTGACAAAAAAAAAAAAAAAGGCAAGCAACGATACTGTGTTAGTGCTATGGAGGAGCAACAAAAAGGGAGAACCTGTGAGGCATCAGCAAAGGCAGAACCCCGCAGTGCTGAGCTTGGCAGTGACTCCTGGACAGTGACTAGTCCTTCCTGGACAGTGACCAGTCCTTCCTGGACAGTGACCAGTCCTTCCTGGACAGTGGCCTGGTCCTTCCAGGCCACCAATGGCTCTCCAAACCCTGGTGCCACCCTGTAATCTCTCCGTGGAACGGAGAGTTCTTCCAGCAGGTTGATGGAGGGGATTCTGCCCCTGTGCCCTGTTCAGGTGACACCTCACCTGCAGAGCTGCCTCCAGCCCTGGGGAACAACAGCAGAAGGATTTGGAGCTGCTGGAGCAAGTCCAGAGGAGGCCATGGAGATGCTCTGAGGGCTGGAGCCCCTCTGCTCTGGAGCCAGGCTGGGAGAGATGGGAATGTTCCCCTGGAGGAGGCTCCAGGCAGAGCTCAGAGCTCCTTCCAGGGCCTAAAGGGGCTCCAGGAGAGCTGGAGAGGGACTGGGGAAAGGCATGGAGGGACAGGACACAGGGAATGGCTTCCAGTGCCAGAGGGCAGGGCTGGATGGGATATTGGGCAGGAATTGTTCCCTGTGAGGGTGGGCAGGGCTGGCACAGGGTGCCCAGAGCAGCTGTGGCTGCCCCTGGATCCCTGCAGTGTCCCAGGCCAGGCTGGACACCCTGGGACAGGGGAAGGTGTCCCTGCCATGGCAGGGGGGGAATGGGATGGGCTTCAAGTTCCCTTCCAACCCAAAGCATTGCAGGATTCTGTGATTCCCGATCCTCTGTGTAGGGCAGGAGGCAGGATCAGGTCTTTGCTGCAGTGAACCAGTGACCCTCGACACGACCCCGCTCTGTGCTGTGGCCACTCTCCCTGCCTCACTGGCATTAAATGTCAGGACAATTTAGGCAGGGTTGCAAGACATGGAGGTAATTTAATTTTCTTTTTGACATGCTGGAATTCGTGCATAATAAAGCCCAGCTATTCAGGTTTACTTTGCTATGCAATCAACCACTAAAATTACCACATTCATTTGAAGCACAGAGTGCTACTCCAATCATGTAAAAATGTAAAGAAAACTTCTTCCAGTATGAATTCCCATCCAGAAATTCAGATTGCTTTTGTTGTTGAGGGCTAATAATAAATTAAAATCTCCGTGTCTATTTTATATTTCAACAAGTACAATATTAATACATTAAAAAAAGTTATTTTAAGCCTCCCTCCAAAAATGAATGCAGTAAGTTATTAGTGCCAGACTAAAAGATCCGAAATTATGATAGCCCTTCAATATAACAACTATATTTTTGCTTTAAAAAGCACTTTCCATTGCTTCCTGCTAAAGACATGAATTAATAAGGCACGGTTCCCAGGAAACCTGAAAATACAGGCACCAGACCTATTCTCATGGATGCCAATGGCTCCATGGATGATAAACGGAAGTTTCTGGCATTTGACAGATGCCTCTAAAGCCAGAATGAAGGGCCAAAAAACCCCTGCCGTGACGTAAATCCAACGAAAGGTCACTGGACTCACACAATGCAAAGCTGAGCAGGATTTGGCCTGAAGTGTTTGTGCTATAAGCAACCAGAAATACTTTTCCACTGCCTTTCTAAGGCAGAGCTGCAGGGGCACTTAGTGAATCCAGAACTGGCTCTGGAGTTGGAGCTAAAATTATCTCCTGTGCAGCTCCAAGTCCAGGTCATTGCAGGTTAACGGGAGCACAGGGCTGGAAATAGCCCAGGAGGGGAGGCCAGGTGCCCAGGGAGGCTGGAGTGGGACAGGGTCACCTTGGGAGAGTTCCCTTTGTGTGCAAGGAGTGACTGAGCAAAGAGCCACGTCCTCCTCTGCTCATCCCGAGCACAGAGCACCCACAGCCAGGTCCTGCCTCCTAAACGGCTCCTGCTGACCTGGCTGGCCCCGCTCTGCAAGGAAAACCATCTTTTTTCAAGGTTAACAGACACTAACAGACATTTCCCAATTAGATGGCTAAACATAATGAGGAATATGTGCAGCTTTCTGTCTTTTTTTCCATTTTTTTCTGCAGTTTTTGAGTGACAGCAATATTCTGCCCGTGGAAGACGCACAATAAAAGCAAAATTACAGCCGTCTGTTTTTATCCAATTCCTGCTTTATCACTTGGAGTTTAATATATTTTACTCTGGAATGCTGTCTAATATGTTAGTTGTATCCTGAATATGAAGTAACATTTCTGAATGATCGGATATTGCCTCCCTCTGTGATCTAGCTTCAATTAAGGGATGCTCTCAGGAAATGACACTTTGGGATCAGCAAATGCCAATCTTCTACCTGGGCAATTTTCAGAAAGAAATCCTTCATCCCTACAAGGCCACATTGACTTTTACAATTAAATTACATTTAATAGAAATATTTCAGCTGCCTAATTTCTCAATTCTAGGGATTTGGTACATGAAAACATTTACTGGTTAATAATGTCTAAATGTAATAGCTGAAAGGAAATGATTTCAAAAAAATAAATAAAAAGGAATCCAGCTAGAAATTAAAAGGGAGCATGGAGCTTTCTTTTCTGATAAGAGCCTGTGACCTTGCTTTCCTGGAATAAAAGCCAGTCAGGGCTTCTGCAAACTTTAAATGTAGAAACTAATTCGATCCAAAGCTAACTTAGATTAATTAAAAGAAATCAGCTTTAAAGAGAGCTGTAATACAACAGAGATTTCCCCAGAATCTGTCTTTAACTTTCAGAAAGCACTAAACAAACACAAAAAATCGGATGTTTGAAGGCAGGGGTGGAGAAATGAGCCTTTGCTTACTCTGGGAGCAGTCCATCCCTATCCAGCCCGGGAAGCACTGGCACGATCCATCGATGGGATTGCAGGTCCCGTTCTCGGTGCACTGGCACACCTCAGCACAGTCCTTCCCAAATTTCCCACTGGGACACACTGAAAACACAAGGCACTTTACTGCAGGCTCTTCAAAAGGAATGGGAGGAAATCACAGAACTCAATATTTAGCAATTAGAGATAAAATTAATTACAACGTTTTTTCTTTGATGAAGTGAAATTCCTCTGGAAAGCAGGAAAAGGCAGAAAGTAGTCGAGTCCATTTTGCTTGCA
The DNA here is from genome assembly GCA_037013685.1 of Acridotheres tristis. Lineage (NCBI taxonomy): Eukaryota > Metazoa > Chordata > Aves > Passeriformes > Sturnidae > Acridotheres > Acridotheres tristis. Next base: position 2,360,174 of record CM072897.1, on the reverse strand, counting down.
TCCCAGGAGTAAAAACAATAGGAAAAATTAATATCAAAATCCATTTTTCTGCTGGAAAATGAAGCTAATCTAGTCACAAGATTGCAATTATTGAAGGGCAGAATGGAAGGATGACAAAAGGAGAGACAAAACAGAGAAGAGGGGTCATTGGGAGAGGAAAAGAACAAGAAAAAATTAGGAGAATTCAGTGAGTAACAGCCACAAGTGAGTGGCTGGGACTGATCCGGTTTCCAAGGATTTTTTAATACATATATATATATTTATATATATATATTTATATATGTTATATATCTGCTTGACTGAGAGCTGGTTAACAGATGTGCTGCATCCCAACAAAATCAGCACCTTTCCCTGTGTGCCCACCTAAGTGAAGCTGGAAGAAAAGAAACTCTAAGTTTTTTTCCAGAGTCATCTTCTCACATCCTAAGCACAGTGACAGGAAACTAATAGACATGTAGATCTTCAACCTCCCACCAAATTATTGGAAATCTTTAACGTTAAAGTTGATGGAAAGCTCTGCTCAGTAACGAATGAAATGTTTCATTTCTGGGCTCTTATTGGCTGTGTTCCCTGACAAAAACAGATGTATTTTCAAAACAAGATAAAACATACAGTCCATCTTAGCAAAGAGTGTAACAAATGGAACTGGACTTGTATCCTGGTAAATAATAGCCATGTCAAAAAAGTGATTAAGGCACTTCCCTGAATTATGCAGCTGTTTTACCACTTCAGCCTCTCTCACTTTCTCAAAAGTAGTCTCTGCAGGTGACCTCAATCTATCCTGACTGTGAATCAGCCACAGATTGAAATCCTGAGCTGTGATTCATTGGCTTTTATATAATGTGCCATCTTCTGCTCTTACTATAGCAGAGTATTGTTTTCTGCTTGTGTTTCCATAGACTATGGACTTATCTGTAGGAGTGGATAAAGTTGGGCTTGGTTTTCACACTGTGTGCTAAATAGAACAGTTCCTAAGTGAAAGGAGATAAAAGTAATCACAATACACAGCCAGGATGGAGAGAACACAAAGAGAGAAGGAAAGCAGAGCCCTCCTATCACAGACAGCAAAAACTGAACTGGTCTGTCAGCCCAGGCTCGTGGACAGGCCACACCATTGTCCCTCCCAGTGCTCTGCAGGAAGCAGCTCCAGGCACTGTTCTATGGCATCTTCGAGATGGAGAAAGAAAGGCAGCCCCACCTCCATGAAGGCCGGGGTTTGCATGTACAAAAAATGTAATTCTCAAAGGACTTCCTTAGAAGAGGAGCTGATTTCTTCTGCACCATGGAGCACTGATGGAGCAGGGCAAGATCTGTGATCCAAACAGAGCTGCTGGCAAAGGGACCAGGTCACACTTTGGTGCTTTGGTGCACACAGGCAGAGCTGGCAGAGGGTTCCCTCCACAGGAGCTCCTCTTGCCCCTGGGAAATGGGATGATGCCCTCAGCACAGAGGGATGACAAAATGGTTGGTTCTCCCTAATTCAAACTGCTGGTTGTGGATTGCCAGAGTGACTCTGGTGAAGATGTGAGATCCAAATTCAACCACTTTTAAAATGCCTCAATCACTTTTAGAGAGCTGTAAAACAAGGCCTAATGCTGCTGACTGTACAACACAGATTGGGATGTTAATTAGCTGGAAAAGCTCTGAAGAGGGACTCTCAAAGTCCCTGTGGGATGTCAGGTGTGTTCTAGCAGTGATAACAAGTTATTATCAACCCATCTTGCTCCGTGATTGGGAAAGATATTCATAAAACAGCTGTTTAGTTGTTTGCAGATCAGAATCCCTGGTACAACCTGTGCAGCTTTGGGGGTTACACAGCTCCTCACATGCACATACTGCTGGTGGAACAATGTTCCTGCTGTCAATGGCATAAGGAGATGAAAATTCCAAAGTGAAATCTTCATTTCACGTTTTTCTAATGGAAAATTAATTAGCATTTTTCTTTCTACAAAATAAAGTTACATGTTAACTCATTATGACAAACTGCAACACAAATTGATTTTAATTAGGACATGAATATTTTAAGATTAATTTGCTGGATAGATCAACATTTCAAAGTAAAACCAGAAGTGCTGAACATCTGAGCAAAAATAAAATAGTTTTCTTAAGAGGATAATTAGACCTGCTTACGCTTTGAAATCTGGTTAATGTTTCACATAAAATGGACAAATTCACTGAAATACGTTCATTTTAATAAATTAATTGGTGTAATGCTTAGTTGACTATACAGCACAGGAAAAAAACCCCAAAGAACCACGGTTATACTTAATCTATGTTTAACAATTTTTGGGTAACTGCTGCCTGCAATCCCAGCTTCCTGAGAAGCAAGTCACTGAAAGTGTGATTCCATTTTGGCAGAGATGGTGACTTCAAAGGGCAGTGGCCACTATAAATCACTTCTTTTAAACATCTGTGTAGAAAATATCCACGGCAATATGCAGTAACTGAAAGTGCAGAAGGCTGAATGATTTTGTGGGTATTTTTAGGATAAAATGAAATTTGGAGTTAAATGTGGAACTTTCAAAGGTACAGAAAGGTGATGGGTATTTGGGGGAGCTGAAGTTCCTTATCACTTGTGAAAATGAGCTCACTTCTCAGCCTCACTGCAAACTTTCCTGTCTCCTGCACTTGTGTCCAGAGTTTTAGCTATTCCCAGCCAGTCCTGCACATTGTAAAGGACGTTTTGTGCACGACTGGGTGTTTGGGATTGTTCACCTGAGGTGGCCTTTACCTTTACCTGTACCTCCCTGTCCTGCTGCAAAGCTCACATGAAGGTGCTATCAACATTCAGGTGAGGACAGGCTGAGCAGCAAGAAAAATGAAGCCATTGGATGCTGATGTATTTACAGCAGGTGTCTCATTGCACACTCATTTCAATCCAGTGTGGCAGACCTGGTTTATTTATGAAACCAGGAGCACATCCTATTTACAAGAGGGTGACTCAGTGAGTACCTGTTTGCATTTTCCCTCTGAAATCAAGATTTTCTTGGGAATCTAAACTGCTGAACCAAGGGGAAAAGGCAGGAACCACGGGATGGGACGTGCTGCAGTGACAGACAGGAGGGAGGGGGCTCTGGTGGTACCTTGGTTGCAGAGGGGGCCGGAGAAGCCCGGCAGGCAGTCGCAGTGGCCGGACACGTGGTGACAGGGACCATTGCTGTGCACGCACTGGGGACACGGCTGGCTGCAGTGGTGGCCGTAAAACCCTGGGGGGCAAACTGAAAACACAACAAACCAAGCTGTCACAGGTTTTCCAATGTTTTCTCATCACTGAGAGCTCGAGAATTCTCTGTCTGTCTTAATCCCAAACCAATATTTCTTAATTTATCAACCACAATTTTGTGGACAGCTGAAATAACGAAGCCTGTTAGATTGTTCCATGTCCAAGTGCAGGCTCTGGGTAAAATTGCTCCTTCTTTCCTCATGGAAATCCTTGGCTATTTAATACCACAGTGGAGTTCTCAGCAGCCTTTCTCTCTCAGGACATTCATTTGAGTCTCTCTAACCTGAACTCTGTGACAAAACAGGAGTTTAAGATGTTTGAGAACTCCCAGTCTACTGCAGATGTGGTTAATAACACACCTTCCATAGATTTTAGGATAGATAGGAAAAGAAACACTGGCACACAGGCACAGACAACAGAAACTCAGAAGCAAATGGAAATTGAGTCAAGAAATCAGAGGAGGTGTATTAGGAACCGATATTTTATGTCAAAACAACTATGCCAAAAGCTGTCTGGTGCAATGCCTGTGCTAAACTGAGGCAGTCATTTATACATTTAATGGCAGGAGCAACAGCCACCAAGTGATGAACAGAAACCAATAATAGTAATTATGTAACACCACACAAAACCACCTGATTTGCATCAGTAATCACACCAGACAGCTGAGTAAACTTGTAATGAATTGTGTGCTTATTTTGCCTAAAACCTGGATTGAAATTGTTATAGAATTTGCACATCAGGTATATAGTCAGGATTATGGCTCAGTATCTCCTCTAAAAGCAGATTTTTGCTTCTTAGAGCGTGTAGAGTGAAAAACCATCCACTGTCCAAACATTAATTGCAATAGATAACACAAAGAAATGTTAAATTGCAGTAAGTGACAGTAAAAATAACTTTATATGTTTTTATTTTTACTCCTGTGATTCTCTGTTCTATAGTTCTGGCTCAGTGGTTACTAAATCATGTCTGTTCTATTTTTCCTGCAAATGAGAATTTTCTCTTGGACTGTATGTTCTCAGAGGGTGTCAGGCTCTTACCCCACTGCACATTTCCAGCTGGAGCTTAGCTGACAGGTTGGTTGATGATGCAGTAGCTATAAAACAACCTGGATCATTCCTGGAGACATTTCTGCAGGCTTAAGAGCACTAAACCATCGCAGTGTCTCATGTAATCCTGATTACATGGACAGAACAAGTTGGCTGAGTATCATCTTCAGTATCACCCTCAGCTCTCCTTGTACAGCTTAAATTTTGTTTCTAAATGAATTTCTAAGAGAAAAATGTGGATGATTTTGAGAACAAGCTTAGCAAGGTCTCCTGTTCACCAGGTATTCTGGAGCCTGAATCCCACAGAAGAGGTGGAATCAAGCTGGATTCCCAGGCCATATGCTCACAGAGGAAATAGCAGAAACATCCACAGGGTCCCTCTGCTGTCAGCCCAGTGGGGAGGAAAATTTCTCCCCATTAGATCCTTAGCAAACATCCTCAGGGAGCAGCCTGATTCCTGGGCTTGCAAACTGGGCACAAGGTCTGCTCTTGTAGCCTGTGTGCCAACAGCTGATAGAATTAAGCTGGGATTTTTTTCATTTCGGAAAGGTCAGAAACTATTAACTTCTGGAAGTTTTGCACTCTTAAGGTTTCAAATTTGTAAAACATTTTGTTCCTCATCTCCCTGAAGCTCTGAGCACCACATTTTAGCCTTGGAGAGAGGTTTTACAGCTACACAAGATATGCTGAAGCACCTGGAAATTGGGGTTTGTAATGGAAATGCTTATAGGCCATTAACTACAGCAGTGCTAGAGGTCATCGTTATAATGGCTTTAAATAAAAACTGTCAGCTACAAATTATTTTTAGAGATGAGTGTGTTCTAGTGTCAAGTGTAACTGGTGAAATCAAAGGGGATATATGAACTGGGCATGCAGAATGTCTTACAGGGAGTAGGAATAATGCTGAGCAGAAAAGAAAGACAGATCCACTTGGTGTTTACATGGGAAGATGGTTGGTGTAGTTTGGATCAATTAGAGTCCCTATGGGGCAAATGCAGCCTCCCAGATAAAGCAAATGAGAAGATTTTTATCTGCTTGGTACATTTTAATGTGTAGCAGCAGAGCATCACACAGGAGCTATTTCAGGCTGCTGTGTTTCTTTTCCTGGCATACAAGAAAACATTGCCTTGTTATTTTGATGGCAATGCTCATCCACTTGTCATTATGTGATGGGTGGTGGCTGACTCTGTTTAATAGGTCTGATTTCACTGCAAAGCTGTGTCCTGCCAGCTCTGGCTTGTAAAAGTGCTGCTCCTCCTTTCAGGTCACCTGTGACCTCCAGGTGCAGATCAGAAGAAACACAAGGCACAGCTCAGTGCAGGACAGCCTTGACTTCTTGATGAAGGAGCATTTTTCAGGCTCTTTTGCCCTTAGGAATTCATGAGCTCAAGCAGTTCAGGAACTGTTTGTCTGCCTGGTGCCATAAAGGAGCACTTCCACCTGCCTTGCTGCTGCCAGCTATGGAAAATCTTACTTCTCTGGCACAGGGGTCCCCTGTATCCTGGTGCACAGTCACAGGTTCCATCCTCAGGGGAGCAGGATCCCCCATTCTCACAGCTGCAGGAGATGGAGCAGTTGGGTCCCCAGCGGCCCTGGGTGCAGATGTTGTCACAGTGGATGCCTAAGGACAGAAAGCCACACGTTAGGCTTCTCACAACTTTGACTCTGCTCATTGATCAAAGAAATGCTTGGCTGGACTGATGCCTCACAGTCCCTCAGAGCCAGAGAGGGAGTCTGAGAAAGAAACAGCTCCTCTTTCATCTGCTTAATAAAGTGAAAATTAGGAAAATGCCAGAGAGGTGAATTCTGTAGGTATTAGTGGATGCCTGTTCAATCCTCAGCACCATTAAAGAAACTCTGCATGTCATCCAAGAGATGAAGGTCAGGAATTGCTTTAAAGTCACAAAATAACTCAAATAACTGGCCTGAAAATAGGCAGTTGATTGAAGCCTGATTACTTACCTGTTGTGAATTGGAAGACCATAAAAGAAAAATCAGGATTTTGCAAAAACATGTTCAGTATTTGGATTCTTGAACACAAGTAAATTCAGGTCTATTTTGTGTTCTGTTCCCTTCCTGGCTTAAACCCCTGTGCTCTGGTGTTTAGTGCACACACCCCACATCCACCCAAGGCTCCCCAGTTCTGTGTGAATTAACTGAGTTCCAGCAAGTGGCAAGGCTGTGAGCACAGGCTGAGCAATTGAATGTTAAATGGAGACTGAGACCTGCCAATCCAGCTCCCACTGCTTCCCAGGTGCTTGTTTGATATTTATTATTATTATTTATTGATAGTTATTTATTATTATGAAGAGCAAAGGAGCACACAGCCAGGAAACTAAACACGAGGCTTTTGGCATGGCTTCAACAAGTTTTGTTTAAACTGGTGACTTTTAAAAACAACCTTGTGCCATGGCTTGTCCCAATAAATGTGTTTGAAGGAGCTGATCCTGCACACCATGTCTGAGAGGCTCTCACTCCACTGGGGTAAGGCAGTACCAATACCTGCAATTAGCAGGGCTGTTTGCATGATCAAGGGCTCTTTGGATGGGTTTGCATGAACTAAGAGGGACATTGAGCAGTGCCAGCTGCAGGGAGTGGCACTGGCAGGGGCACTGATAAAAACAGCAAAAATGGATCAGAAAACTGGCTTGGAAATTTTCCTAAAAACACAACCCCAGTGGGAGCCTGGCCTGAGATCTGGGGGTACCCACACGCCCCAGCTGGGCTTCCAACCCCAAGATGTTCTTTACAACCCAAAGCCTGGAATGTTCTTTACCACCCCCAGCCTAGAATGTTCTTTACCATCCCCAGTCTGGAATGTTCTTTATCACCCCTGCACATGATCCACTGCAGAATGGGATCAAAGCAGCCCAGGGGTTGGATTAGTGCAGGGCTCCACAGAAACACAATCCCAATAATTTCCTCCACCTCTGCTAACTTCATCAGGGTGCTGGAGGTAATGCACTGCATTTGGGGAGCTGTGATCTGTACAGTCACCAAACTTTGAGGATTATTGAATCAGCTGAGAGTCATTATAAGCACACTTACAGTCCAGCTTCAAGTTGGTTTTATAAATCTCTGAAGTTAACAAAGGAAGAAATACTGCAGAGCCAAAATTTCCCTTTTCTGAAGATTAATCACACAATTATAACGTCCCTTCCTAGAAAATCTTAACCAAGTCTGGCAAAAGTACAGTTTGAAATGTGATTTCTAGTAATACATGATCTTAGCTTTATTTATAAAGAGGTATGGACCATTCTGTACAGCTTAATAAAAACCACATTAAAATACAGTAAAAACTTAAATCAAGCTCAATTCCTTTATATCCAAGTAAATCAATCTGAAAAAAAGGACTGTGAAAAGAGACAAGGAACATTTGTATTAGCAAAATCAAGAAAAACAATTATTTTAAACAGTCTTGCCTGCTCCCTTTGAAATCAAATCTATCCTTGAGTTACTTAAACGAGTGCTTTGTGTGTGCATTTATGTATTGTATCCACAGTGCTCTGTAATTAAAAAGCCAGACAATAAATTGTAAACAAATAAATGTGTTTTGTATTTATAAATACATATATATGATCATTTATAGCCTTGGGTCTCAGTGTGAGCTCCCTGAACTGAAATTCAGACACAAACACAGAAAAATGTGCATTTTTCCTCCCGATTGCAGCATTAAAATTACAATTTTGTCATTTTGGATGGGATATTATAAACAGGGACAATTAAACAACGTTATTTCTTGTCTCCTTTGACAAAGTTTGGGGAAGAATGACGCTGTCCCTTTTCTTGTGGAAGAAACCTGAATTAGAATGCCAGGGCTGTTCCTTGCAGCAGCAAAGTCCTTCCTTTGGTAATGAGTAATGAGGGATGTCTTCCCTCTCCTAACGAAGGCAATGACTCATTGTGGAGCTGATTGTTGTAGCAAAATGGAAAAGGGGGAAAAGGAAACTTTCCACAAGCCACTGCCACCCATTACAGCCCTTATTTATTTATTTCTACATTTCCAGAGGAAAACCGAGATGGTGCCACAATCAGCTTTTATTACTTTTTATTACTCTAAGTTAATTCTCATGGAAGATTTCATTTTTGAAGGCTCCTACACACAATGAATTGCAAATATAAATGAGAAGTTAAAATTGCATCTGGACATGCAAGTCTTATGGAATTGTGCAGGAAAAAGCACCTTAATTTTACCATTCCCTAACCTGACAGCCTGTAAAGGGGGAGTCCATCCCTCCCAGCTGCTTTACAGTCAGAGTCAGTGAAGCAGCAAGATTCTGTAATGTAAAACTTTAATATTTATTTAGGAACTTACTGATGAACATTTCTGATAAGCAATTAGTTTTCACTTTCCAGAACTACAAAAACTGCTGAAGTTGACACACCTCTGTATGACCTTATGTTACAACCACAGATTCCTAATTTATGAACAAAGTTCTGGTTTCACATGCACGGTGTAGAAATTAGAAAGACAACTATCAGAAGTCCTTGAAGCTGCAGGAAGCAGTTCTATACATAAACTCTATTGCTTGGATACCAGGGAATTATCTGCCAGCCTGAGGCTGTGGTTCACAATTGCAGACACTGGTATAAAATTACACTTCCAAGACCTTTTTAAACAATGTTCTGGGGGTGAATTGTAAATGAAATCCACATAACTTCTATAAAATTGTAGTTATCCCCCGGATGTGTGCAAAAGATCTGCACTTCTGCAGTAAGGCAGAGCCCAGGTAAGAGCAGAGCCCACTGTGGCTTTAATTCAGCCTGTGAAACAGCAGCCACAAACTCCCCACGGCCCAGCAGGGATTTGGGGCATTGCATTGCTGCAAACACTGGCTGCTCTCCAGTGGGATTCCCTTTGCACTGTTCTGTACATGGCACTTAGCTGACAGTCCCAGGAGTGGCCTCACTCCCTTTTCCCCACACCAACCTCCTTTGCACACGTGGTGGGGAGGAAAAGCAGCTCCAAGGGCCTGAATTACTGTGGAAAACATAAACTGGGCTGAGCTCAGCCCACCAGAGCAGTCACAACTGCACTGTTCTAAGGGACAGCCACACAGCAGAGCTGCTCCAGACTCCTGCCCCTCCAGGACAATGTCCTCCCTGGTGGCCAAGCAGCTGCTGGCTGGACATGGGGAATATCTGGGGTAACTCAGCCCAGACTTCCCAAGGGTGAAGCCATTTGGTTGGGCAGGGACCTCCCAAGGTGGAGCTGCAGATAATCCTGATGAAGGAAAGCAGCAGAGAGTGAGAGGAGGAAGAGAATCCCAGAATCCCAGAATAGTTTGGGTGGGAAGGGACCTTAAAGCTCATCTTGTCCCACCCCTGCCATGGGCAGGGACACCTTCCACTATCCCAGGCTGCTCCAAGTCCCATCCAACCTGGCCTTGGACACTTCCAGGGATCCAGGGGCAGCCACAGCTTCTCTGGGCACCCTGTGCCAGGGTCTCACCACCCTCACAGGGAAGAATTTCTTCCCAATATCCCATCTAACTTTGCCCTCTGGCAGTGGGAAGCTGTTGATAGAAACTTGTGTCTGGTTTTCATGGAGCAGCTTCAAATTTGACCAGAAGAAGTTAGTTCTTGTATTCAAATTTACAAATCAAGCTGTGATGGATTAATCCAACATCCACACAAGCATGTGGAAAAGGACCAAGAAAAAGAAGAAGGAAAAACCCCCCCAGGCCATAAAACTGGGATGTGAGGCATCTATTGAAGAGCTCCTTCACAGGCTGCTTCCATTAATAATCTTCAGTGGCTTCAAGAAAGTTTGTCAAAGTAATGCAGATTTAGTGCTGCCCGTAACTACATCACGCTGAAGGACTTTGGAGGGGAAAATTCCTGAAATCCAGACATGAGCAGAACTCCCTTTTTTCCCTCTCCAGCTTCTGCAATTGCACTCGTGCTTGGGGATTACGTCTCTGGCTCTTAATAAAGCTGCCATTGTTTCTCTGCTGTGTCTCTGGATAGTTGGAAACTAATACTCCAAACACAATAGAAGAGCAAAAATGGATGGAATAAATGAGAACCAGTGGCCTGGTTTTGACCACTGCTATCCCCCTGACAGTAGCCTCTGCAGCAGTGCCTGCACACTGCCCAGCATCTCATTATTTTTCAGGGATGTAGGAATTTGATAAATTATAGGATGTAGTTCCCTTCCCCCCACATACTTTAATTTTACATCTACCAGTGTATAACTGTAATTATTTCTCTGAATAAGATCTTCAGCTTTTTTTTTTTCCCCTCAATAGTTCCAATCTAAAGACAGATGCAACATCAATTAGGAATGACAGGAATGATTTCATCAGACATTTGAATCGAACACAAACATTGTGCTCTCCTCCACCTGTCTTTCAACATGACATGAAGTCATAATAATCTCTTATTTCTGGCATTTGAATAGCTTTGGAAAGAAGTGCTTTTTATGCAAAAATAGGCACTGGATTTATGCAGGCAATGCTGTGGAGGCCTGAGGTTTGGTGAGTCATGCTTGGCTGTGATGTGGAATGCTGGTGGCTCGTGTCTCTGGCAGGATGGATCCCCAGGGGTGGTTTGGAGCTGCTGGCAGGGTCCCCACAACAGAGCAAACCCCCTCCAGCTGATGCTGCAAGGCTGCTGGGGTGGCTGGCTGTGGGCAGAGTTGAAGGAACTGGGAACAGGCCTGGGAATGTCTCACAGGATGTGGCCTCTGGAATGGGCTGCTCCTCCCTCTGGCCTCTGTCCCACTGGTCTGTCCCACCTGCAGGGATCCCACTGCAGCATCTCCCACCCAGCTCCCAGCAGGGACAGAGCCAGAGGCCACCCAGGTCACCCTGAATCCTGCCTTGGCCTCCTGATTTGTACATTTATTTCTCATAATGATTTCTATACTCACACATTCGTGTTTTCTTTAACCTTATTCTCTTTCCCTGATACTCTTATTGCTGCTACACTTCTGTTGTCCCTATAAAATCTCTTTAAGTTGTATTTGAGATTAGGTCCATGTGCTTTCCTAAGCAGAGACTCTTCTGCTGCTTCAGTCTCTGAAAGGTAGAAGACAATTCACTAAGAACACAGGAAGGAACTTTCCAAGCTGTGGATCAGCTGCTCAGAGGGGCTATCACAGAGCACGAACCAGAGTTCACAAAGAATTCTTGATGCTTTTCTATCACTTTTTGCATCTTTATATTTATTCCTACCTGAGGCAAACCCTGAAGTATTTGATTCAGAGCCAGTCAGAAGCACCACAGCACAATTCCTGACAGCTCAGCATTTAAGAATGCTGAAGAATGAGAAAATCAGTGTGGGTAGGGCAGCAGATAGAAGAAAACATAAAGGGATCTCTCATAAAATTAAAATGGAAACATTAAGAATTGATGGCTGCTCATCTAGTCTGCAAATAAGCTATTTTTGCTTTTATATAGTGAAAGTACTCAGCAGAGAACAGCAACCACACTCACATTATCTATGAACTTCTGTGATGTTCTCAAAAGGTTTTTTTCACTGTTTTTTTTCCCCCAAATTGGTGCCATGGAGCCCTTCCTTCTCTTGCTGTGCACGGTTCACCAGTGGATTCAGAGGGGCAACTCCTCAGTGTAACAGCCCATCAGTCTAAATGAAAGCTCCATGATCTGGTCCTAAATCATGAAGAATAAGCCCATCCCTGCAGCCAGTGAAAAATTCTAAATTGTCCCTTCTCTCATCTGTGCAGGGGCGATTTATGCACCCATTAATGTAAGTGTTTTTCTGCAAGTAATACATTTAAAGTCTAATGCACCTCTGTGGAGCTCTAATCCTACCCCTATTTTTAATTATCTAGAGAAATCTCCAGGTATGAATCACCCAACTCGGGGAATTTATGCAATAAAAGCTTTCGAGGCAAGAGACCTACCTCACAAGAAATTAGGTAAGTCAAAATGTTTGCTGAAATGAAGGCTGATGTGGTTCCCTTCGCTCCAGGGTATTCTCCAGGGTGCACTCCTGCAGGGGAAGAGCTGCCCTGAGCAGGCAGGGCAGACCTGCAGAAAATGGGGCTAAAAGGAGTCAAGCCCTCCACAGCCCTGCTTCATCTTTAGAGCTTTCCTATTTCTCCAATGCTGGCAACAGGTTCAGGCCAGGAGGGAAGAGAAAGCTGGGAAAGGTCCAAGCAGACCATCAGCAGGCAAACAGGAGGAACTGGGAAAACCTGGATTGTTCTCCTGCTGGAAATGTTCAAGCTCCTGAACTAAACCATGAGTGAAGAACATCTGAGCAAGAGCTGGGGCACAAGCAAAGCCTTTTGTGGTCAATGATGTTGAAATTCCACCCTTGCTCCTTGGTGTGAGAGGGGAAGGAAGATGTTCACAACATTTTTCACTGCAAACTCTTCAATGAATAATATAATGTATCATAGAATTGTGGAACACTTCGGGCTGGAAGGGACATTAAGGATCATCCAAGGGCAGGGACACCTTCCCCTATCCCAAGGTGCTCCAAGTCCCTCCAACCTGACCTTGGGCACTTCCAGGGATCCAGGGGCAGCCCCAGCTTCTCTGGCACCCTGTGCCAGGGCCTCACCCTCACAGGGAAGACACTATAAGGAATATTTCCACTTTTTCTGATATCCAATCTAACCCTGCTCTCTGGCAGTGTGAAGACATTCCCCCCTGCCCTGTCACTACCTGCTCTTGTAAATAGTCTCTCTCCACTATATAAATAGATAAATGTAGATACAAACCTCATTTTAGCTTGCAGCTTGTTTGCTGAGCACTTTTCCCTTTCCTCCTTTCACACCCAGCATGGCAGCAGCCAGGATTTCGGCTGCTGAAATGTGCACAAATAATTTTTCCCCGCTTCTCGCCCACATTTATTTATAGGTGACTATTGTACACACAGCCAGGTTTAAATATAGAATGTCTCCATATGAAAATGGAAAAGGGTTGGGTACCTCTAGCGTCAAGTCTCATGTTTTTAGAGCCCATTAAATTAGCATCACCCAGGATGCCATCCAAGCTCTATCTTGTCTCAGAAATTTAAAAGCTGTCCTTTATTAAGCAAAATTAAACCCCAAAATAAATACAATGATAAACAAACCTGTGCTTCTCCTGTGTTTGTAAGATGATTACTGCAATGATTTGCATAGATGCTGAAGTTTAGCAGTAGCCTTACTGCAGCTGCTAATTATAGTCTGAGGGTCTGATCCAACTCCCACTGAAGGAGTGGCAAAAATCCAACTGATTTCACAAAAGGTGGAATATATACAAAACCTGGCACAGGACAAACACAACTAAACCTCACTCAGATGAAAATCAGGAGCCCTCCAGATATCTGCCAAGGAAGACACAGACATAATTAATGTCAGGACATCAATGAAGTCTTTGATATAACTTCATAATTCATATATTTGAAAATTAGCCCTATATCAGCAGGAACCATCCTTAAAGGTTCCTGTCAAAGAGAGAATTTTTAAACACAGCCTGACATTAAAATCTTATCAACTCACTTGAAATTAAGTCAATGAAAAATTAAAGCTAATTTCTAATAAGCTTATCTTACATTCATAGACTAAAGGGCACTTGTCGAATCCAGAGAGTAAGCACACCTTTCATATGGAAAAGATTTTCACACTGGAAAGGCAGAGGCCAGGAGAAAGGCTAAAATGCATATTTTAGACTGACTCTAGAAATTTCTAGTTTTCCTGTCCATTTAAAGCTAATGTAAGGATACAGAATAATCACAGAAATAAATTATTAATTTAAAAATCTGGGATAAGACTGCCAGAAGTGATAAAGGCAAAATATGGTGTAGATAATGGGATTAGACATCTAGAAAATGCATGTTTAATAGGAACTCACTATTGCTCCATTCTGGTATTTTAGGCTCTGTCTTACAAACCAATGGTATGAAACAATCTGATGGGAAAAAAAAAAAAAAATCAACCCATGACATTGTGAATTCTAAAATACTCTGGATCTTTAGCTAAAAAGCAGCAGGTGCATGAAGCAAGTCCTAGGTTGTTTTTTTTTTTTTTTTTTTGTTTTAAATAGGCATGGAAAACCAGCTCCCAATTTTATCATCACACAGGTGAGGTTGATCTACTAATGACAAAAGAATTATTTAGGCTTCAAACCAGTACAGCTGAGGACAGGATTTGGCCCTAAGATTATCAATTGGATACAGCTGCAATGGCAGAAAAGTCATATTAGTACAAACAAAATGCATTCTATAGAAAGGGTGGGTTTTTTCCTTCAAGAATTTTTCACCTCCTTGCAAAGAACTCAGAGAAAGTGAAGTTAAAAATACCTTAGAGCTCCCAGTCAAAGTGGCCACTGTTCCTTTAAAATTCAAAAAGGCTTTCCCTCGAGTAACAGGCTTATCAGTTTTCCTGAATTAATGTGTCCACAGGAGGCAAGAAACATGTTTCTGTGTTTGAGTGACAGTGCAGATGTCACTGCCAGCCTGCAAATGCTCCCAGCCCTGCAGCCTCATCCCTTGGAGCTCCCTGGTCTGTGCCCAGCAGCACCTCCTGACCCCATCCCTCCTTCAGATCCCCCAGGGGAAATCCTGCAGCTCCAGACTCCCACTGACCCCATCCCTCCTTCAGACCCCCAGGGGAAATCCTGCAGCTCCAGACTCCCACTGACCCCATCCCTCCTTCAGACCCCCAGGGGAAATCCTGCAGCTCCAGACTCCCACTGACCCCATCCCTCCTTCAGACCCCGCGGGTGAAATCCTGCAGCTCCAGACTCCCACTGACCCCATCCCTCCTTCAGACCCCGCGGGTGAAATCCTGCAGCTCCAGACTCCCACTGACCCCATCCCTCCTTCAGACCCCCCGGGTGAAATCCTGCAGCTCCAGACTCCCACTGACCCCATCCCTCCTTCAGATCCCCCAGGGGAAATCCTGCAGCTCCAGACTCCCACTGACCCCATCCCTCCTTCAGATCCCCCAGGGGAAATCCTGCAGCTCCAGACTCCCACTGACCCCATCCCTCCTTCAGATCCCCCTGGGTGAAATCCTGCAGCTCCAGACTCCCACTGACCCCATCCCTCCTTCGGACCCCCCAGGGGAAATCCTGCAGCTCCAGACTCCCACAGCCCCTGCTGGAGCTCTGGACAGGGGCACACACAATCAGGGTTTGTGTTGCTGGCAATGTGTGAAAGTTATTGAGGTTGTAAAGGACAGTGAAATGTGTGTTTTGATTTCCTGTGGAAGGGCAAAGAGGGAAGCTGCTCTTGTGAGCCAGGAATGGAACCTGAAGGTGTAAAGCACCAAGGTAATAACAACATGTTTGTTCCTCAGCAGCATGCATCATTTGCATACCTGTGTTTGCCATCCTGATTAATTAAGGAAAATCTATATGGGCTTCTTTTATGATTAACTACGGGATGCACACTTTTATGTGCACCATCTCATATCTACAGCACCAGGCTAATTTTCCCCACATATCTTTGGGATGTTAAAATACAGTGAATAAACTTTGGCTTTGGATACTGAGAGAAGCCTCTGGGTACCCCAGCTCAGTGGGGAACTGAGATACCATCACCACAGCAGCTCTGCAAAACCAGAGCACCACACAAGAAAAAAGGCAGAACAAGATGCAGATAAGACAGCATTTCAGATTAAAGGAATTCAGATAAACAGGATATTAACTGACCTTAGCATTTAAAGGAGTGGAATATATCCCCCTGCAGCTCACTTCCCATTTAATCCCAGTGTAAGAGCTGAAAGGGTAACAAAACACACACTGCCACAATTAACCTGGAGCACATTGGCTCATCCCAGGGGGGAGCAGAGCTCAGCAGGAGGAGCAGCCAGGGCTGTGGCTCTCCTGTGATCAGTCTGGGATGGACTCAGGTCTTGGGGGCAGGATGGGTCTGTATTCCCAGAGAGTCTTACCTGGCTCTGGTCGAGCACCTCCAGAAATTAGAGGACAGGCCAACAGCTCAAATTTAATTACTGAGGGATTACTGAGGGAAGCAGCTAAAGGCTACACAGTTTTCACCAGTTGGAACCTGTGAGGGAGCCATTTCTGGTACAAAACCTGCTGCCAGCAGCTGCCTGAGGTGGGACTGAGCTGAGGAGGTTTGAAGTTCATCCTGCATCCCCACAGGGCCTGGCTGGAGCTGGCATCTCCAGAGGCACAGCATTACACCTGGCACAGCAGCACTGTCATCCTGCTCACCCAGCAAGGCCACCAAGGCAGCTGCTCCTTCCTTGTCCACTTTCAGATTAAGTATTAATTAAGAGGAGCCTAACTGAAATTTAGAACCTCATCATTGTCACTTGGGCATCCAGGAGAGGAGGTTGCACGTGGGATGGATGAGGCTCATCCTGCTTCTCCAGGACCTGTTAGCTTGCAAAGGACTTGCATGAGCTGCTCCATCATGCAGCATTTCTGTGTTTCCATTCCCTCTGTGGATTCAGTGTGTGTAAGACCCCTAATTAAACAAATGTAATTAGAACTGAGCATTTTCACTTCAACCTGAGTGTACATAAAGTAACACCTCTTCCACAAATGTCTGGTGTGCTGGGAGCTCTAAGGCACCTGTGCACACACACAGAGCTGCAGGCACAGAAGTGTCTGTGCCTAAAATGCACAGCAAAGATGGAGAAAGAGATTCTTATTAATCTTTAAAAAACAGCCTAAGCAATCAAGATTTGATCCTCTGAGAGCAAGACTTTTCCTTTTTAACAGCACTAGATATGAGCACCTCTTGTTTGGATTTCCAGGGTACTCTTTGTATACCTGAGGTTACACATGTCCAACCTGGAGAACTCCATCCAGTGCAAGGCTGAGCTCTCAGTGTCACTGCATCCCACATTTCCTTCCTGTGGGGGAAATGCAGCTCTGCATGGCATCAGCAGGTCACAGACCTAATTTTGGCCAACATTTCACTAAGTTCTACTTTGTTTGTGCCACGTGAGACCATTTTGCCAATGCAGCTTTGTGCTTCTGCTCGTGCTGTGCTGTGTCCAAAGCCATTGGTGACACCACGTGCCCTGCACTTGTTGAGTCCTTGCTGGGTGATTTGCAGCACTAACACCAGGTACCACCACCCCCTCCAGGGCTGATCCACCCCTGCCTTTGGCTGCAGGAGTGCAATTCCCCACGGACCCTGAGGGAAGGGGATGTGCAGGCTCAGAGCAGCTCGCTGCCTCTGTGCTTATTAATGCATGCAGCTGGTTTGCACAGCTTTGTGATCTCCTGCTTGACACGTGGGGATCTCTTCATCATCTTCCCATCTGCCAGGGACACTCAGCTCCTGAAAATTACCTTCCCCCAGCTGCTATCCACAGAAGGTCATCATCCTGAATAATAGTCTTGGGTGGCAGTCATGACATAATAAAAGGATGGCAGAGTGCTATTACCTTACATTGTATGTTACTCTGGACATGACGTTTTCCTTCTTTTGCCAGTCCTCCTCCATGCTTTTACCATCTATCAGTCCCTGAAGGTTTATATCAGTAACATCTTGAAACCACTTTAAAGAAAATGGGTTCAATCTCCCCCTTGATCTTGACATAAAACACAGACATCAAGAGGGAGTCCCACGTCTGGGATGAACATACAGAATATGCTGTTTCAGATGAAGTTTTGTGGCTATTAGGATCAGAAAGCCACGTGAATTCTCTGTTTGGTGTGAGTGGGCAGGAGAACCTTCAGAAGGTTCCATGATCCTGAACTTTTCTGATCTTTTTCAGGCCATGCCTAATTAGTACCAAAATCAGAAAGCAAAAATTTCAGCCTGAATTATTTATCACCTCATATTAATAAAATGCACTGCAATACACATCATGGCCCAGTTCACAACAACTGCAGATAAGATTAATCTTTCACTGATGCCATGCTCCTTAATATGAAAATATAATTATCTAGCTGAAGAGTTTCTTAAATTACATACTTTCAAACCAGTATGAGCAGAATTTATTCTTGTGTCTGGTGCCAAGCCAAATGGAAAAAACATTAGAACAGAATTGACAAAACACATGTTGGTTCTGTCTATCAGCATTTCCACCTTACAGGGCCCTGTCAACATTCCAACTCCAACCTGGTCTCAAGTATGGATATAATATTTTCCTCTCTGAAATGTGATCCTGAAGAGAAGAATTCCAGAACTGCAGGAGCACCGATGGATAAAGTGCTTAGGCCACAGCAAATCCCCTCCAAGTTAAATATACAATTACTTTGCCCAATATGGAAATTAAAAGAAGGACATCAGAGATTATTCTTACTTTTAATTAATTAGTATTTGCATTTGATGTCCATTTACAGATGTGCATGGGAGTAAGCACAAAGTATTTGCTGCAAATGCCTTTGAGAAAAAGCCACACCTTCAGTGTGCAGTGCCTGCAAAGGTCAGTCCCTGCAGTTTCCTCTGGAATGCTACATCCAGAAGATGTGTAATAAACTTTTAGAGTAGGTGTATATAAGTATCTCTCTTCAAATTACTGTACTTTTAAAAGCCATTTGTTTCCCTTGAAGAAGTTCACAGTGACTACAGGAAAACCCACCATCTGTTTTTCTGCTGATCATCAATAATGAACAGTAGAGTTTTAAAGCCTGATAGATGGATATATTGATGGCAAGGAGGCTCAGAGAAAGATAAATGCAGCCCAGCCACTGAGGAAAGCAGGAGAATAAAGGAGGGGATGCAAGTGAGCTTATAAAATGGATTTTCTTGGGGAAAAATATCCTTTTCAGGGATACATGCCCAGTATCTTCCAAAAGTAGCTTTGTTGTACACAATGTGTAGAACTTATTATTTTTATATTTTATTTAATTCTTTAAAGATTATTTCCATTGTTTGCATTAGGCAAAATTTCATTGCTTTTGCTTCATGCTCCTGGGAGCTGGGCTGCTGTGGGATGTCCTCTCCATCAGAAACAGAAGGAATGCGTTGGTTTAAGGCATAAATCAGTGGGAAAGGTGACAGTACCCCAAATGCTGGCTGCCTGATCAGCCTGCCTTGCTCCATGCATCCTTCCTACTTGTACTAGCTTGAAAAACAATTAAATTTTCCAAATGACTTACTGTTAATATAAAAGCATTTTGACTGTCAGTGCCACTGATAGTCCTGCAGTATATGAAACATAACTTTATTTCCACCCAGGGCTCAACAGAGAGCAGAGAGAGATTAACCAGCATCTTAGGCAGCAAAGTGTGAAATGGTTGGGTCAATAACTTGTCCCCTACTGCTGTCAAAAGCTGCCAAAGAGAACATCAGTGTGGAGTCAAGTGCAGGTCTAATTGTACTGAGAACTCCACCCTGGACTCTCCACTGAATATTCCTCTCTGTTGCTGTGTAATCACAAGAGTCAAATCAGCATTAATCTGCTCTCTGCAACTACCCTGTGACAAGAACCATTGGAAAATGAGGAAAATCAGAGTTTTGTATGATGGAGCAGCTGTAATGGCTCATCAGAAATGCCCTGTCTGCATGCCAGGTATGATGGTCCTGGATTCACCATCCCACAGCTGCACCCCTGTGGAAAGGGCAGTTCAAGGAGAAAAACTCTGCAGGATTATGAATGATCTGCATCCCTCCTGAGGATGCCTTTACAGAAGGCTAACATCTGGCTGCAAGTTTGGAGCCATCTTCAAACTCATCTGAATACAAATTGAATGAACGTCACTTATTGTCACCATCACGAGTGATTTAAATACGGGCAAGTTGAGCTGATCTTGTCTCAATCTATTATTGAGAAGTTTTTCAGTCACAAGTTCAGGGCTATAACTGATGCAATAACAAATCAACAAAACCCTCTAAACCCCAAAATCAAGCCAAGTCCCAAGGTTTACAAAGGTAATTGCTGATTTTACCTGTCCAGCCCGCAAGGCAGCAGCAGTAGCCGGTGACAGGGTCACACCCATCCGCGTGGTTGCAGTCACAGCGCTCGCTGCAATTAAGGCCATATGTTCCATCCTTCCAAAATATAAATAAAAAAGCCTCTCAGTGATCAGCTTTTTGTTCTGAAATGTGCAAAATCATCTATCACGTCCCTCTTCATGCTGAGTTGCATTTTTTAAATTAACATACAGAGAAGATAGAAACTCAGTGCCTAATGTTTCTATACAGAACCAAATGAGAAATCACTTTAAAAAATGACGTTCAAGAAAACGCAGATAACACAGCAATAGCTCTGATAAAATACAATGCAAAGTATAATACATCCAGTTGACTGCTAGAACCCCAATCTATTATTTACATTTGATTTCCTTCAGACATCACAGACAAATTGAGATCCTGCCCTGCTCTCTGTTCAGCAGAGCTATGGGGACTGTGATTTAACCCAAATTCTTATTTGCAACAGTTGTTATTTAATTATTATTAATGAAATAACAAATGGTTATTTAACTCCAAATTGTTATTTGCACTCACAGGACAAGGCTGGTCACAGAACTCCCCCTGCCATCCTGGGGAGCAGAGGCAGGAGCCATCAGCTGGCCTGCAGGACGCCCCATTGCTGCAGGAACACGTCTGGTTACAGTTCAGACCCCAGCTTCCACTTGAACATGGAATAGAGCAATCCACTCCTTGCCACCCTAAGGAAACAGGGCAGACAAACAGCATCTGGGATGTTTTCATGAAAACAGCAAGACAGGCAGCTGGCAAGCTGCAGCTCTTTGTTTCTAGGAGCAGCTTCCTGGGGGAAATGAAAACTAACTTGGGGTCGAACACTGACCCTTTTATTGTGACCTTCCAGCTCCATCTCCCAGCATCCCTACACACAGATGGAGGTATCACAGTCTTGGCTGTAACCAGATTTAGGTATCTGATGCCTTTCTAGGAGCTGCTGGGACAGTCCCTGTCTGTCAGGCTGGAGATCTTCTGACCTACAGGACTGCAAGAACTTTTCATGTGATGCTGCCTGTGTCTTACTTCCTAATTTTTTTTTTTTTTTTGAGAATGCTATTTAATATAAAGCAGCTATTACACCTAAAAAAGGACCAAGGCTATCATTTCTAGCCATTAAGGCTCAAATCTTAACTACCAGGAGCACAATGACTTTCATTACACTGCAGCTCTATGTCATGGAGTTGAGCAGTAACTCATGGTTTATACACCCTCATTAAATGGGGTTCTACAGTGATCCATTAATTCATGTTTGAAATGCCAGATTTTATCGTTATTTGCCTCACTTCTGTTTTAGGGCTTATGTATGTCATACAGGCATAGCTCACATTGGGATTTTGGGGGAACAGAAGAGCCACTGTGCCATGGAGCAGTGGAGGAATTCTCAGGTGGTTTCTGATCCATGGGATGTGCTCACCACCACGTCCAGGAGGGAATTATGGACACGTGTGGGAAGAAAAGATGTCAGTCACCCTGGAGCAGGCAAGACCTCTTATTTTCCCCAATAAATGAAAGCCACCTCCTGAACCCCGTGCTGGCTCAGGAGACAGAGGACACCTGCACAAGGCTGGGGTGTCACCACGTCAGGGTACAGGAGGATGAGCAGCTGAGGATGGCAGCAAGGGCAGCGAGCCAGAGCCCACCCCACAGTGCCCAAGGGCAGGGCTGGCAGCTGGGATGAGCCAGGAGCCCAGGGCAGCAGGAATGAGAGCAGCCCAAGGTGGAGATGGGCAGGCAGGAGTTAGATCAGGGCTGCTGGGGATGACCAAGGCCAGGCACTGCCCAGTGCCAGGGGCTGCAGGACACGCAGGCAGGAAGCTGCCTCCACTCCTGTGCCCAGTGGCTTTGGAATCTGGGCAGCAAAGGGATAAAAACCCTGCAGCCAGGGGATTGTTCTGCATTTCCCCTGAAGAGGAGCAGTGCTTCTGCCCCCACACTCAGTTCTGTGACACGTTTCTGCAGCAGAGCAGAGAAGTCTGGCCCCTGTTCAGGGCAGAGACTGAACTTACAGTCCAGCCCCTGTTGAGCTGGGACACTTGGGAGGACAAGAAAATAGTGGAGTTCCTGACTGCAGAGCCGTGCCACGTTCAGAGGGGACAGGCACTGACGGCAGGGACCTGTTAAATGTGAATTTTGTTACCTTCTTTGCAGTAGCACAGCCCATCCACAGGGGAACAAGTGCCGTCGTTCTTGCAGTTACAAACCAAGGAGCAATTGGTTCCGTAGGTTCCTGCCATGCAGGGAATGGTGCAGTCATCTCCCTGCAACCCAGGAAAGTCGGAGTCAGCTAAAGAAATGTGGCATGCAGGAAATTCCCAGCTCGGCACAGGGAAGCTTTCTCTCTCCGAACTGTGAGCAGAGTGTTGTGAGTTGATTGCTGAGTCTTCAGCACTCGAGCAGTCACCGCTGCTTCCCATGATTATGATGCAATTAGTGCTTTGATTGACTTGGAGGAAAGGGACAAGTTTCTGGCATTCATTCAGCAGGAGGTGGGAAAGTTACAAAAACAAACCTCCTAGAGCAGATGTTAGATCATTAAGCAAAACATCACTTATGAAACACTAATCACAAAATATACAGTCTGAGACCGTGCAGAGATTGCTCTGCGGTTCCTGGAAAATATATTCTAAGAATAGGGTTGTTAAAAACCCAACAGATCTCATACATGCTTGTCTTCCACGGGTTGGCAGAGAGGAAAACGACATGGCAGGTGCATCAGACCTTCTTGATGCGTAGCTGGTACCTGCATTTGTTTTCAATTAATTTGCATGAGATTGTGACTTCAGGAAGAAGGCAGAACAGGAGTGATGTGTATGTCAGAGACAGGAGGCACACAGCAGAACACAGAAACATGGTCTCTGTCTTATTTCTGCTCTAGGTGTGGGCAAAGGGGGGGAAAGGAGAATACAAATACTTGTATTTTACAGAATATAGAATGTTCTAACACTACATTCTGGTGTGCTGTACTGAACTGATTGTGTGGTTGAAAGATAGACACAGTTCTTACTAATACTGTTCATCTGATACAACAAGGGAATTAAAATGTGAGCACAATAAGGTTTAAAGCAATTGTGGTTTAACCTCACTAATTGAGGTTTAAGCCTTAGTAAACTTACTGAGTCCCATAGCTGGGTCCACACATTAACATATACAAGGTATTTCTGCTTCCTTTTCCTCTGTGTGTAATCCTTACTTTCACATTGCAAATTAGCTCCTAAATTTACTACTTCAGTGAGTCAAACTTAAATAATTTAGTTCTATGCCAGGGAAAGTGAACTACTACAAGTTAAAAAGTAACTCCATTGCACGGTGTGACCTATGCCATAGCTCAGGGGAAAAGATATTGGTCAAAATGTATTTTTGGAGGTAAGAGGCTTCACTGTTCGATAGGGGGATCCATTTATCAGGTGTGAAATGTGCACCATGTCAGCTTCCCTGTGCTGTGACAAGTACCTCCAGGAGCCTGTATATCACACAGCAGACACCCAGACAGCACAGGGAAATATGAACAGATTTCTGAGCACCATAAACTCCCATCTGCTTTGCTGGAGCAGTTCTGCCTCGCACCAGTGTGACTCATCCTATTTTAGACCAAAAGCTTTGTTTCAGGGGGAAGGAAAGGAAATGGTTAAAATATACTGCTCACAAGTAAATCCTGCAAGTCTCTGATTTTTGAGTGAAGGCACTATTTGTAAAAGATGCTATCTTTGACCTTGGTGGAGTAAAACAAGTGCCCCTGAAAAGGCCTGGCAGGAAAAGATGCTGCCTTGACAGCCAGAAAATCCAAAGCAGGCTGCCCCTCATTACCCTGCCAGCATGCCTATGGAATGAGCTCCAGGAACCCGGGCTGGCAGAGGGGCATTCAGTCTCCACGCCTAATCAATCCTCTGCCTTTCTCCTGTGTGTGACAATTAGACAGCCAATTAGTGCCACTTAGGAACCCTTATCCTGTGTGAATGAAACTCCCAACTCATTTCATGTACTACACAGAACTGCTGGTACTGCTAATAATTTCTATGACAACTGACCTTATGTGGATTTGAACTAGTGATCCAGAAGGAAAAGAAAATTCCTTTGAAAAGGAAAGGGGAGCAGAGTGATGTGGAGTTAAAATACCCCTTTGGGAATCATGTTAACCAACCACAGAACCACAGAACCACAGAACCACAGAACCACAGAACCACAGAACCACAGAATCATCAGGGTTAGGAGAGAACTTCAAGATCATCCAATCCAACCATCAATCATCCCAAAACCACATCCCCACATCCTGACACCTCTGAAACACCATCTGGGCCAGTGCTGGAGGCAGCAGGAGGATTTCTAATATCTCAGCTGAGGTTCTGTGACCACAGAGCAGCTCGTGTTGGGGGCAGTGCTCCCTGGCCAGGCACAACTGGAGTGGATTCAGTGGTTTTCTGTAATCACTTGGGATTATCCCAAAGAAAAGGGATACAGCTCCCTGAAAGAGGGTTGTAGTGAGGTGGGTGTCAGTCTCTTCTCCCAGATAACAAGTGACAGGACAATAAGGTGAGGAAATGGCCTCAAGTTGCACCAGGGGAGGTTTAGATTGGGTATTAGGGAAAATTTCTTCACAGGAAGGGCTGTCAGCATTGGAACAGGCTGCCCAGGGAAGTGGTGGAATCACCATTCCTGAAATCTTTAAAACACGTGTGGATGTGTCACTTGAGGCCATGGTTCAGGGGTGAACACAGTGGTGCTGCTGGGTGGTCGTTGGACTTGGTGCTCTTTGAGGCCTTTTCCAACCTTAAAGATTCTGTGATTCTGTGATTCTCACAAGATGAACATGAGGCTGTTTATTCCAAGCCTTTGAGTTTTGGCATTTACTTTAATGTACTTGACTTTATGGACTGACAGAGCTGGGCATTCTGGCTGCCCACCATCCACTCACGTACTTTGCAAACAAACCTTAACTGAAAAAAAAAAAAATACCTGGTTTAATGAGATTTCTATCCCCAGGTTTGGCAGGCGAGACCTTCAGAGCTCTCTGAGTGACAACTGCCAAATACACTTAACTTCTTAATTACATAAGAGGAAAATGTACTTGAACTATAGCACTGGCTCTAAGATTTTATTAATTATAAATGCACACCTTGTTATTAACATTTTGAACTTGATTAGGGAGAATGACCTCTGAAATGAAATGCATTCAGGTACTGTTAAAGATATGTAAATTCCACCCCCCTCTCACCACCTGCCCGAGTGGATAATGCTGCAGTGTGTGCATCCAGCTGTTAATGAGTTATATGTTCTAATAAACCGATTTCAAATTGTGTGTATTGAATCTTCACTCTTGCAATATGGTACTTTATATTTCTATCCTATTTAGTAAAATTAATCAACAGCTGTGCTCCTTATGTTGTTTATTCTTTTTTTTTTTCTATTAAGATGGGGAGGTTAATGAGGATAGTGCAATGCCTGGATGTGGTATCCATGCTAGGAAGGAGTAGCTAATTCAATCAAACATATACCCCTGGAAAAGTTAAAGCTATATTAAGAAATTGGGCTATAAATAACTTGGTATTTTCCATCTTTATGTCCTAAATCAGAATGACCCATATGACATCACAAACTTTTCAAGGTGCTTCATTTTCAATATTTTCACTTAGAAGGGCCCGTTCATCAAAATATACCCTCAAATTTAATCACTGGATTATTTCTAATTTCAGGGATCAAATCTGAATTTGACATTAACAATGGAAAAACTCTCTTTATGGCATGTGGGGCCAAGGCCAGCTGTGGGAGCAGCACATTGCTGCTCTCTGCTCTGCATCACAGACCCCCCAACTTGGGAGAGGCCACCTCAGTGCCACCAAGGACAGTGTCCCACACCTCACCCCTGCTCAGAAATTAACACCATTGAGTCTCTTCTTGTTTGAAATCCAGACCTGATGGGACCACCCCAACATGGCAAAGATAGAGGAGGGAATCTACAATTCCTGGGACCCTAAAAGTCCCCTTTAAATCAGAATGAATGGTGGCAGTGATCTAAGCAGCCTGTAAACACTTCAGAAACTCCCATTTTTGCTGGAACTGACAGCCCTTCCCAGCACCCCAAGAGCTTTGGGCATCCAGTTCTTGTTATGGTTAATTCTCCCCATGGACTGAGGGTGAGGTCCAAGGAACAAAACTCCATTAATAACTCAGTCTGCCAGCTCACATCCATCAGCATCAAATATTAATAGACTCTGAGAGCCACAGCATTCATCTTTCTGGATGGCAGTCTTGTTTCTGCTCAGGGAGAGGGGGAAGATTTTCTTCCACCAAAATTATTATTGTTCAATATTAGTAGAGCTTAAGGACACAATGCTGCCTTAGGTGTTGGCTGTGTTAACAAGCTCTGGCTGCTTCAGAAAGAGTTTTCCCTGGATTAAGGTTACATTTCTTGTTTCTTTTAAAAATGCATTCCTGCTATAAGCAGTGATCAACTCCCTTAAAAATCCTTTTCTGGTGATCAATACACAAATTGGTATTTATTCCCGTGCATTTTGGATAATGCCTTTAAGTCTGTGAAATGCATTTTGAAAGGGGGGGAAAAAAAGGGTATCCCTGACCATAAAGAGAGTTAATAACCCAGCAGTGGTCAACAATATCCAGCAAAGTCTGCACCCTTGCCTGGTCTGTCACAAAGTTTGCTATTTAAGGATGTGCCATTAAGGATTTCAGAAGTAGCTGCAATCTACAGGAATACAATTCCCTTGGAGGGCTAAAGTCTGATTCCACTGAACTCAGTGGCAAAACAGAAAATCAATTTTTCAAGGCTTCTGCAATGCAGAAGAGGAACAGGATGTTATTGAACCTGCCCTCAAGTTTGCATGACAAAGACCTGGGTGACAGCTTCGCTCTTGAGGTTTAATCTGCCGAGGTGCTGAAATTCCTCAACTCCCACAGGTTACTGCGGGTGACTGACAGCACTGAAAGGCAAAATATTGGAACTTTTGGTAATCTACAATGGAATTCCAACTAATCAGAGATTTCTAAGCCCACATCTGATCCCCTCCCTCGCCCCCTCGTGTGCAGGTGGATCAGAGGGGCAGCCCCTGGCACCAGCCCAGGGATGCTCCACACTCGGTGCCCAGAGCACGGAGTGGGAAGAAGGGCACGGTGCAGAGATCCCGTGTGAGCTGATCCGCAGATCGGGGAGACAAAACGCTGCTGCTGTTTGTACCTGAGGCCTGTGTGCCCAGATAAGCTGATCAGTATGGATTTAGCACCTACAAATGTGTATTTCTGTGTACACACAGCACGTGGGACACCGGTGTGCTGGGACACGGTGTCTGTGCACTGATGCAGATCACAGATACACTCCTGTATATTTACTTATTTAATTGTGACATTTACAATTAACCCAAAGTGGTTCTCCACAAACATTCCCTCAAGGTAAACATATGGTATCCAGCAACACAAACTGTCAGAACAAACTAATTTCCTTAATGGTGTTCAGTGGAAATTACTGTGCTCTTCATCAGCAGATCAGCAGCAGGGGGAAACTTTGTACTTACACTGGGCTTGTCCTCCACCCTGGACTCAAACAATTTATTCATGACCTTACTACACAGCATCTTTAGTTTTCCAGACATAATGATGTCCTCTGGCAGAATTTCTTTCCCCTCTGGGTGTTACTAATTACTCCCTGCAGAGGCTATTATTGGTGCTAATGATAAAATGCAATAAAAAGCTCGGGGAAGGCTCCTGTGCCAAGTGTTCCGTGTGCAGGTGATTGCTGTGACTGAGCACTGACAAAAGTTCCTTCACCCACCTTGTCACACGACGTGATGTAGCTGTGCTGGGGTTTGATACACATCTAAAAGGACAAAATGAAAGCACCAATGACCTTATTCAGTCTCCTTTTCCTTGTGCCCTTTCCATGGGAAAGGGGGGAAGGAGGAAAGGATGGGAAAGAGTTTTCTTACACTTAAAAGAGTGACTTTACAGCTCATGACTCATCCAAAGACAGAACCATTGGCAGCCTGAATGCCAGAGTCTTTCACGAAATCATCAAGTCCTCCAAGAGCCATCTGCAAAGCTCTCCCCAGTCTGCACCCTGGTGACACTGCAGCTCTCTGAGCAAAACACGGACATGCCAAGCACAGATCCCTTTGGGAATGAGCAAAATTTCCCCTTTGCTTCCTATAACCTTACAAGGATTTACAAACCTTTACAAATGGATGTCAGCATTTCATTTCACCTCTGAATTTGTGCTAATATGCTAATTCATACAGTAAATTTCACAGTAAATGCCAAGTTTTGAATCACTCAGCCTGACACTAATTCTTAAATTTGGTGATGGATCAGAAGTATTCAGCAGAACATGCACACAAACAAAATGGAAACTTAATTTGTTATAAAGAGAGAGTAAGAAAAATGTTATAAATAATGTCAATTTTAAGTACCTACAGTACTTTATTAGATACAATTTAATTTTATTTTACAGATCATAGTCTTTGCTAGCAAAGCTCTGAGCTCTGAGTAAGAGTGGAGTAAAATTACCACAAACTAACTGTGGTCGTTACTTTCCAAACTGTACAAAATCTGGTTAAATTTCACAGATTCTTATTTTATAAACCCAGATATATTTGCTGTGGCCTGTTACTGGTATAACTCACATTATTCCCTCATTAAGGCCACAGAAGAACCAGGACCATGTTCTCATTTCTGGCCTCTTGGTCCCCAGAACCTCTCATTCCCTGTCTGGGTTGTTCTGTTTCCCACTGCACAGCCTCAAAATTGATCTGAGATACATTAACAGTATATTTGGGTTACTTTTATAAAAAAAATAAAAAAGAAAAAAAAGAAAAAAAAGAAAAGAGAGTACTCAGTCTATGGTCCCAGGGCTACAAGAGGTTTCAGAGCAACAATTATCCATCCACTGGACAATAATTTGGACTTATCAAGATGGGAGACCTTGTGGAGCCCCCCAGTCTGGACACTGGGCACGTGGAAAACTGGAATTAACTGGACAGGGCTCATGGTTTCCAGCCCAGCAAATCCCAGCTGTGAGGGATTTTTTGTGGAGGATGGAAGGATCTGTGCATCTCAGGAGTCAGGCACTGCCTGTTGGCTCAGGCTTCTCTCACACTGGGACTCCATTGGAAATTCATCTTTTCCAGTGGAGGGTGCACACAATCTCACCACTCTCCTGCCCTCCAGCAGCTTGGATCCAACGTGCTCCATACAGCCAAAAGGAACAATGCCCTGGCACAATAAAACTGATGAATCAAAGCAGCAAATCCTAGCTTTGGGAGGGTTTTTTTCCCCTCCATGAAATCCAGTGAAAACAAACACAAATAAAACCTTCATTAAAAAAATTGGATTTTGCATACTAAAAGTCAGCAAACCTGAGCTGGATTTCTGTCAGCAAGCATTATAATCCCCCTCACCACCAGGGAACAGTTTTCTAGTTTGCACTAAAAGTATGCCCAATACCAGTCAGTTATCTGCAATTTAAAAAATCCATTCCTACAGTACCAGTTACCTAAACATGGTTATTAAAAAAGGGAAAGAGAATTCAATAAAGAAAGCAGGCAAGAGATCACAGCCTCCCTCCCACTTCCCGTAAATCAGGGCAGCACTTGCTGGCAAAAAAAAAAATCTAGACTGACTTTACAACACTTGAATTTCTGCCTGGTTTAGTATTTAGGCTTAACTGCAGAGCCCTTTAGTGTCAGCAAGGCAATGAATACAGCATCATATAATTAAATGTATTCAGAAGGAAAGCAGTGTGGAGAGCACAAAAGATGATCATCAACCTCTGAACAAGAATATTTTTTTATGCAGTCAGCACTTTTCACCTAATAGAATATCACAAAACACATTTATCCAGGAGGAACCTCTACTAAAACAGGGGATTGGATTTAGGCTGGGTAGATTTAGATTATCAAGGCAGGTAAATCACATCTGTACCAGAGGGATTTCTCATGTCCAGTGTGGGGCCAGCTGGGAAACCAAGTCCTCTCTAGTTAAAGCAATTTAAACCTGGAATTTAAACCTGGAATAAGGCCACTGCAGATTTATACAGGTGAGGCAGGGAGCAAATTCTCAGAATATTTTAAACTTAATTCTGGGGAAGCTGTAAAGAGTCAAACATCTGTGGGGATCATTGTCACCATAACCAGCTTTGATCAGCTGCTGTTTTAAAATGCTCCAAAACACATGGCCAGATCACAATTAAATATCCTCAAAGGTAAAATGGCCCAGTCACCCTGTGCATTATTACAAGTTAGAGGGAATTATTTACACCCCTGAGAAGTACATGTCTGGCACGTGTGCTCTCCATGATGTGTCCAACAAGCTGCTTGTGTCCAAACTGGGGATGGAAGGTGGCTAATGTCAAAACACCAAACCACAGTCCTTGAATATACTGGCAAAGATTTTGAAAAAAAAAAAAAAAAAAGCTGGTTTTTTTGGGGTTTTTTTTGCCTTTTTAAAATGAAAGCATCAAGACTGGGGTTACCACTGTGGCAAAGGAAAGATTTTGACACACTGTGTGCAGTTTCATCATTTCCTTTCCCAGATTTGGGCAGAGCAGATCAGTGGCTAACAGGAGCCATTTGGAAATCCAGATTAGCATTTCAGTGCCAGGCAGTGACCTTCAGAGTGGGAACCCAGAGCTGCCTGCCAATTTTGTCCCAGCTATTTAACTGAAATACCTTTGCCTGGAAATTTGAGATGGTTTCTGCTCTATCCACACAGCCTCAGTGTCACAGTCCAAGATCCACCCTGTTAAACAGCTGTGGCCTCCTGACTTTGTTGCAATAATAAATGTGGGTTCTGGCTGTCAAGTCTGAACAGTTCTGCAAAAAGGACATCAGCTAAAACAGGAAATAAAAGGCATCATTTATACCTTCAGCCTCTATGATGTTTCCTGGCACGAAGATCCACAGTTTAATTATAAATACAAAGGAGAAAAAACATCTTTATCTGCTTGCTTCAAACCCACTGCCTAATTTCTAATTGGGAAACTTCTTATACTGTGATAAGCAGCAAGAATGCATTTCTTCTTCCCCTTCCCCATGGAGTGAGAGACCTCTCACATCCCTACCCTCGGTGACCCCTTCTCTAAGCAAAATCATCCCACTGTTATTCCCATTTTATGGGAACCATTTCACAACTTAATTATGCATTCTGTGAAAAGCACTCTCTTTGTTTTTAACCTGCTGTGCAATCATTTAATTGGTTGGCCCTTGTTCCTGTGTTATTAGAAATAGTAAATAACCATTCCTTGTTCGTGTTCTGTGCACCATCCCCAGTTCCACAGATCTCTATCGTGTCCCTCCTCAGCCATCTGTTTTTGGAGCCGAGTTCTCGCTTATCGAGTGACTCTCTATAGAAATCATTCCATATAAAAGATGATCTTTGTCACCATTTCCATTCTATCCTTTGTAAGCAGGAATCAGCCAAGCTGTGTGCAGTAATTTGAGAATTGGATATATTATGGATTTACACAATACCAAAAAAATGGCTTTTTCATTCTGTTTTATTCTCATCCTGATCATTCTAACTATTCTGTCAGGCACTCTGGATTCATTTGAGTTTTTCAGACTCATTGAGGGGTTGAGTTTTTCAGAAAACTACCCACAGTGATTGCCTGATCTCTTTTCCTGAATAGCAGGAATTAAATTAGAACTCATCTTTTGTGTATTTACTTAACATTATTTTCCTATCATCTATTACTGTGCATTGTTAAACACTGAAGTTCAACATACTCAGTCATTCAGGAACAGGAATCTTTCCTCAAATTTGCTACTGCCTTGACAATCCCAATAGTTTTGCATTATTTCCAAACTTCCTTTTAGATTTCTTCCACATCTGTATTGTGCAATTAAGGCCAATGTCCAAGCACAGACAAGCCAGTCCATCAGTGCACACCTGAACTCGGGTCCACACCCCAAAGGACTGAGTCCAGGAGGGGCTAAAAGTGCTGGAAGCAGCAGGAATTCTCAACATGTCCCTTGCTATGAGCACTGGAGCCGTGGTGGACCTTGGTGCTGACCTGCAGGATCCACAGGGAGGCTCAAAGCAAAAAAAGAGCAACTGAATAAGAAAAGATTTCAACTCTAAGCTAATGGGTTTTGTGACGTAATTCTGATAAATAACCAGGTGACCACACACAGGCTGATAAGAGATATCCCCTTCAAATTCTCACAGATATTCCTTAATCAAAACCCTATGGCAAAAGAGTTGCTCTTTGGCATAAGAAAACAAAATCATTTATTTATCATTTTCATTTATACATGTCTGAGTGTGAAAGACAAAGGCCTTGACAGTATAGTTGCATGGAAAATAAAATGCAAAACTAACCTGTGACTTAAATCCTGTCCTTAGGAGGTTTTAATGAAGTCAGTTTGCAATTTGAACTACCCAGAGAGACAGCTACCAACACTTTTATGCACAGAACCATAGATAGTGTGGATAAAGATATATACATCTGGAAGCCTAATAGATGAAAGGAGGCACTGCTATTGGCAAGCAGTTCATCCCTCTGCAAAATTCAGATCAAATAACTCAGTCTGAGCAGAATATTGAGCTCCACTGGTTCTGAATGAGGCTACAGGAAGGGAAATGCAATTTGACATAGCCACATTGCCAATTAAGGATAAACCACATGAAATATGTCAACTAGCAACAAAGGCAGAGGCTTTCAGGCTTTCTGTACCAAGTTGGCTCCTTTGGACCCACTTAGGAAAACTTTGGAGTTATTCGGGTAAATAAAACTGCAGCAGAGCCCAGTAAAAGTAAATACAAGAAGAAAGAGAAGACCTGGGACTTGCTCAGAGTTCTTATCAAATTATAAACTTCGGGTGTGAGCGAATAAGTTCTCATTAGTGGAGGCAGACACTGAGGCAAACCCCACTCCTGTGTGTCTGGGACAGCCCCACTGAAGGCAGCAGTTGTGTTCAGGTAAACTCGGGCTGGCAAAGTAGAATTTGAGCCGTCACAGACAATTTCTGGAGCTTGTGCATTGACAAGAGACTGAGCAGAGAAAAATGAAATGGAATAGCTCATAAAAGGCTCTGAAAAGTTCCACTGAATTCAAAGGAAGGGCTGCAGTTTGCACAGCTGAGCGGGAGCCGCTGTGTCCTGTGCATTCCTGACCTTGTTAAACGCCGCGCTCCAATAGTTCAGCTGCTCTAAAGCAGCCCCCAAGTGCCCCCAGGTGGGAGCAGAGCCTTTGTTGTCACTCCTGCAGCCTTTGGGATAACGCAGCCTCGGGAGCGCAGCCGCTCCCGCACAAATCCCTAATTGGTCCGGAGGAGCTCGGGGGGAGAACAGCACCGGGCCTGACTGACAGCACTGATATCAAACACCTCTATAAAACTGATATAAAACACTGATAGCAAAATCAATAGGGGAGCGGCTTGGTCTGAAAGCCTGGAATACACAGGTGGCCTGCCCACAATGATCTTCCCTGTTGGTACGGAATGGAGATTATCTCCTCCTGTAATTCAGCAGAGCCAGAAGAATCCATTTGTGAGTTGTTACTGAAATCCTGACTTAGCCCATACCCAGCTCCCTTGCACTGAGGTGATGTCCCTTGTTCCCTGAATGATGTGTGGCAGTGTCACCCCACAGCTGGACCGATTTCCCAGCTTCACCTGCCAGTTGGGAAAGGTGCAGGACAAGCTGGGTGGCTCACAGTGCTCACAAGGGATGCTGCTCCAAAAGCTCTCAGTACCCGTGCTCTTTGTCCCCAGAAAAAGCCCTACAGGGACCTTGAGATGGATCACACAGCCACATCACCAGGCTTGACCTGAAGCAATGGTTTGTGAAGGGAAAATGGTAAAAAGGCTCAATGTGGCAGCAAATTTGCTGGTGGCTGCTGATGGAAATGGGGATTGTGATGTACACACTGATCCACAGGGAGCTGGACTGAGACCAAGTCATTCCATGCAGGGCAGTGCACAGCCAAGGGAAGAACATTCTCAGTCTGAACTGATCATACTGAGCAGCTTTGGGATGAAAAAATTTTATAGTCTGTTATTAGCCCCAATGGACTACAAAAAAATCAAAGCACAGCCAT
Source organism: Acridotheres tristis (assembly GCA_037013685.1). Lineage (NCBI taxonomy): Eukaryota > Metazoa > Chordata > Aves > Passeriformes > Sturnidae > Acridotheres > Acridotheres tristis. The sequence goes on along the minus strand of CM072897.1, from coordinate 2,326,048 downwards.
TGCATACACACAAATATGTTCTTTTGTATGCACTGAGACATGGGTAAGAAAATTCAGATGTCATCAATGAAAAGGGACACCAAGATGTGATTCAGAGGCACTTTTTATCTGGTCTGTGACTGTGCAAAAATCTTGGTAAGTTGAAATGATCTGTGATCAGCTCTCTTTATATGGAAAATGTACCAAAACACTGTGTGTGAGATGTTTTGATTTCTGTTTGTAAACTCAGACCTTCCAACTTGCAGCCCAGATGACAGGAAAACTTCTGTCCAGTGGGAAAGTGGCAGTTCCTTCATTTGAAAAACATTTTCCCAGCTCACTCTTAGGCTGTATGGAACACAGAGGTTTTGTTGCCTGCTAGAGATCCACTTCTTGTTCCACATCCATTTGTGAAGTAATTTGTAAACTTCAAAAAACAATCAGCTGAGCTTTTATCTCTATCTAGAAGATAACAAGAAAATGCAAATTCAAAGGAGAGTGCATTCCTCAGAGACCAAAACCAGGAAAGAGGGATCTGGGATGCAGCTATAGTTAGTGTAGGGGGCCTGGTTGTGTTGTTCTGACTGACTGATTTTTATCTTTATTCACTTTTTAAATACCAGGTGAATATAATTTTTGACTTCCATCATGGTTTCCCAAGGCACAGCTACATCTTCCATTTTTTAAGGTTACTTTAGTTGAATTTCCCATATCTCTGCCTTTCACATCACCTTCAGACATAAAACTGACATTGATATCTGTTATCAAAGAGACTGCATTTCCTTCTTGCTGGCTTTGACAAAATGAGCCTCTCAAACCTGCTCAGAACACTTTGAATCTGCCAGGTCTTTTTGGTGACTCTTCAGCTGCATCTCACTGCTCCCTGTATCCGAGCAGGGACTTTCCCTCGGGAGCTGTTCCTGGGATCACCAGGACAGTCCTCCTTGGCCTTTCCCCTCTCTGTGTTTCTTTACTTCAGGGCTAGCTGAGGAATTAGCCAGGACTACACTGGGATATTCCCAAACTTCTTAAAATTAACTTTGCTAAGAACTTTTGGGTAACTGAGGTGAAACAAGGAAAAAAACAATAACCAGGAAAGAGTTGAAAGGCTGGGAGAATGGCAATCAATTTCTTCTGTCTTGACTTAATACTCGACTTTTGCTCAGGCAAAACCCTTTTCTTTTTTAGGGAATGTGATCCATGGTACTCTGAACCTGGTTTGCAGTCAGAGGATTAAGTGAGTCTGAGGTCCCTGAGCCCACCTGAGTGTCCTTTGGCAGGTAAAGCATCAAAGGAGACCTGACAGCATCACTGCAGAGGGGCAGGAGAGGCTGGAGGACTGAGGATAGAAATCAGTGGCAAACAAGGCTCTTGTAGCTCCACAGTTTCTAAGACAACTTGTTTTACTTTTATTATCAATTAATAATTCATGGCCTGCCAGCTGCAGGCCATGCTCAGACCCACCTGCACAGTGAGGGGGCCTCTCCTCGTCCCCTCTGCCTCTGCTCCTCCCCCTTCTCCGTGGGTTTGAGACATTGGTCATGGACACAAATGGGAAACCAGTGAGGAGAAAATGCTTCTTCCCCCTGCACCCAGGTAATTCATGAAATCAGACCCTGCAAACCATTCCTGTTTCCTGTGATACTCCAGTTAATTGGACAACTGCTGTGCCAGAAAACCTCTCCCCCACCCACAGCAAGGAAAATTTATACTGGTGGCTGGTAACAAGAACATCTTGATAAAATGGTTGAATTTATTTTATACCTAGAAATGAAAAGAGCTCTTAACAAAGGGGGGTAACTGATATGCTCGGTAAATCAAGGATAAAAGGACACAAGCTCTATTGAAGATTTTTTCCCCTCGTCTTTTCTTTTTAAACCTTTTGATGAGGTGCCCTGTTGCTCTGCGATGAGCTTCCACTGAAGTACTTTTGGAATTATCTCAAAGAGAAATGGATCATTTAAATGAGTTAAAGCCCCCAAACCAGATCCACTATCTCCAGCCTTACATTCATTTTTTATATTCAGAATTTTGTGAAATTTATAAAATAATTTTACTACCGAACCACGGGCTTATAACACAAAGAAGTCTCATCCATTTTTTTCCCCTGCTTCCTTGTGAAATGGTGAAGAATGATACATTTAGAATAAAGATGAAAGTTAATATGTAGAAGAGAGGGAATAGTCTGATAAATTTGTACCTTGTGTATTTAGAAAACACCTATAGGCAATGATGCTTCAAATTTCTCCAGACCTACCTGGGACTTGGGTCCTTCAGGGAAAATTCAATTGAAGATAAGATAAGGTGCTCCTCTCTGTTTACTCTGGCTTTTTCTTTCAGACAACAGAGAGAATTTTAAAGGTGTAGGACAGGAGAAGGGGTTCCCACTTCTCTTAATATAAAGATTGGTTTTTTTCTCCTGTATGTTTTTTTTCAGGGAACAAGAGCTATGGTATGTGCCAGGAGGAAGCTTGTTACGGCTGGAATATGCAACAGGCTGGACCTTTAAGTGTTTATGACCTCTAAAAGACCATAATCATGGTCCTTCTCATTCTATGGAACAGCAAATTGGTGATTTTACACAGTGAGTAGGCAGAGAGCAGGCTAAGACTGGTCTGAGCCTGTGTGTGGGTGTTTGGACTGACCAAGAGATTATCCATTGCAAAATTTGGTGAGCATTTGCTGTGCATTTGAAAAGCTTTAGAGCACTATAATTTATACTTATTTTTACTAAGTGCTAGAGCTACTGTTCATTGTGTGCTACAAGGGCTGACTTTTACTCAATGTGCAGGTAGGTTGTAAAGTTTTACTCTGACGTAAACCCTGGGAGTAATTTGTACCCCTGTGGTACAGAAAGCATTATGTTGAGAAATTCAGGCATGCCAGATAAAATTATGGACTTACAGACCCAAATGAAGCCTGTGTTTCAGTGTTTAAGTGCCTGGATTCCCACTGAGCCCAGCCAGAGATCCCTACACCTAAGCAAATATAAAGATATATTTGAAAGGCATCAATTGTGCTTTTAAAATGTAATTTTGATACAATACCAACAGAAGATGTAAATAGCTGTAGATGCACAGCACTAGGATAAATCTTGGAAAGCTTTAGGGAATCCAAGAGCCATTTCAAAAGCTGAAAAATCTTTTAGTAAGCGATCACCACTGCTCTAGTTTCCATACTTTGCAGCATGTGATTGGCTTGTGTGGGATCTACCAATATAGTGAAGAAATAGAGAAATGTCACAATGGATTCTTTCATTTTGGTGATGAAGTGCTTGCTCTGCTTGCCAGCATGCAGGGTTCAATAAAAGCAGACAGGTCTTCAAAAAATAGCAGCATAAATAGATGAACTCTTTAAAGTAATATAAGTTCTGTCATCTGGATGTGAAATATAGACCTAAATGCCCACCGAAGTAAAAACTGACCACACATTCCACAGAGAAGTGTTAAAAGTTTTCTCAGAGTGTCTTGGGCTGAGAAATGTTTTAACTACATCTCTCCTTGCCACAACACACAGAATGGAAGTATTTGAAGTTAAACCCATTTTTCAAAAGAAGAAAACAAAGCATCCATAAAGAAACAAAGGCATAGCACGGGATGAGGTCTCCAGACAGGCACTGCTTTCAGGGAAGCTGCAATTAGCTGTGCAATGGAGAAGGTGAATTTAGTTGTAGCTCAGTAGCATTTATAATGATTTCAGTAGCTAAAATGCTGATAAGTACGTGCAGGGGGTTGGTTTCAAGATTTCCATGTGAGACACAAGGTCAGGATTCCTGTGGTCTCCTGTCATATTTAATTCATGTCCTCTGGCCTTCTCCACCATGTTTATTGAATTACAGGAATAAAATTCAATGAACCATAAACAAAAGAAGAGAGAGAGGACATGGCAAGTCCTGCTTTCTTTTATGTCCCTCCTGCACACCTGAGTTCAGTGGACTCATAGGAGAACATGTTGGAGCAGAATTTGGAAGGAGGGGGAGGTACAAGTTAGTATAACCCCTCTCACCATCCCCATAATTGCATCCAGATAATTTATTGCAAGCAGTGGCCATTTCCACGTGGGAGTGAGGATCCAATTTCTACCAGTCAAGACTCTCCCCTGGTGATTTTTAGGGCTGATCTGTGCATTCCCTGTGTGTGTTTGCCAGGTTCCTTCTGGTCACAAACGAGATGGCAGCAGAACAGCTTTACAAAACCATTCTTCAGAAGAGCATGCTGGCAATTCATCACTTCAGTGCTAAGAGGAAACCCTCAAATATGTGAAAAGTCCCAGTTGGAGGGAAGTGCCCTCTTGGCATGCTCGTAATGACGATTCCCTGCAATCATCTGAGTTAAACTGATACAGCCTTTGTCCTCCTTTACAGGTGGGATGCAGGAAGCAACAGGCCTGTGGAGCAATGAGGAGTAGGTCTGTGATTTTGGGGAGGATTTTATTGTGTCTCCTCTACTATTATCCTGTTTTCATTGCCCTGCATGCTGCCTCCAAGAACTGCCTGGTCTGGGCTGTGGATCCCTCAGTTAAATCCACACCCAACCCTGCACGGTGTTCAGAAGCCACAGAGGTAAAACAGAGCCACCCCCTTGGGATCACACCAATACCCTGACACCCAATAACAGCTTTACAACATTGTCATTTAGGTTTAGACCCAGACATATGCAAATCTGGCTCTTGAGTCTGACTCAAAACATTCAGAAAAAATAAGACAGAAGATGTTTTGAAACTCTATCCTAAACTGCAAGCTCACCACTATTTAGCTTGGGCATTTTAATTTTTGGAAATGTCATAGCTAATAAATAATGTATTTTCTTTAAGCTACCATATACATTTTTATTTTACAACTTGCATTTTCTTAAATTTCCAAACATTAAGTGCTCTGCTCACGTACATGGCAGCCTATGAGATGGCTGCTTTTTCACTTAATACATTTAATAAAGGTGACCAGATGCTTTGTGTTTTTAATGGCTTGTTCTGCATCCCAACAAAATGTCCCTGTTTTGGCTGCGAGAGCAGATGATTCATCCTGAAACCCAGCCCAGCCGCCCTGACACAGGCAGGGTGAGTTAAAAACTCACCATCTGTGCTGGAGGAGTGGGCAGGAGGAGTGCTTTGTCAGGAAAACACTGTCCTTCCTTGGGCACTGCATATTCCAGGCAGCCAGTAATCCCAAAGTCCTGTGGGTCCAACCTCTCTGCCTTTGCAGATGAATTCTGCAGTTATATCCCATCTCCCACCATTTTCTCTCCCTTCCCCCTTCCTGAGAAGCCCCTCAGACTGCTCTGCCCTAGGATCACGTGTAGATCAAACATTGCTGTAAAATGTAAGATGTTGCTGCTGGTTTTATTCTTTCCAATCATGTGGCAAAATTCCTGCCCGTGCGGCTGCCTCAGCCAAGCCTGATACTCCAAAAAGCAAGAGGGATTCATTTTTGGCTTTTGTGAATAATTAGCTCTGCCCAGCTCTGTGTTAGCCCCACTGCACTGCCAGCTCTGCCAGAGGACACATCCCGAGCTCGCAGACTCGCCCAATTCAAGGGCAAAGCTCTACCCCCAGGCAAAGCTCCCCTGCTGCCTCAGCGAGAGCCAGGCAGCGATATCTGCAGGGAAAGCTTGCAGTGTGTCACTGGGATAAGGCTCTTCCAGCCTGCTTGTGGCCCCACAGCCTTTTCCAGCTCCCCTCCCTGCCTGGAGCATCCCGGCAGGACAAAGCCCCGGGCTGGGAGGAAAAGGTCCCCGGCAACTTTTCTGCACAGCCTGTGTTCTGCAGCACTTGAAAGAACCATTGCAGCTCATCTGGCATGCACACGAATGACAAATATGCTTCAGAGGCAATAAATTAGCAATTTCAAGGCTTTACTTCCCCTCATGGACTAATTGCCAGAGATTATAGTATATTATGTGAGAGCAATGATACTAATGCCTAAATATGCTTCAGTGATTATAGAGCTATCCTCAATAACCAAGCTGTTTAAATGTCAATGCAAGAAAGCTCTTTATTATGAGATTAAATATTATTTTGAAGCAATGCAATAGGAACTTCCCAGGCTTTCTGCCTGCACTAATGCTGCCTTGGGGCAATGTATATTGGACAAGGTATGCTTTTTAAAAATGTGTACAATAAAGGGTCCCTAAATGCTTTTGTGCTGCAAATTTGGACAGCATTCCTAATAAGAAGGAGGATATTTTTATTTTGTAGCTGTTACTAACATGCTGCTGCCTTCATCCTTCCTCCACTCGTGTATCCACTACTATATAGAGAAGATAAATTCTTGTTTTCTGTTTGTGGAGTTGGGAATCAAACCTCAAAGAGCTTTTCTTTTTTTTTTCTCCATCTCTAAGTACCATTATCTTGCACAGATGCTTTTGAGTCCAGCCCCTCACACCTAAATAAATCTGTTAATACCTGGCATTGAGACAACTCCTGGAAATCAGTGGAAGCTGCAGCTTTCAGCTTCAGCTGCTGACATGAGGCAGAGAAAAAAAAAAAAGTCTTTAAACCATAATTCCAGTTGCATAGCTCTGCAGATGCCAGTTGGGGATCACAAGCTCAGGTGTGGAATTAGAAGGAAGAGAGGCAAAATGTCTTTGGCATCCCACTAATCTCATACAGGACCTTCCCACTGTGCATGTGTCCCAGCCGTGCAGCCTGTCTCTTGATTTCTAGTAAAATTATTAATTATAAATCATAATTGTTATAACACTATAGAAAACATAGATAGGCCTGTGGGGACAGATAATGTAAAATGAAGGACAGAGAAAGTGAAGTTTGGTGGAATTTTCTCTTCAAAGTTTTTTTTTCCTTTGGGAAGTATTGTTCCTTCAACACAGCCTGCTCTCCTCCTCCATGGTGTGCTCCTCAAGGGGAGGAGCTTCATGTACAGATACCCCAGGAGCTGATGGGAATTCCATTCTGCCCAGCCTTAGCAGGATTGGACACCTGGATCCACGTCCCAATACTTCAGCTGCAGCCTGGCAATTGTTAACTCTGAATTTTTGATGTTTTCATCTTGGCTGGTTTCTTCAGCCATTTTACGTCTCACCTATAAAACTCAATGCTTGTTTACCTCAGAATGTCTGAAGCTCTTTCTGATGCTCAGGTAAAAGACACCTGCCACACAGGCTCAGAAAAGACATAAATTGCTCTATCATTTGTAACATTTTAAAATACCTTAATCTATTAAAATCACAGTGTGACTGACAAGGAACATGCTGAATGGCCATGAGAATTCTTTCTCTGCTCTTCCAGGCAGACAATAATCTGACGCCTTTTTTGTTACGTCTTGACTTAGAATATACTATGGGAAACCATATCTTTAGCTTTATAACAGCAATAAACTTAGAGCAGTGATGTTAACTAAACAACCAGCAGCCACAGGCTGACACTGCTCAAAAGACAGCGATGTGGGCTTAGCACAGAACGGGCTAAAATGACCCGAGTTTGGCTGCTTTGATGCAAATATTATTTCAAATCAGATTAAAAGCCTCTTTTATTTTTGCAGCCACGTTATGGAAGCCCTCCCCACGCCCAGCCCCACTCACCATGAAGCCTGGGGCGCAGATGCAGCTGCCAGTGATGCTGTCACAGTCGGCCCCGTTGTGGCAGGGACAGGGCACCCGGCAGCCCTCGCCGTAGTAGCCCACGGGACACGTCTCGTTGCAGTAGAGGCCAGCCCAGCCAGCCTTGCAGCTGCACTCCCCCGACAGAGGATGGCAACTAATGAAGAGACAGATGTCAGTGAGATGTGGGCAGGAAGGAAAAGCACAGCCCTGAACATTTCACGTGTCACACTAAGAACAGGACGAGACTGGAAACTCTTTAGGGTGGTGGATATGAGCAGCTGTATGATTTGGGAAGTGAATCAAGAATCTGCTGCTAAATAGACCAGCATTTCTAAACATCTGGGAACTGCCACAGCACTGGGCACTTCACACCTTGAAGTTCATGCTCTTCCATTCTCAAATCAATGTGACTTGGATTACTGACATCAACCACACCATTAATGCTTACCTTAGGACAGGTCTGTGCTGCACTCTTTGGCTGTAATGCAGCCAGCTAAAGATGTTCAGGGATTGGAGGAATTCCAGTGGGTGGAGGAATGCAATCAAGAGAGCTGGGAAGATAAACCTGAGTTCAAGGGCACAGGATTCCTATTCCATTCCATCCCAGCCCATCCCACTGTCATTTGTGTTTTAAAAGTGAATGCCACCTCAGCAGAACTTTCCAGCAGGAACAGATAGAAAGGAAAGTACTTTGAGAGGGAAAACTCCTTGGAAGAAAAGTTTTGCAGGAAATATTCAGCCATAGTGACCAGAACTGATCAACACCTGAAGCCTTGGGATTTACTTGGGACAGGAGTTAACAGGAGCCCTGGGACTGTAACACAGCTGTGCAGGGAAATGAGCCAAGTTCCTTTTTGCTGCATAATGAACAACATTAACCCTCTGGCTTTCATTTCTATTCAGTCAATTGGCTTTCATTTCTATTCAGTCAATTCCACACAGTTGTGAGAGCACGTGGAGAAAAAAGGAGAAGGGAGAATCGAGCCCAAAATATTGGGCAATGCCTGGTCCTTCTGCACCCACAGGTGGAACACTCACCCCTCTGCTCCTCCTGCATGAAAGAGTTTATCTTTATTGGGCATTTTGCCTCCTTGAGGTTTCCTCAGGGCACCACCTTGTCACAGCAGGAGGCTGGAGCTGGGGCAGGAGGGGGAGGAAGGCTGGAGATGTGTAAAGCCCTGGTTTGAAGGGATGGAGGATTTTGGGGGATGTTGTCTGAGGCCAGCTGGGAATGTGAGGCTGCCCCTGAGAGCTCAGCGTGCTCTGAGGCCTCTGCACCACAGCACTGCACAGTAATGGCACTGCTCAGTCCTCAGTGAGAGACAGGAGAAATAATATTGCCAGAAATCCTGTTTTCTGCACTCTCAGAACAGGAAGAATAGACTTCTGCAAGATGGGATTTCTCTCTCTGAGCCTGTCTCCTGCTTTTTTGCATCCCAGAAACAATTTCTTTTCCTTTATGATTATTTATTGCTACAGTTTAAGAATGTAGACATGACTGAATGGGTTTCTTTACACCTATAAAATTAATATTGTATATGTTAATTTTCAAGGTAACCTCATAAAATGTAATTTCCAACTATGTCTCAGGCAATTTCTGGCAGGAGAGGTTGGTCATATAGTGTTGCAACTAAAAAGGATCAAATTTTCTCAGTGTCAAACGTTTCATCATAAATAGTGTTTTACTGACTAATTAAAACAATTCATCAGCATAACAAACTACCATCCATGACAAAGCAGTCCCTGAAATTATGGTTTTCACAAAACACCTCTTAACATTCATATGAAAATAAAAAAAGCTCGGGTTCCCCCCGTGTCTATTATCATTACCTAACAGGGACAGAAAGCTCAACATTAAGGATTTTGAAATGAATTTTGTGTTTCTCTCTTACCACTACTACTACATGTATCATGTCCTTCCATGAGAACTGCATCTGGTGGGTAAATTAAATATTTCAAAGGTAAGATATGACCAGTGCATCATTCTATGACAATTCAGCAGAAAATACTACACTCAGAATTTTTACTCCGAGGTTGGCTCCTTCATCAGCATGGGCAGCTTTTTTGCATGGGACACAAGCTCTGTATTAAGGGCTAAAACTCATCCTGACATGCATTAAAACAAGAATCAAAAGCAAACAGGCTTTCTAGAAGAATCTACTGGACACAGGGAACTTGGACTCCAAAACAAAGGCCAGTAGAAGTTTGAGGGCATATTGTGACCCACCAAAGCCTTGTCCACACTCCATGGGGCTGTGAGCCAGGGAAATCCCATGCAGATGTTTGGGTCTCTCCATCCATTTAGTCTTCCCATTGAAGAAAGGAGAATTTTGTCATCAGCCTGAGCAGATCAGGGTTTTGTTTTTCTCCCAACTCCAAAGCACTTGTTTGACAATCCAGGTGTCTGATGCAGTGTTAACTTGAGGAGGGCTGAAATTTAGATGCTTTCCCAAAGAGCACAAAGCAGCTGTTCTCTTCCCAATCCTGCCAGGGAATCTTGGCCACCTTACTGACTCTTCTTCTTTTTTCACATTTCTAAAATGATGCCTTTCTTCCTTTGGAAACCCTTTCAAGATCTGCATCTGATATCACTAAGTAGTATAAAGTTTTTATATTAATTCTTTTTTCTCTCTGGTTTGTATGAACTATTCCACTAAATAAAGTGAGCATACTAAATATATTGCAGCTCATGAGAGAGGAATAGTGGCTGTGTGGATGTGTGTGTGTGTGTTAGGAAGGTTTCTCTTCTGCTGGCATTTTGTACAACCACATTCTGGTCAAATTATGTACCTAGATACAGAACAGAGCCAGGAAATTCATCTATCACCCATCCAAACATCCATGCATTCCGACTGCTCTGTGAATTAAATGCTATTTGCTGAAACGTTTAAGGCAGAATAAAGCTTGACTAGGAAATACAGCTGGAAATTTGTATAAATACCTGTATAATTCCTCCTCTCCTGTTCTGAGTGCACCTTCCCAGGCCATGTGTCCATGTAACATTTTGCCAGCAGGGGTCACAGTGCACGTGAGGCATTTCTAGAGCCCCCAATAAACTGAAATTAATGATCACAAACAATTCCTCTGCAGAAGGATCACTGAAGGATGGGTGAAGAATGGGAGGGTTCCAAAAGGATCCCAAAGGCAAACCCACCAACATCTGTTTTCCAGCCCTTGCTGGGAGCAGCAAGGGAACCTCACACTCTTCAAAGAGTTTGGCATTGTTATCCTTCATAGTTTGCATTGAATCTTAACAACTTTTATTTCTGCAACTCTCCTGCATCTCAGGAAGAAGCAGAGTAGAAAGCAGGAGTGAACACAGGCAGCCAAGTGCTCCTGTGGCTCCAGGCCAAGCAGAGGTGGAACAGAGCTGTCCACACACACATCAGGGCTGACAAGGAAAGGGTTCCAAGGCTCCTGCTGCACTTTGAAGGCTACTGTACAATCCCTGGCTTTTGAGCCACATTTACAGCAATAGAAGATTTATTTTTAAAAATTTTATTAGCTGAACTGAAAAGCGTAAAGGCATCTTTGACCTTTAAATTTTTTAAGCATCTGATTTTGAGGAAATCTGAGAAAACCAGGTAAATTTCTCAAGGCAAATTAGAAGTGCTTTGGACAGCACCGTCTGTTCCAAATTCTGAATTTGTTCTCCACACATTTTTCAGCCAAAGCAACACCTTCCCAGTGAATTTCCTGCTTTTCTGTTTATACAGCAGCACCAGTCATCTCATTTTCACTCTCAGCAGCCTAATACTTATTTTACAGTATTTTCTGTTTTATGGTGCCCACACCACATCCAGTCTCACTTACTAAAATGTCTCTTGCTTCAAAGCAGTGGCCACAGTGAGACTGCAGGGCTCCTTCAGTCCAGCACATTATTGACTCACATCAAGGCAGAATTTCATGGAAGCTCTGTGGGGTTTGGTCCTCCCCAGCCTGCTGGTGTTGAGGCAGTAACTGGAGCCTCTGCAGATCTGCCCACTCCATTTGATTTTGTCTTGGTGGTTTCCTTCTTTCTCACATCTCTGAGCTGGGAATGACATTACCAAGGGCACATGGCTCCCCAGGCTGGCTCCACACCAGTGCTTAGGAAGGGTGGGTGGCCAGGACTATTCCAGCTGCTCATTTCCCTCCCTGACAGAAGAACAAGCCAGGATTTTTCCCTTCCAGCCATTGTAGGCTGTCTCAACACGGACTTTTTGCAGAGGGAAGTTTTTACAGGTGTAGCCTTTCCTGTGGAAGGACAGTCCAAGTCACCACCACATTCTAAATCACCTAATTGTGGGGCTGTTCAAAGTCCTGCACAAAGTGCCTTTCAGTGTGCTTCGATGCAGAAATTATTGGATGGTGTCCTTCAGTCATTACCATGCTGGAGGTTAGACTAGATGATCACTCTGATCTCTTCAGACATTAAAATAGATAGATCTACGAAAATGGAAAAGCTGATTGTGTATTTCCTACAGTTCCTCCTCAGCTACTCCTCAAAGCCCTCAGAACTTTCCATTCCAGTCAACTCTCCAATAACTAGATCAAATCAGACAAATCCAGGGACAGGAGTTTCCTTCACCTTCTTCAAGTGTTTAATAATTATCCTCCACACTTGGGGATCACAAGAAGCCAACAGCTTAAACTGCTCTTGGGGAAAATAGATGGCTGTGGGAAAATGAGTCACTTTGGAAGAGCCCAGTTTGAGTAGAGACAAACACTCAGGGAGGAATGGGAAGAGGTGGGTGGGAAGAGAAGTGCACTGTATGGGACTGCTTAAACAATGAGCACAAAGATTTGTTCAGAATACAGAGTGCCTTTGGAAAAGGTCATTTTCCATCAGCTCTGACGCTCCTTGGCTCAGCAATTGACAGCACACTGCAGAGCTGGTGGAAAAGTGGAGAGCTGAAATTCCATGGAAGAATGAAAGAACATTTACTGATCTACAGCTTGCTGGTATCTCTTTGTTCCATAACAGCAGTGATAAGATGTAGGAAAAAGGGAGATTTTATCAACAGAGAGACCAGACTCATTTATTAAGGAACCTGAGATACCATCTCAGCAGAGGATGCTGCAAGGGACGCTGACAGAGCAGTGTTGGGAGGGAAGGAATAAAATGTTCCAATCAGACAGCAACCAGGAACAGGCAGGGTGTGTAGGAATGACCACATGCCCAGAAAAGAGCTGGGAGAGGATTCAATCCTCCCCCTTTCTGAGCTCTCTCAAACCTCTCTGAGACCTCTTCTTTTCTCACAGCTGGAAGGTACAAGCCTGTTCTTTCAGGAAAGATCCTCTGGCAAACTCTCAGAGCACCTCCCAGGTAGTTCTGAGTAACACAGGGTGAATTTTTTCACTCTCCACCCCACAGTCTTACCCCACCTAAAAGACTCAATGAATTGAGCACATAGCTGAGAAACTGCAGCCAAGCTCAGCCTTGCCTGTGGCCTGCAGTCCTTCCACTCCAGTTCTACCTTTATGGAAACAAAGAGGTTTCTGCAGGCTCAGGAGGGGTGAAGACACAAGTGTCAGCTGCTGACCAGGAGCACAATCTCACCCTCCTGTACACCTGAAGAACATTTTACACTGAGGAGCAATTCAGCTTGGATTTACTACAGTGATATGACATGTAGGAATTTCTCCCTCAGCTCACTCTGCAGTAATTCCTGAGGCATCTCCCATCCTCAGTACAACACAGCACTAACCTTTTGTGCATCATGTGCAGCTCATGCCTCAGGGATGGTATTTTTGCACTGATTTCATCATATACAACATAATCAGAAGCGATGGGAGACCCTTGTACAGAGCTCCCTGGGAGCCTCAAACCCTTTGGATCCTGGCTCTCAAACCCAGTTGAGCTGGAGCTCTCTCTTGCTGCACAGGAGTTGTATCACCACAATTACAAGTTTTTAAACAATCCATTGTGAGCTCTGCCTTTCAGTTAAGCAAAGCCTCACCACTCACAGCTGAATTCACGAGGAAAATCACCTGTTTGTTTCCAAGACTGAGACAAATAGGGTCTATCTCGAGTGCACAGACAGATTTGCCTGAAGTGTTTATGTGTGTGTGTGTGTGTGTGTCTGTGTGTGCACACAAATGAGGTGCCATTTCTTGCATACATAATGGAGTGTGTTTATATTTTAGCAGCAGCAAGATGGCAAGGTGTGTTTGTCAGCATCAGCAGGACAGTCAGGTCCCCACCTGTCTGCTTCCAAATTGAAGAGTGTCTGTATCAAAGGCATTTTGGTTTGGGCATCAATTATCTCCTCCTGCCCCTGAAGCCTCCACAACCCTAAATTGGCTCTGCCTGCTGAACAGGAATGGGCAGAAAAAGGAGAGAATGCAGAGGGAGCTGAGGGGCTCAGCACTGTGCAGGTGAGGAAATTTGGCTCCAAAACATCAGCTCAGGCCATGGGGATTTGGCTGTCCAGGCTCCCTTTGCTGCCAGACAGGGAGTGAGGATTCACCAAACAGCAATTCCAGCAGTCAGTAAACAAAGCAAGGAGTTACTTAAAGTAACAAAGAGGATAATAGGGAAGAGTCTTAAATTCTTCCTTCTTTTCAAGGTTTGGAAAACTTATTCAAGCCTGCAATTGGAAAGCAAATTCAAAGTACTCAAGTCTGTTTGTGGCTCTGTCTCATGGTAAAGAGAATCTCAAGAATCAGATCTTTAAAAAAGCAAAAAAGGGAATAAAACATCAAATCCTGACCTTTTACGTGAGGCTCATTCCATTGTAGGTATAATTCCCTGATATTTATTTTCCTGAATATTTTCCTCATACACAAAGAGAGAATGAAGAGCAAAAATAGGCTCACACGAGGAGTCTATTTTGACAATGTCAACCATGTTACAGTTCCACAGACTGACTCAGGATTATTGATTTCAGTCTATTTATACATCTGCCTCAAGTATTTCCAACAAGGTAATTTGCCATGAGACATCAGCTGAAGCAAATTAGGTTTCATGTTGAAAGTCCCCTTGCTGTCTATAGATCTAACAAGCAAACCTGTGTCATAAAAGAGAGAGAAAGTGATGGATTTGAGCAAATATGTATCTTTTTTTTAAACTTCAGTGGGTTATTATCCATACATATGAGCATCATCTGGTGGTTCTTATGCCTGGAACATTTCCAGGGTAAAGCTGTATGTCAGGCTGTTTCAGGTGGAACCACAAGTGTTAACAGATACATGCTTAGTACCTGGCTGGACCGAGGCTTATGGTTCCAAACCTGAGGTCATTTAAATCCAAATTTTGCAAACTTTCTGTGTTTATACTTCAAACTACACAGAAAAGGACAGTAGCTGCAGCAAACTGATTTTTTTCCCCCAATGCTTTAATTGGAACAATCCCTGCACTAGAATATCACACGATGCACATACCTGAGGGTGTTGGTAATATTGCAAGGGCATCTCTTGTTGCATTTGAGGCCATAAAAGCCTTCAGGGCACATCCTCTCCTGGCAGTGGATGCCTTTGAAGCCGGGCTCGCAGATGCAGGCTCCGGTGACGTGGTAGCACTTGGCGCCGTTCTGGCAGTCACAGCTCTGCGTGCACTGGAAGCCGTAGGTGCCGATGGGACACTCCTCCTGACACCTGCCAGGGGTGGGGACAGGGATCCAGTCACAGCCACACCTCAGCAGGACATGGCTCTTACACACGAAGCCTCTTGTTAATGAATTAAATGCAAAACAGAGCGATCGTTGCCCATTTACTGAGCTGATGGTGTCACTGGAGTGACGGGATATCTCGGGCGTGCAAATTGCTGCTAAGAGAAACTGCGTTCACCCGTGCCCAATGATGTCCTGCTAAATTTGCATTAGTTCATATTACCTTCATTCACAAAATGCATTCTTCTTTCCTGGACCTTGGCAATTGTGTTGATCAACGTAAGAAACTGATAGGCAATAAATTATTTTATTATAAAACTCCTCATCTGTTTGACTTCTTTTTATCACAGGAGGACTGTGCACCTCCTTTGAAAGCATATGGTCCTCTCAGTGATGAGGAGGGCAAAAAGGAAAAGTGTATTTAGCAATATTGAGCAAAATCTTCTCCAGCAGTGTTTTAGTTTTACTTGTCCTCTTTGCTGTCATTGCACCAGTTTTATAATAATAAGGAGAAAAGAAACTTCTCTGTGTTTTGTGTGTGTTCTGAGTAACTGAAAGCTTAAATTTGCTTTTCTTCTCCTACTCCAGGGTAGCTCAGTAGTACAAAACCTCAATAAAAATCACTTTCATGCTCCTTAGTGGAGAATCTTCTTAATAATTGCCAACATTTTTAATATTTGATGCACATAAAATTGGAACCTCCAAACACTTTACACAGATTGTTTTAAATTGCACCTTCCATGCACTGTTAAAAATATCTCCCTACTTGGATATGTTCTGAGATCTGCCAAAAAGTCTGTTTCCTTGTCCTACACAACCACTTTAAGAGTTCAGATTATTTCCTACTTGCAAAAGCTCAGCTAGGGTCCTGGAGAAAGCAGCTGATTTTGTGCTTGACATAATTCAGTGGTTTCAAAATTCTGCAATGAGTCAGGACCACAGTTTACATGATCCACCGTGAAATACAGATAGGCCTTTTCAGTTAATAAAAACAGAAAAAGAAGCCCAGAAAAGCCCAATTCCCTTATCACATGGATGCCAGACATTGGAAATTGCCTATCAGCATTAATTTAAGCCTGAGCATTGATTAAAGTGTATACTGTAAACTCAGTGGATGGAGGCAATTGTTAAATGTCTTTCTGCAGGTCATTTCACAGCTGGCAGGTGAGAGTTAATATAATGATCAGTAATAAAAGATTAATGTGTGATGCAAGCCAGGCAAAACTGCAATGAACACAGGCAGTATATAAGAAGGGCATTACTTTTGCAGCTTCAGATTATCACGTTTTACTAAAAATAAATGAACACAGCAAAGGGCCTGGCTGGTGATTTAATTCCAGCAGTTGCTGGTTGCAAATCTGAGTTGAGGAGTTCATACAAGACCCAAAGTGAGAGGAGTTTGGGACAAAGAAGGAAAGAGTCTGGAGAGGCACCAGAGAGAGAGAGAGAGAGAGCCCTGCTGCTCTCAGGGGGTTCAGCTGCAAAGGAAAGAGCCAGCAAAGAATGGGAACAGTGGGGCTGGAACACTCCAAGCAAATGAAATGCAAGGAGGAACAATGAAGCTCCTCACGTCCCCACTGCTGCACAGACCCTGAGTGAGCAGGAGAGCTCTGAGCTCCACGGGGTGAATTCTTAGTCAATAGTGCACTGTATCATTCTATATTTATAGAAGATGAAGCATTACCTAGCAGGGAGAAAAGCATCTGGAAATGAAATATTGACGACCTAATCCATTTACATAATTAGCCTTTTTCTACTAACAATTTAACCAACTTATTTATTTGGAGATCAAGCAGCTACTGCTAATGAATTTTATACAAAGAATACTAATAATGACTCCTCTGGAACATGAGAATAATCACAGCAGGAATTAGCTTTCTACTTAAACATCTTTCCTTTGCAACATATCAATCTAATGTGTCCATAGCACCATTAACAACCAGATACATTGTTCAATTAAATTACAAAATGAGCTGCTAAGCCCTAGTTATGTTTCTTGTTTAATTTACATTGCTTTCTGCCTATCTGGGGAGATTCGTATTATAATATCCACTGAACTTTAATATGTACCATAATTATTTGGGTTGGGATAGGATAATATGGCTGTCACCTGTAGAATTAATGGAAGCAATTTCACAAAATATTAAACAGAAGACAGCCTGCTTAACAGATGAACTTAGTACATGCTCCTACATTTTTCCCCACAATTTTCTTGTTTTTAAGGAATAATGCTGCAAAGTTTTTTAGGCTGTCCCCTTTGTTTTGAAACAGTGATCACGTCTATGTAGCACAGAAAATATGAAAAGCCATCCAAAATGCACTAACCTGGAGATGAGAGATACAGGTATGAACACAACAACAGGAGAGTAAATCTGCCCATAGAGCTCTAATAAATGTGAGATTTATTCTGTTAAGATTCAATCTTTCGATTTAAAGGCAATGTGGAAAACAAAGCTGAACCAGCACGCTCACATTTCCCGTGAGCCACTGAATTCTGAAACACTCCATTCTCAGCTTCTAACTGTGCCTCTGCTATTATTCCTTTCCAGTTTGTAAAACACACATTTCCATGACAGATCCAGTCATTTCAGTGAGCACAAAGCATCCTGCAGTTATTAACAGTGCTGCCAATTTCCTGGAGATTTAGTGCAGTGCCACCCTTGGAAAACAGGTAGGGAACAAAAGTGTGGCAATTACACTCACACAGACCTTTATGACCATTTCATCTCCACAGATATTTATCTAACTCTGTGTTATTATCTTCTGCACATGATGATGAACTGTAGCATTATATAGTACTTATTGACAATTTTAAGATGATAGTAAGTAAAATGTATTTATGTCTTTATTGCTGTTATTCACTGTATCTGTCATTATTAAGAAGACTTTTCTCAGTGCCTTGTAAAATGTTAAAGCAAGCAGTGTTTTGTTGTGCAGCAGATTCTCCTGCTCTCCTTTTTGCTGTGACACTGCAAGAGCTGCAGGGGATGCAGAGGGTGAAACAGACTCTGAACTAAACTGGAGCTGCCTGGTCTGTCCCATTGTCCCTGTGGTGTGAACACAAAACCAAGGGAAGCCATTCAGACTCTTAAAGACCTTGTCCCTGACTGAAATCAGTGAGTCCCCAGGCAGGTGAGGGCAGGTGTGTGCTCAGAGCAAACCAGTACAGCCAGTACAAACCAGGGCTGCCCAGCACTGCAGCTGGATACAACAGCCTGAGGTTTCCCTTCCCTCATGGAAGGGGGATTAAGGGCTGAGAGATGAACATGGTTTAACCTCCCAGGAACCCGTTGGAAATGTGGGAATTTCTAGGCTAATCCAGTTTTACCCTGCTGCAGCAGAGCTTTCCTAATTGTGTGTTTACCTTTTCAATCCTGTTTTCATTCATCCTTTCACACACCTGCATTTCTACTCTCCTGCCTCTCCCCTCAGTGTCTTTTGCTTCCCTGCTCTGGGATAGGGAAGACATTCCCAAGGGTGTTGCTTGCATGCAGCTCCAGAATGTGACTCTCCCTCGCTTCTTTTCCACTTCTCCCAACTGATTCTGCCTTATTTTTTTACTATCTCCCTTCCCAAGTCACATCTCTCTCTGGAGTCCAAATCTCTCTCACTTTTCTCCAAGTACAGATATCATTAGTCCACACTCCCTTTGCTCAAGGACAATCCCTGTGAGCTCCTGCCATGTCTTCCCTGAGGTGCCTCCTCTGCCCAGCCTCTCCCTGAGTTGCATTCTCCAGCCCCTCTCCAAGGGGAACCAGCAGTAAAATCCTCATCCCATCTCCTTTCCTCATCCCCAGGAGGGATGCAGGCTGCTGGCTGGGAGCTCCCAGCAGCTCCAACACTTGATTGGATTGGTTCATCTGCAGCCAGGAATCCACCAGGGTGTGCAACAACCAAATGAGGAGAGCAAGAGAGGCTCTGTCAGCCTTTCCCAGCATGGCCAGCACTGGGAGCAGCTTGGGATTTCAGTGTGGTCACCACTCTAAAAGCCCGGGCTGCATGGTTGCCTCCTTTAGTGGAAAAGTCTCCACAAAGAGAGAAATAGAAACAGGAATTATACAGCACCACATGTCTGGAAACAGTCTCCAGATGGAGAATGAGGAAGAGAGGCACACTGATGTCTTCTCTAAATTACTTGGAAATAATTAATATTTCCTCAATATTCAACCCCATACAAACCCTGACATGAACTCCAGGGCCCCCTGCAATTATAACTGTCCATAAAAGGGGAACAGGGGAGCTCCATGTGTAACTGGAAGGAGCAGCCTTCTGACCATCCCACAGGGCTGAGGGTTGGATGTTTGTGCTACCATGACCTGCTGATTATTCAGGGAAGGCAGAGGTGAGAAATTCCAATGAGCTTTGCTGCATAAAAATATAATTGTAGCATATGTCAGTATCGAGCTAATAAAAAAGGGAACAGAGAGGAGAAAGTGCTTTAGCACAACACCCACTGGTGAGCTGTGCAAAGCCTGGTGCCACAGGCCCCATGCAAAGTGCTCCTGGGAGCTGCTCGAACTGCACCTCCCAACCTCTGTTAGCCAGGATTAGCTGGAGGCTAAGGCAGCACGTGCTGCAATCCCTCATTGACTTTGCTGTGTAGTCATTTTGCTGAATCCATGACACCTTGGTAAAACAATATTATCATCTGCTCTGATCGATTCATGGGTGAAGGCTCTCGTTTATAAATTTTGAGGATTTATCACCTTTTGCTGGTGGCTGAGATGGATCAGTGCTACAGCAGCACAGAGGAATGAAGGAGACATTAAACTGCTGCATTACTTACTCTTGAGGATATTAATTTGTATAAAGATAGTTCATTTACATATCTTGTAAACATGTAATGCTCTCTATTAAATTTATCACTGTAAATATCTAAATTAAATTTAATCCATTAAATTTTAAAAGTTATATTAAAAACCTCTGTAAATGGAGAGCATTGCCAATAAAAAGTAATAACATTGCCACATTTATATTGCTTGAAGTGCTTCAGAAGGATGAGCCTAATTGGAGCAATAGAAACATAACACACCATTTTTCAGGGAGGAAGATTCTCCTAGAAGGGATATAAATATTGACAGTTCCATGGTGAAAAGGAAAGGCTTTGGGGGTTGGTTTTTACCTGTCTCCTATATAGCCAGCTGTACACAGGCATTTTCCTGTCACAGGGTCACAGTGTCCTCCGTTGTGGCATGGACAGTCCTGGCTGCAGTTAATTCCAAAGGTTCCAGCAGGACATGGCTGTGCACACACCAGCCCCTGGTAAGGTTGCAGAAAGAACAATATTTCAGTCAACATTCATAATGCAATAAATTTCTCTATGCAGCTTGGAATTTTATTGTCCTCCTTGCTAAAACTAGATGTAAGTGTAGCAGCAATATTTTATCTGCATAAGATGTGCTAAAGAGAGTCTGAAAACTCCACTACCACAGTAAATGCCTGCCTGGCCTGACTCCAGAAGGGATTTTTCTCACCACTGCACACTCATGGATAATTCTCTTCCTTGGATCTCCCCCACAAACTGCAGCTGGGCTTGCACTGCCCCTTGAACAGCCACATGAAGATGTGGGAGAAGTTAAAGGCAACCAGAGAAGTCTACAAGGCTGTGTGTAGACAGATCGTCCTGGGGTTTTTGTGAAATGGAGAGTCTGAACAGCTGTTGGCTGTATGATGCACAGAGAAGGTTTGGGAAGGAAGGAATTGTTGCAAAGGTTGCAGTGGGAGGGGGGAGCTGTGCTGGTGTTGGTTGTGATGATCTCTCCTGTCCAGCCAGCCTCATTCATCCAACCCAACACAGCAGATGGAAATTCCTCTACTGCCCTTCACACCCTTCACTCTGCTCCCTCTGCCCTCTCCAGCCCCACAGCCACCTCTCAAAGCAGCACAGAATGGATGTGCCAGAGCTTTGGGAAAGCCATGGAGGGGCAGGATGGCAATGAGGATTAGGACAGCTGCAGGAAGCCCCCAGTGATGGCACAGAAACAACGTGAATCCCCACATGAGCCCTGCAGTAGCCTTCTGGCCAGAAGAAGGAATTTTGCAGTGGAATATCTGCCTAATCCCTAAACAGTGACAGGATGCAGCATCCAGCATGCTCCCAGCTCCTTATCCCCCACCTTGGAGCCACATCTCAGTCCCTGACCTGCCTCAACTCCACATCCCATTTTATGCTCCCAGCCCTCTGTTTCCTGCCTCTTTATTCCAGTCTCTTCCAAATCCCTGTTGCAGCCTCCCTTTTAATCCTCTCCTCCATGCAGACCCAACTGCTCATCTGTGAGATGTCCCCTGCTTCCCCTCCCTGCTTAACCAGCCCTGGGACTGAAACAAAGCCAGACTGTCCCTGCTGTGCCCCCTGGCACTGCCCACAAGTAAAGCAGCTCCCAGGTAATCCCTGCTCCAGCTGTTCAGCCCCAAGGCAGGGAATGCTCACCCTGGTGTGGGGTGGTTCCTTTGGAGAATTTACCTGCCAGACTCAGGTGGTTTCCCCAAGGTATCCCATAATATCCCTGCCAAGTATCAAGGCCTTACAAGGATTTCCCCAGGCTTTCTTAGAAGTTGTATGAATGTTTTTCTCCCCGTGAGCAAATATAAAGCCTGAGGCTGGCATCCAGCTGAGGAACTTCAGCCAAAACGAGTCTGGCAGTGCTGGGATCTGAAGTTGTGGTCCTATAATGGAAAATGTTTGGCATCTGCAGCAAGTGGTTCTGCTGCCAGTGCCACCACAGTGCCCAGTGTGAGACAGAAACCGTGTCTGGCCACAGGATTATTTGGGTTTAATTTCTCTGTTTCCCTAACCAAACCCCAGGGGCTCTGGGCTCTGAACAAAGCACGTATCAGACACAACTTATTCAAAATATAAACCAGGAATATAATGGCTGCTTTCACTCCTCGGGGCTTGGGAAGTTTAGCTGGATCAACAGCTCCAAAGTGAAGAGGCTGCTCTTCAATGTCACCATAAAACAGATACTTTGAGCCTTTCCCAACCAGCTCTATATGGCTCTTTGGCTGTAAAACAGACAGGTTGGCCTCAGTTCAAGAACTTTCAGATTACAGTGTTAAAAACTGGTGTCTCTGGACTTGAGTAATACACAACACTATATATCTGAAAACCTAAGTGTCCATTTATCTTGATAATAAATACTTTCTCCCTTCATGTCTCAAAAGGAACAGGATTTCTATCAACAAATGATGAGAAAGCAATACTCTGGGATGCATCCCCCTGGAGCCAAGAGAATCTTTAGCTGTACTTTTTGCATTAATATGTACTAAGGGAATTCAAAACATCCCTCTCTAGAGGATCAAATGTCAGATCAACATTTCCTGCTGCTTATACACCTAATCAGCAAAGTTCACCCCATCAGCACCTTTTTTAAGGCCCTGATCTCATCAGCTTCTGCTTTTGACATTGTTTGCTGTATTTTGTAGGACAGAAAAGATTTTTTTTCTGCTCCATTTTCTCAGACACCCCCACATTTAAAATACACAACAGAAAGAAAAATAGACAAAAACACAAATGATGCTTCACAATGGCCAGAATCAATAAGAGAGAAGTGATGAGCAGAATGTGCTGTGTTACCACAGCACCACGGTGCCTTGGGAAGGGGGT
Source organism: Acridotheres tristis (assembly GCA_037013685.1). Classification (NCBI taxonomy): domain Eukaryota; kingdom Metazoa; phylum Chordata; class Aves; order Passeriformes; family Sturnidae; genus Acridotheres; species Acridotheres tristis. The sequence goes on along the minus strand of CM072897.1, from coordinate 2,303,315 downwards.
CTGGGGCCAAACAGGGTGTGCTGCCAGTGACAAATGTTGTGGCACATCAGGAAATATTGCTGCTTTCCTGAGCACAGAGATCTAGTCCTTCAAAAAGGCTTCTGAGAAGTGTTGTAAATGCTAAATTAACTTCTCTCTCCACTTCCTGAGAGTGCTTGGAGAATTTAATATTGCAAATGAGAAAGATGTATAGAATTAAACCTGTAAATTGTTAATGAGGCCCTAAAGCAGCCACCCACTAAACTCCACAGCCACAAAGGCACAGAGGTGGAAAAAGCCCAATATTATGGGATGCTGGAAGCCACGTTCTGTTGAGTGTTCAACAATCGAGGCTGTTGGCCACCATCCTCCTGGTGAAGAACCCATGGGGCAGTAAAATCCCACAGGACACCGTCCATGGAGCTCGTGCTGCTGGGAGACTCGGCACTGGTGGGAGGAAAAGATTACAAGTCATAAAAGAACCAGGCTTTGAAGATGGCAGATCCAAGGAAGAACCTCAGAACTCCAGGACTTCCTTATTTTAAAGTCACTGCCTCCCCTTCCCCATCCCACCAAACCCTAAGGGACCTGAGCTCCTGTTAATAAGCCAGCCCAGGAAAGGATAAAAGTTGCAGTTCATCCAGCAGCAATAAAGTCCAAGTGGATTTGCTCTTGTATAAATCTAGGGAGAATTCTTTCTTTCCAAAATGATAGTGTGTTCAATATCTATGTGCAGTCTCAAGCCTCAAAATCAGCAAGTAAAATTCCTGGTGTCACAGCAATCCATGGTGTGAAATAAAATGAATGCTGTCTAGCAATCCCATCTCGCCTGCTCGTTTACAGCCCCCTCATGTCTCACTTCCCAAACCATTCTAGCCACCAAGAGTTAAAAATATAGCATGAAAACACACTTTTTATCCCTCTCTGTACACTGAATTACCAGCTTTTCATTAAAACCCTGGAGAGACCCTTTATACTTAAAATCTCAACATTTACAAGCTGAGTGCTTTTACTTATAATTTCAGTTTCTTTCTGCAGAATACTTGATCTCTCTCTTCAATTTTCAGTTATGCTTGTTTCAAACATCAATTGTTAACTCTAGGGTTCCTCCAGGGACAGAGCAGCCAACAACACACTTTTTAGAAAAGTCTCTCTGGGCTCCTAAAAATGCTTAAAAGGAACTCCAGGCTGTAAGGAATTGGGCAGGACAGGGCCAGAATACATCCACAGCTTCTGTGCAGTGCTCTGGTTCTTCTTAGGGTCTGTGCTGCATCCTAAAGGACATTTAAAAACTCCTGTTTTATTCTGATATTCTTATTTGTTTAGTGATGTTCTAACTTTGAAAAAATAAACTTCTGATAAAATACAAGTAAGGAAGAATACAGCAAAACAACGCAGATCCTGAGAAATCTTGGCATGCAGGAGGAGAGATGAAAAAAGTAATATTTTTATATGAACCACTTTATTGATCACTTCTTAGGGGGTAGTGCCAGAATGGAAAGATAGGCCCTCAAAAATATATGAATTTCTTTCCTAATGCTCCAGCACTCAAGGAAAGAACCTTTTCTTTGCCACCACTTATTGCTAGGTGAGGGCAAGGGGCCATATTCATACTTCTGACAAGTTTTGCCTTTGTCATTTGAAATGGAATAACTTTATCACCATCCTTGCCAAGACTGGTGGTGTAAGAGAGATTCCAGCTCTCCAGTTCGAGATATTGTCCACAAAAACTTATGGACAGCACTGTTTTCATTGCTGATGTACAGCAACATTTCATAGCTGAGCTCAAAAGTACTCAAAGCAGTTGATGTACAAATGGAAAGGAACATAAACTCTCTCTCAGCTTTTGTATGTTTGAACAGATAGAGGTCCCCACCAGAAGTCACAGTTGTGTGATGATCTGCAGGACCTTCCATGTAAAAATAAAAATTCAGAGTACGTGCATGCTTTAAAATCCAGCAACTTTGCCAAGAGGCTAATTGTCAGACACAGGAAAAATGCCAAAAGTTTAGAACAGCTAAATGGGATGAAGGCCTGTGAGACTTGGCATGCCCCAAGAGAGTTCATTATTACATTATTGATAAAGTTGAGGATTTTGAAAATGCTTGGCCTTGCTTTCCTGACACAAAGGATTAAAGGTTAGGGCAGTTGTCTCTGACACAAGCAAATCTCTGCAATCAATGCCAGTGGTTCCTGAGCAAGGACACTGAAGCAGCCCCTGTGCCCTGGGCTCAGCTCTGCTCCTGCCTGAGCCATGCATCCCCCCTGGCTTCTCCCTCTCCCCTGAAGGGTAACAGGACACTCTGTGCCTCTGCAGTGCTGAGCTGGGCTTTCAGCTTTCTGTGCTGTGTGAGGGCACTGTCAAAGGCTGCAGGGAATATTGCAGGTAACTGGAACTCACAGACAAGTCTCTTGTCTCGTGGCACACTTGATTTTAAACTCTGTGATGGCACCTACCAGTCAGAGAATCACAGAACCTCCAAGGTGATCAAGTCCAAGCATTCCCCCTGCACTGCCAAGCCCACCACTAACCCCTGTCCCTGTGTGTCACACCCACATGTTTTTGGAACACTTCCAGGGAAGGTGGCAGGTCCCAAAGTGGTGGCCTGTCTGTGCAGGTACTGTGCACACAGTAAATGTGGTCCCAGTTTGGGAATTGTTAGAGCCTGGCTGACACACACCAGCTGAGAGTGAAGAAGGAACATCCAAGTGCAAGGCCTGAGTGAGGAGGAGCAGTACCCACCATCCATCCAGCAGGACAGGAGCACTCCCCAGTGATGTGGTGACAAACTCCCCCGTTCTGGCAGGGGCAGCGCAGCTCGCACTGGGCTCCGTGGCTGCCGGGGGGACACAGCTCCTCACAGCTTTGGGGACACACAACAACAGAAAACAAAGAGATCATTTTCAAGAGCTTACAGGAAACAGTAAATGAGGAAAACCCATAACACAGGTCATCATGGGAGTTATGCAAATGATGAAACCTCGGTAAGGCTCAGCTGGCACTGGCAATTAGCTGAGATTCTGTTTATTTCTGCTGGGGTGGTTTATGTGCCATGGATCCAGCCCTGGAAGGCTGATGCATGTGTGTAACCTTTATGCATGTACCAAATCCCACCCATCTCAACAGGACAGCCCATAACCATTAAAATAGCCCAGGAAAATACGAGTTGCAGGATGAAGCCTTCAATGTGAATTATATGACATGACAATAAAAGAAGCTGCAAACAGAATAAAAGGATGGGATTAAAACGTTTGAAATTTCTCCAGTCACTACTGAATGTTAACATTTGCAGTGTATAATGGGCTGGCAAGGACTCAACAGCATTTAAAGGCTATTTAAGCTCATTGAGTGTCTCTCAGTACTCATGGGGGGCAACGTGAGGGTAATCCCTGCAAAACTCAGTGGCCCCTACATCTGCACATCAGAGCTTTTAGCATGGAGGTTCTGAAACTACAGCGTGTTGTCCCCCTAACTGACTGTCCTCTGATGGGGATGTTCCTACAACATCAGGGGCTGGCCCTGCTGAGAGCTGACACACTGATGTCAAGGGGAGCACTCCCAAGAGTAAACAGAGTCCTTTGCTGTGAGTGCTTCCATGACTGAGGTCACAAGTCTAGGAGGATATCAGGTACTAAATAAAATATTCACAAGGCCTATCACTTATTTATGAGGGTTAACTCTGTCCTTATTTTTTTACCTTCCCCTTCATGCAGGTCGACAAATAATAACAGACTGCAAAAGTATTAACTCACCTGCAATAGATCTCCAACCAAATTCAGGGACTAAATTCTCTTTTCCCCTTAAATAATTCTGAAAAACTTAATTACTTCTGAAGCTACTGAAAGATCTCTAATGAGAACTGATGATACACTGTGGGCAATTTTAAACAAGAAACTATTGCTTGCTGTCCTAAAATTAATATGCAGATTTTGTGAATCCTACTGGTAAACTTTCCGTGTGGTGGATGGGGATTTAGCTACATGATTCTCGTTAAAGTTAATAGGAGTCACACTGCTAAATCCCTGCTCTCTGTGCTTAAAACTTACCCCCTAGATACTAAGCTGATATAGTTAACAGCAATGCTTTCTCAGTTAGATTGAAAGTCAAATAAATTGAGGATGGAAAAGTCCCATTTGATGCTGCACTGGACTGCTAATGAGGAGAGAGTCCAACTGCTTATCAAAACTCTCCTGTAATTTGGATTGTATTCACATTCTGAAATTAGGAACAGGTAAACTTGCTGCACATGTTGGAAATAGAAATGTTTTTAAAGCTTATTTTAGCACTATATTTTATTTTAACAACATGGAATCATAGAACTCCAGAATGGTTTGGGTTGGAAGAGACATTGAAGCCAGATCCAACTCCCTGCCATGGGCGGGACACATTCCACTGTCCCAGGGTGTTTCAAACCCTGGCCTTGGACACTTTCAGGGATCCAGGGGCAGCCGGAGCTTCTGTGGGCACCCTGTGCCAGGGCCTCCCACCCTCCCAGGGAACAATTCCTTCCCAATATCCGTCCCTGCCCTCGGGCAGTTTAAAGGCGCTCCCCTTTGTTCTCCCCCTACCCACCCTTGCCCTAAATCCCTCTGCAGCTCTCTTGAAGGTTCCCTTCAGGGACGCAGGCATAACCAGCAGCAAGAACAGAGATTCCTTTCATTCATTCTCTCTGAAATCCCATTCCCTGATTTCTACAAAGGCCAGCGTATACCAGGGTATAAATCCAGCCAATTCCTCGCGTTAAACGCGGCCGAACCAGATGAGTTCAGGGGAGTCGCGCCGCGCTCCTGCCGCACTTACAACACGCCGGTGTAGCCGGGCGCGCAGTGGCACTCGCCGGTCTGGTGGTCGCAGGTGGCCCCGTGGTGACACTGGCACTGGAAGTGGCAGCCCTTGCCGTAGGTGCCCGGCTCGCAGAGCTCCTCGCAGCGCCAGCCGCGGAAGCCGTCGGCGCACACGCAGGCGCCCGTGATGGGGTTGCAGAGCGCTTCGTTCTGGCACTGGCAGCGGTTGCTGCAGTGGGGACCCCAGTGCTCGCTGTCACAGCCTGCGAACACACACGGAGTTACCCACGGGGGACACGGGGCTGCCTCACCCCACAGCCCCGCATGCACCTCGGCCAGAGCCTTCAAAGGAAGCCCCGTTCCCAAACTGCCCTCCCGACCCGGCTTTAGCATCTGCCCGCACCCTGCCCCAGCTTCAGCATCCCCTCAAAACCCAGCTTCGGCATCCCCTCCCAAACCCAGCTTCAGCATCCCCCCCAAACCCAGCTTCGACATCCCCTCCCAAACCCAGCTTCAGCATCCCCTCAAAACCCAGCTTCGACATCCCCTCCCAAACCCAGCTTCAGCATCCCCTCAAAACCCAGCTTCAGCATCCCCTCCCAAACCCAGCTTCAGCATCCCCTCAAAACCCAGCTTCGGCATCCCCCCCAAACCCAGCTTCGGCATCCCCTCCCAAACCCAGCTTCGACATCCCCTCCCAAACCCAGCTTCAGCATCCCCTCCCAAACCCAGCTTCAGCATCCCCTCCCAAACCCAGCTTCAGCATCCCCTCCCAAACCCAGCTTCAGCATCCCCTCCCAAACCCAGCTTCGGCATCCCCTCCCAAACCCAGCTTCAGCATCCCCTCCCAAACCCAGCTTCAGCATCCCCTCAAAACCCAGCTTCAGCATCCCCTCCCAAACCCAGCTTCGGCATCCCCTCCCAAACCCAGCTTCGACATCCCCTCCCAAACCCAGCTTCGGCATCCCCTCCCAAACCCAGCTTCGGCATCCCCCCCAAACCCCGGCTCCCCCAAACCCAGCTTCAGCATCCCCCCCAAACCCAGCTTCAGCATCTGCTGCCCCGACCCAGCTTCAGCATCCCCCCACCCAGACCCACCTTCAGCACCTTCCCTCCAAATCCAGCTTCAATATTTTTCCCCCCAGACCCAACTTCAGCATCTGCCCCCCCTACCCAGCTTTAGGGTGCAAGGACACAACAGCATCACTGTTACACCTAAAGTTGAGAACTTGTTTAACACCTTATTGGATCAGGCCCCAAATCTTTTAATATCCTGTTTCTTAGTGCTTTTAGATTGCTGGAAGGAATGAATTTATAGTGGAATTAGATGCAGAGGGTCACATCCTGCCTGCAATGCACTTAATGGCAGGTGTTTCCAAGCAAATGCTGTCGATTTAATAATGTCATCAAATATTGTTTCTTTGTTATGTTCCCGTAAGATAACATACAAGATAATCTAAAGAAAACTTTCTCCTTGGGGTTGGGTTTATTTTCTGATTTATTTATTTATTTATTTACTTTTGTAGTCTGGACTAAATAGATGGGATGAAAGAAAATAACACTGGAGACAGGATGTCCTGAGGCTGCTCAGGCTCAGGGATGAAGATATGGAGTGAATATATCAGGTAATTCCTGTGCTAATAACAGCAACACAGAAGGATCCCAAGCCCTCTGGCCACTGATGGGGAGAGGAGGTTCCCTATGGAATGCATTAAGGCACGGGGAGAACCCTTCATGTGACAATCCTGCCTGATCCCTTCTCTTTTGATCCCATGTGGAGGATGGGAGAGGGAAGTCAGCCTTACAGAACAGTTTATCCTGATTTGCTATTGAAACAGGAACCCTACAACATCTCTTTGAGCTGCATGCATTGAACAGAGCTCATGCAAACACCTGAGGCCAAGGTTTCCTCAGCAAAAAGTCAGCAGGAAAAACAAGGATTCCTTCAGCAGCCCCACCCTCCACTCAGCAGCCTTTCCCCATAGCTGTGGCAAGGATGAAGAAAATCCTCATCCTATCCAGAGCAGGCTGCTGGGAAGGACACAGTTACTGCTTTCCAGGTACAGCTGGCTGTGCTCAGAGCTGGTTTCAATTTCACCACCACCCCTCCTGCTCGTGGTGAAATCCCACTGCCAGGCAGGGGAGGAGGGTGGAATCCCAGCAACAGGGCTGTCTTTACAAACTCTTTTATTTGCAAACATGGAAACTAATCCCAGGTGACACACGCTGCTTCTCAGCCCTGGATCTGTTTCCAGGATTAGTGAGGTAAATGTAAAGCTCACTTAAGCCTGGTGCTTTTGTCCTAGAAATTTCATAGCCCTCTCCTTCTACAGTACTTGGCTATAAACCCACACTAGAAAACTGCCTCTATCCATTAATTTTGGCAATATTTTTATTTATTGCCCTTCATTTTGGGAAGGAGGATACTCATTGATCACTGTGAGGATATCCAGCAGAAAAAGAAGACAGCTTTTAGTTAATTTGCACTGTTGATTACCAGTTTGCAATTTTGTGTTTCTTGGGCAAGTGTTAAAAGCCGAAATAAACCCTCAGAAGACAATTCCAAGGTCTCCAAAAGATCTGCAGGGTGTTAGAGGCTGCAGGTGCAGAGGTTTCATGTCCTGCAGGGAGCAGTGCACACCACGTACCCCTGTGCACCATCCCACTCGTGCCTCATCCCAAATCATTTATTGCTTTGCCTCACTTCCCCCACAGCTGGAAACGGGGATGATAGTTCCTCTCTAACACCACTGGGAGCCAAGCAAACAAAATCTTACTCTTTATAAGACTTAAATTATTACTGAGAATCTGTGGGAAGAGATGATCTATCTTTATTTCACATAGACACTTGCTAAGGCTGTGTGAGCCTTCTGGGGCAGGGTGCAAAGCTGCTGGAGCTGCTGGAGTTCCCTGGCAATTTCCATTCCAGAAACACTAATTTGTTTTCTGCACAACTTGAACATCAAGGGATGCAGTTCTGCACCTTCATAAAAGGACACAAATCTGAACCACACAAGCACAGCTGATGTCCCTCAGCATAGGAAAGTGGAGTTCAGGAGTCGAACTGCACCCTGTGTGCTCTGGGAATCGATTCCTGCCTTCCCACACCTCGTATTAGAGCCCCAGCTGCAGACTGTGGCTTGTTCTGAGCTGATACAGCTCCACCTGCAATTAATTTCCCCTAATATGAATAAATACCGGTCATTAGAACATATGATTCTATCATTGCTCTTTCATGTCTCAGGTGGGTGCTCCAAGCATCCGATTTGTCTGCTGGGTTTGTGTTTTTCACTTTGAAAGAAAGTGAAGGGAAAAGAAAACCATTTGAAGGGAGGGAAAACCATTTACCATCATTAGTTCAAGCATCTTGTTTCAACTCTACCAAATCCAGCTCCTTTTCTGTAAATCCATCCTGTTTGGACACTGATTTACAGTCAGTATTTGGTCACATGCTTGCTTCTTTCCTGTAGCAAATTTCACCCCACAATCTCACCAAAGAGAATTGAGTGAAATTTGTTAGCAATGTGTCAGTGTGAAATTTGGATACTGAAAGTTCATTCTTATCTGATTTTACACTGCAGTAACCTCACATGAAAATAAGATCTTTGCTGCTCAAAGTTTATCAGCTCCTGTTGGTTTTTCTTTTCCCCTTTCCTCGAAGTCCCATATTGCAGTGACTCCAATGACTGTGGAGTCATTTCACTGGAACATAATGTGACATTTGTATGATGATATAATGAGAACTCTGAGATCTGCACTGTGGGCACTTCTGTCCCTTTACCGAGGTAGATACAGGGATGATAAGCTAAAATCCACTTATACTTATTAATACAATTAACTCCACTGAGCTCATCAGGCTCACTCAGGTGTGAGACTACTTGAGTGTGTAACTGGCTACAGGACTGAGATCCAGTAGCTCCTGGTAGAAAATTATAAAACAGAAGAAACAAAAGACTTCAGGAACCAAAAGGTATTTTTTCTCTATACACCAGTGTGGCTAATCCTGGATTGTGTGACAGTGACTGCAGGTTCTGGGACAGACACAGAGAGCAGAGCAGGCTCAGAGCCACGGGATCCTGCTGCACTTTGGGATCATCAGCAAGTTCTCCCATGGGCAAGGAGAGACCATTTTAAACCCCAGCCCCAGCCTAGCAAAGTCTGATCCTGCTCTTGTTGATTGCCTCAGTGTGTTACTGTAATAGAGATAAATAATAACAGCAACAACATGTGAACAGAGAGCTGATTAAAGCTCACACGAGCGCTCGGCTGTAAATGCAGATGCCATTAAAAATGTCAAAATGATACAGAGACTTTAACCAGACCATCAATAAGGAAAGCAACCTGAGAGAGGTGATGTCAGGGAGGTACAAATGCTTCCCTTAACTGCATGTGGGGATGTCAATACCGTGAGGGATGAGTCTGAAGCAGCCCCTCCTCTCCTGGGAGATGCTACATTGAAGGGAGCTGCCATATTTCAGGTATGTGCCCACATTCCCCGGCAAATGTGCTAACTTCCTCACTTTTTCACCTTTGGAAATATGGCTGGAGATGAACTGTCACCAGTAAAAATGAATGTGGCCCTGTAAGGGATGAGGCTGGTGCCTAAGCACAATCACACTGGTGTGCACAGGGAAGGGAATCTCCCCTCAGAGCAGCACCAAGGGTTTTCCTCCTATTGTCATCCCCACTCCCACACTGAAACCTCAATTTCTTCCCGAAGTGAGGGCTAATTCCTGCAGGCTCTGCAAATAGAATCATCAAATCCTAGAATCCTTAAGATTGGAAAAGACTTCCAAGATCACCAAGTCCAACTTTCAGCTGAACACCCCCGTGCCTACTAAACCATAGCATGAAGTGTCACATCTGCTTGGCTTTGAACCCTACCCGGGATGGTGACTCCACCACTTCCCTGGGGAGCCTGTTCCAGTGCTTAAGCACTCCTTCAGTGAAGGAATGTTTCTGCATGGCATCCTGTTAGCAGCTGTGCCCAGCTAAATACACGTGAGGACACAGGGGAAGTGCCACTCGGCTCCCCAAGGGCTGATTATCCCTGTAGGAATGATTAGGGAATCGCTGTGCTCTGGATCAATAGAGACACCCAGCACCCGGTGCAGCAGCACAAGTCACACACAATGAAGCAAACACAGGAGTCTGAAAAGGTAACAGATGAATAAAAGGACTCCCAAGGAAAGGGTGACATTTATGGAGTGACTTATCCCAACGAGAGAGAGTCAAAAGTGCTATTGCAGAGCTTTTCCATCACTGCACACACACTATTAATATGGAAACAGCGCCTTTTATCACAGCAGCACCACAAGCTGTGGTTTCAAGGTCTGAGTTTATTCTGTTCTCATCAGCATCAGCCCCCCTGTGGCTCTTTTATAGCCAGGGACCAGTTTTGTATTGCAGGTCTGCAGTCAGTGGGATGTTCACAAACATCCTGCACAAGGCACAGCTGAAAAAACCCCAGGGTCTGATTTCCTTGGCCCAAGGACTCACAACCATATTGGGCTGATGGGGAACTTCAATTAATCCACACTTTAAAGAAGCTTCCTACAAATTTGCTAAAGCATAGAACGTGCTTGTATTCAATAACCAATATTCTGGAATATTTCCAAATTCAGTTTGTAATGTTTAAATGAGATACTAGCCCTTAAAAATGCAAACAGGAAATAAAATTATTAAATCTAGGAGGACATGGTTTAAGAGAGATTATTTTAGAATTTACTTTGAAATTATTACTAGATTCTCCTCTTAATGTAACTGCTCTGTTGTAAAATGATTCTATGCATACAAATAGAGGTGAAATGTGGACTTAGCTCTGGGTGGGGTATTTTTTGTCTAATTCAGTTTTGGAATCAGATGGTTGACCCAGCTAATGCAAAGCAGGCAAAGAAACAGCAAAAGGTAAAACATATACCTGAATGTAATGAAGGAAAATTAAAAATAATCAATTAAGTTTTTATTCCCTGCACTTTACAGCTCTGTGTTGAGCTGTGTCTGCTCCCTGCACAAACATGACTCCTTTTGGGACAGTTCAGCACCTTTGCAAACAAAAGCCAAGCAATAGGTTTGGAACAAGGTCCATGAAGAGGGAATTCCCCTACAATGACACTTCCCAGCACTTTGTGCTGGCTCTGAGCAGCACTGAGCCCCTCAAGTGACACCAACACTGCTTAAGGCATGAGCCAGGTCACTGACAAATCACCTGCTCATCTGTTTGATTCTAACCCAAAAAACCTCTGTCTCATGAGACTGATCACCCTTGGAAGGTCTAACACATGTTAATAACACTCAAAATAACCCAGATTTTCAGAAATGCCCTTCAAAAATGTTCTTCCAAATGCTTAGAGGCCAACATTGTAATTCCATGATTTCACCAGCTGGGACACTTTTCACTGTCCCACGCCCAGGGGGGTGCTCAGGTGTCCCCAGTGAAAATTCACCTTACTCAATCAAACTATAAAATATGCAATTTGCAGACAGCCCTGGATAACTCATTACCTACCTTCCTCAAAGATTCCAACTGTATTAAAAGCAATCTGAAATTAAAGACTTCAGGGCCTTAGCAGGACTCCTCTTACAATTTTTCCTGGGAGCAGCCAAGGGCCACTGGCTGTTTAATGTCTGTGCAGAAGTGGCCCACAGGGAGGGTGACAGCCCTGTGCTTTCAGTCCATCACCCACATGTCAGGGCTTTGTTCTGTCCCTGCTGATGAACCACCTGAACATCAGCCTGATGACATTCTTGGAAAGATTTTTCTTATTCTTCATTTGCTTTCATTTGATTCCCTAAAGCAAACAGGGAGCATCCCATGTAAATAAGACATTTGACTTATGGAGTTGATGTCACAGAAATAAAATGTCAGATTAAAGGTTGGAAGGACAGCAGTAATTCAGTTCTGGAGCCTATGAATTATGATATTGTCTTTAATTATGTGAGCACAGGGTGGCCTGGCACTTGCTGACTTCTGAGCTTTTAGCTTTGCAGCCTTAAGGTTCCCAAACCTGGATTGCTTTTATCTCCAAAGCCAGACTCTCAGTCACAGCTCACACAATTATAATGAAGAAAATTCCAGTCTCAGTGTTTACAACTCCAAGACTGCCCAGAGAATGTATTTAGCATATGTAAATATGCATTTGTGTATCCACCCTAAAGGAAAACCCCTGGGGTTAATCTGAGGCTGGCAGGACTTGCAATCAGTCTCATCCTCCCAGTTTATGGATCAGTCTTCATCAGGTAGAAATGGAAAGCTGGGAAGGGAACATCAGCTGATTTTCCCCAAAATGAATAAATTATTACTCACAGGAGGAAATCAATCTCATTTGGTGTTTACGGGTTTTTTTTTCCTTTCTTAAGGACAGGAGAACAGATTTTCATCCTTCAAGAAAGATTTTGCTGATTCTCCCTGAAGTTCCTGCTCTGAATCAGATATGGGACATGTGGCTGATTTGGGCCCTGATTTAATCTTGGATGATGATCTCATTAGTCACTGACTCTCCAACATGTACCTAACTCAGGCTCAGCACTTTACAGACCCTGCAGTTTATTTAGGATCCTCTGAGGAAACATTTGCTTTCCAAAGTAATTCTTGTTTAAAGAACATTCCTGCGATATTCTGTAGAATGCTTACAGCAGTTACCTACATGGAGGTTTGTCTTCTGGATAAATGAAAACAAAATCACTCCAAGTCAAAGAAAAGTTAAGTATTTGGATGTCAGCCTCATCAAATCCTGTAATGAACTCAATATATTTTGGAAGCAGCAAAAAAGAAGAAGCAACTTCTTCTCCTGACAGATTTTGAAGTGTGGCGCTTACAGAATTTCTACTATGAGCTATTTTGACAGATGCTTCAAAAGAAGTGAAAATTAGAACATTAAAAAACCTGAGAATATTTCCTATTTCTTTTTGCAGAAATTACTGCTCTGTTTAATGAGCCTTTAACTCTACTGACACTCTGGATCTTACAAGGAGTTTAAAATCATGAAACGCTTCATAAGGGAGCGACAACATTCTATACAACACTGGCAGCTTGTCTTCTCATTATAATTTTTGTGGAGAAGATGCTGCATTCTTTAAAATGTTTTTTTTTAGCGTCATATTAATGGGAGGCAAAGTCTGTTCTTTAATTAGAATTTTACTGTGGTGAATTAAAAAATACATGGGCAGAGTATCAAGAGTCTAATAAAACTAAATGAAGATACTATCTTTCCTCTGCATGAAACCCAGCAGTCTTTGCTCTGGCAAAACTTCCATCAATACTTCATTATTATTGTCTAGGACAGGCTTGTAATAATAATATCTGCAAGTAACTTACTTTCAGATTCAGTCTTCCAACTGGGTAAAACATTCTCTCAACATCTGTAATGGACTTTAGATGTTTTCATTGACTAGGTAATGAAATTTTCTGGTAATGCCTCTGCACAGAAGGAAAACCAGTTTTGCCTGCAAGAAGGGGCAGAAATACACTGGATATGCCTAAAATACTGCAGCACAAGGATAGGGAGGGGATGCAGCCTTCAAGAAATGAATGTTGGAGGGGCTCAGGGGTGGTGGCAGCAGAGTAGCTCAGAGAGGGCTCTGTCCCCAGAGATTCAGAGCTGTTGATACAACAGCAGTGCCTGGTGTGAAAAAACCACAAGCAAAACCCACGTGGGCTTCTTCCTACTCCAAATAATCTAAATAAACAACCAAGGCAGTTGTGGGAGCAGAAGCAACCCCCCCCACCTCGGTTCAGTAATTCCAGCTGACTTTGATGCAGTTTGGAGCAGACCCACAGGGCACTGGGAGCTGCAGGAGGCTGCCCAGGCTGGCTGCCCTTCAGTCACACCCCCCCCCAGCTCCTGCAGCTGGGCAGGACAACTTCATCCTCCACCTGGGGAATGCATGTGGAAAACAACCTGATCCAAGGCCTGGACTCACCTTTCCAGCCTGTGTGACTGCAGAGGATGGAGCACGACCAGCCCTGCCTGGCCAAGCTCTGGAGTTGTGCTCAGCTCCTTGTTATTGACAGCTCACAAACCCGGCCTTGTGGAAGGTCACCCTGCTGATGTTTTGCCAGATAGCAATATCTCTTTATTTGCAGTTAAAGCAGCGCTTAAAGGAGAAAAGCTTCTTGTCAGTACAATAAGGGGTAGAGGATGTTCCTTCTCCTTGTCCTTCCCATGCAGGGATGTGTCCCTTCTCTTGCAGCTGCTGAGCAAAGGGAGCAGAGTTGAGATCTGGATTTGCTGGTCAAGATTGGTCGAGCAGTGGGGAAAATCAAGAAATGGATATGGAAGAAATTCTGTATCTACCTCAGCAGCTTCAAATTGTACCATAAAGTTTCCCCTTCAAGGGGATGGATAAGCACATCTTTCATGCATAACATAACTTGCAGCCCTGACTCATCAGTCATTTTTAAGATGGTCAATAAGCAATTTATTTTATTGTGTTGATATTGAAACATGAAATAAACACTGTGGATTGTGGTGTTTGCTTTTATTTCCAACAGTGTAGCTGGAGAGTAAAAAGAGCCACTTATTCTCTTTGCTACAATTCTCTCCTAATGACTATTCCCAGAATCCTGGGACGGTTTGGGTGGGAAGGGACCTTAGAGAATTGTTCCACCCCCTGCCATGGCAGGGATACCTTCCACTTTTTGCCAGGAATCCAGGGGCAGCCACAGCTTCTCTGGGCACCTTGTGCCAGGGCCTCTCCACCCTCCCTGGGCAGAATTCCTTCCTACTATCTAAGACAAATCTCTCCTCTTTTAGTTTAAAACCTCTCCCCCTCGTCCTATCGCTGGGTCACCAGTGCACTGCTCTTCAGTCAAACAATGTCTGCTTAAAGGATGTTCTGCCCCAAAAACCGAATCTAGGAAAAATCTTACCTCTTCTAGTGTGAATTCTGTTCCTTACATTCAGAGAGAATTAGAGCAGCAGAAAGCCCAATGGCCTTTGATAAAGGGGTGTCTTTTATATCTAAAACAGTTCAAAGGCTTGAAAAAAGCTGTGTGCAGGTATCCACACCAGCTACTTGCTGTTCTCTTTTCTTCTAGGCATACTTGAACCTTCACATTGCTCTTTAATGTTACCTAATGTCTTCAAGGTATCTTAAATACACTGCTGTCTTTCTCTTATAAACCATTAATAGTAATGTCCCTTTCAGGCACAGAAAAAGAAATAGTTTTGTAAAAAAGTATTGCCCTGTGTGACCCAGTAAAAACTGGAACGTTCACTCATCTAAACACATTGCAAGACTCAGCACAGTCTCTGCAAAACCTTTCTGATATTTACCAACAGAAAATAGCAAGTCTGAAACTACTGGTGGAAAAAAAAGCAAAAATACTTAAATGCTAGATGATTACATTCTCTTTTCACATCACTCAGGCACGGAGATGTGGGATGTGCTTTTAATAAAGAGATAATCATGAGGCAGACAAATACTGCATCGCTCAAATACCAGGAGCCCAAGCCTGCGTGTCCCTGGGTGTGTGGGGAAAGGCAGAGGACACAGAGCCTAGCATCAGGAAAGGTTTATGTCAGAAAAATTCCAGTGTCCCTAGAGCAGCTCCTCAGACTGCACCACTGCTGCAGCTCTCCTGCACCACTTCTTTAGGATGCAAATGCTGAGAGAGCAGAGCAGCCTCAGCCAGCAAAGCACCAGCCCTGAGTGCTGAGCAGAACATTCAGACACCTCTGCCTGTGTCCCTTCAGCTTCCTCTGCCCACCGGGGGGGCTTGGGTTTCCTTCTGGAGAGCCAGGCAGGAGGAGAAAGTCTTGTCTCATAAATTATTGAGATTGGATGTCTAAACCTCATATTTTATTTTGACTTCCCAACACGTTCCAATGTTGTTCACAGAAGCGTAAATTAATGCCAATTTCTAAAGCAGAAGTTGCTCCAAACTGGGAAGTGAAACTTTTTTGTTATGATGTTAAAAACAGACAATTCTTAAACTGTTTTACATTCTGAAAAACAGGCTGATCAAAACTGTTCATGCTCACAATCACTTACGGGTGTACTGAGCTGAAATGTTTTGACAAAATCCCAGCCATATGGAAGCCGGTGCTTTCGGAACAGTTTTCCCATTGTGGATTCCTGCATTAAGTCATCAAGTGTCAGGCAGGGAGAAACACTAAATCATCAAATCATCACTCCACATGTTTTCTCCTCATTGTTTACAAACAACCTGTTTGTGCCTGCAGCTTTATCCACGGGTCAGCCTCACAGAAACCAGGAAAATCCACACAGCAGCTCCACTTCCCAGGCTTGGGGTGTCACTTCCTGGAGGTTCAGCTGCAGTCCAAGGAACTGTGGGACAGCTTCACCCCTGCATCAATTTAATTTCTCTCTTTTTTCGTGACAACTGCCACTGACAAGGAAAAAGCAAAATAGACACATGACTTCCTGGCTGGATGGCAGCAGGGAGGCCAGCAGGATTTTGCTGGAAGAGAGCACAGCACCTGGGCATTAAAGGTTTTAAATGCCAGACTCTCTTTAAGGTTCAGATCTCTACATTCTCCTAGTGGCAGCAGAGATATACCTTCAAAAATCACAGGGAAAAGAGGTTGTCTGATGAGACCATCACCTAAATTGTCCCTGGCCGTGCTGCACAGTGCCATCAGCAGCACCTCGGGCTCACCCCAGTGCCCTTTGCAGCCAGGGAATTTCTTTCCATCATCTCTAATCATCTCTGAGAAGGGCTGGCCTCTGTGGGCTGAGTGCCATCTGGAAAACGACATTGATTCCACAACTTTGCTGTTTCCTTGGCTAAGAAAGGTGCCCTGCTCTGTGCAGAACATCTGAGCAAACAGCAAAGCCCCCAAATATTAAATCATCAATGAGCAGAAGGAGGCAGGAGCCCACAACAGGAACCACCCAGGGAAATGCTGGATATTCCTGATGCCTGTGAGGATGGGGACTGTGTGGTAAGTGGTGATTTAGGAATGCTGCTGACACACATGCACAAATCTGATGACACAGGAAATTAGCATCCGCTCCTCTCCCCCTGCTTCAGAAGAATTTACTAAATTTAGCTCACTCTTTAAATATTAAGGATATCTGCAGAATGTTGTTGTTTTTGAAAGGGTTCTTTCCTGACTGGATTTTCCTCATCAGGCTTAGTAATCAAGTTGTTTTATTTGGAATGGATAATTATTAGTTGAGTGATTAATTATTCAGAGTACATTACTAAACAAAATTCAAAGTATGCTGGTGTAATAAAAAAAGTGACAATATGCAACTATTTGGGTTCTAAACCGTGCAATAAGATCAGCACATGTAGGGTCTGTAGGTATGTAAATGTGGTTTTGCACATTTAACAGAATTGTCTCCATCACCAGAGTCCCATGCAAACACTGAGAAATTCTCAGGGTCCATCTATGAGCTGGAAAATGTATTTAATCACCATTTCACAGAAGGGAAACTGAGACAGTCAAATTACATTAAACTACAAAACTCCCCAGAAAGGACGTGATAGCACTGAGATAGGACAGCTCCAAGATCTACAGTGTAAATTTATGCCATAAGTACCTTATAGTATATTTTTTCACTACATTTATAATCCTGTGCTGAATTAAACAGATGAAAAATGACTCTTTAATGTATACAGAGATTAATTCACCAAGTGGTTTCTGTTTCTCATCAATAGCAGTGTTTTAAAAGGGGAAAGTTGGTACAAAGAGCATCCCTGGGATGCAGACTGCAGTGGGATGTGGCTGGTGCAGGATTGAATATCCTGGGGAAGGGACCCAGCCCCTCCATCCCGCTCAGCCAGTGCTGGGACACTGGTGACACTTCCTGGGATTCTCCCTCCTGGTTTTCCAGGTCCCAGCTCCACCACTCTCTTCAAGGAAATCTGGGATTCTCCAGGTTTGTTTGTCTCCATTTGCTTCCATCCCCATTAACCCTGACTGTTCCTCACAGACCTGTGCTGATCTTTTCCCTCACTTGGTCTCTACCAAACCAAACCCAAGTTACACAATATTTGCTGCAAAATTTTCCATAGACTGTGCTGGGATCTGGTAGGTTTTGTTTCCCTGCTGATTGCCAGGGTTGCACAATTGGAATTTTTGCAAGGCAAGGAATCCAAAAGGCAGTAAAACTCCACAGACAGAGATTGCTGGAGCTTCTTCAAGTATTTGTTAATTAAAATGGTTACAAGTAAATGAATTAAGTTCATATTGCACCAGAAGGACTTGCCCTTATACAGACCTCACAGCAAGCAAATGTAAATTTTTTATTGTTCTGCAACTCCCATCTATGCAGACTGCTCTGTTTGGCACATCCTTAATTCCTGTCAAACTAAAAGAATTCTAACATTTTCTGTCAGGGAGCTGGTGTAAAACTTGAAGAAAGCTTAAAAAAACCTCTACTGTTGACTCATTTCACTCATTCCCAGGCAGTTCTGAGAGAAGGAAGATTGAAAGCAACATTATAAGCCCAAGAATTATCCTCGACTCTTGAAAGGCACATAAAAAAATTAAACTGGGGGATCAGGATCAAGGCAGTGGAAATTATTGGGTCTGTGCACTTAAAAGCTGAAGAAGGTGACTTCCCACTGAGACTTGAGAACACAGGTGCACATAATTTTTAAAATCTGCATTTTTAACCTTTTAAATTTGCTAGCAAAGCAAGGAAGTTGTTGAGAAACTGCAGTAAACATGGCAATTCAATCAGCTCCTTCCAAAGTCTATCTCACAACTTGGTGATTCCTGAACCCAGCAGATCAGTGGATCATGGAACCACTCCTTGGTAGCAGCTGAACAGAGCTGGAAGCAACACAGCAACACTTTTATATCAACTGCATAAAAAAATCTCTTCATTCCCAGCTGTGGTAGCTCTGGCCACCAATGGTCATTGCTGAAACCATTGTCCTGTTCCCTGCTCCTTCCTAGGAATGCAAGAGGAGCTGTGCAAAGAGCTAAAGCCAACTTTCTAACAGCAGCCTGAGAAAGGATTCGATTCTTCCAACTTTGGTATCAGTTTCTGTACATTTTTAAAATCAGGGCTCCACAATCAACAATTTACAGGTGATAACAGTATTTTTTTCAAGTTTGAAAGCATGTCAGAGGTGAACACAGATTTCTAGGTGTTATTTTTCCTCGAATCAGCCAAGAGACTTCAGGCTTATTCTTAGATGCACGGACTTAAAAATAATTATAACCTCATAATGCAAATAGCGTGAATTTCATTAAAAATCAAAACACCACTTGACTGCCAAGAAACAACAAGCACTTTTATGCATAAGCTGACTAATTCCATCTTCAAAGCTTCAGAAAAAACCAGTAATTGTAGCTCATCATGGCTACACCTTGAGACATAACCTTGCACTTGCTCCTGCCTGCCCTGCAGCTTCAGAGGAGCCACTGATGACTGTTTACATCTCACTTATGGCAACAGGAGCCGTGGTGGAGCAGGGCCACAGCCATGACATGTGACAAATGTTGCAAAGACAAAGATTTAGAAAGCAGAGACTCTAATTACAGCCTCAATCCACAGCCCACTGAAAGGAGAGCCAAAGACACTGCTGGTTTTCCCAGTGTAGCCTTATAACCTGATTTATCCTCAGATTTGTCCTGGCAGCAGAGCACTGAGCTGCTGCCCACAGAATAGTGCCAGGTGGAATCTCAGTAAAAAAGATTTGAAGCTGACGATCCAAGTCCTTGTTTTCTCAAGTCTCAATTATGGGACCATTTTCCTCGTGGGAGCTCTTTATTACTTCCCATTGGGAGCACAACTCACCCCGAGCTTAGCTGCCAGAATTCCCCTCTCAGGTTCTGACTGCTCCAGTACATCCACCCTATTTTACACTATTTACACGAGTGCTGTAAAGTTCTTTATTGATGCCCAGGTTTTACAGCTTCATTTTCAGGTACTCAACAGTTGTGCTCAGATATAGTGGATGGATCCTCCTGCTTCCATATGTTCTCCATTGTCAGGGAGGTCCAAACTGGCAGCTTGCTGAGCCTGCCTGAGACATGGCCATAAGTCTTTGGAACTGGGACTTCTAACAACTCTGCTTTTCCTGATTCTTGTGCAAACCACTCAATCTGTCCTGGCTTTTAAACTAAAGACGTTTTTATTTGCTCTTACTTTTGACTGGTCTTGGAAATACACATCAATGAAATACTGTTATTGTAAAACACCTTAAAAAACAGGTTTAGGACTAGAAAAGCTGTATGAATGAGATCATAAACTCCTGGAATGGTTTGGGCTGCAAGGGAGCTTGAAGCTCATCCATCCCCAGGCAGTGGGCAGGGACACCTCCACTATCCCAGCTTGCTCCAAGTCCCATCCAACCTGGCCATGGACACTTCCAGGGATCCAGGGGCAGTCACAGTTTCCAGGGCCTCACCACCCTCCCAGGGAATAATTCCTTCCCAATATCCCATCCAGCCCTGCCCTCTGGCACTGGAAGCCATTCCCTGTGTCCTGTCCCTCCATGCCTTGTCCCCAGTCCCTCTCCAGCTCTCCTGGAGCCCCTTTAGGCCCTGGAAGGGG
This sequence comes from Acridotheres tristis, assembly GCA_037013685.1. Lineage (NCBI taxonomy): Eukaryota > Metazoa > Chordata > Aves > Passeriformes > Sturnidae > Acridotheres > Acridotheres tristis. The sequence goes on along the minus strand of CM072897.1, from coordinate 2,283,068 downwards.
CTCTGAGCTCTCCCTGGAGTGTTCTCCTCTCCAGACTGAACAACACAATCCCAGTTTACCACCAATGATTACTGAAAGAACATTGTATTAACCAGCACCAGCAGTGACCAGTCACAGTTGTCCTTTCTGCCTTCATATCTTTCATAAGTGTGAAAGCTCAGAGAAAAGATTTGTCTGTAGATGAGCAAAACACAGGAGTAGGGAGAATCAAAGTCATCCTGCACTTTCCTGCTTTCACGTGTGCAAGTTGAAGAAGGAGTAAGGGAGCAGGGGGGGAAGAAAACAAGGCATGGAAAGTATTAGACAGAAAAAGGGAAATCACTAAGAGTAGGAGGAAACAAGGAGAAAGAATATGTAGGAAAAGAACACTGAGATAGGTTAAAAGAAGGAAAAAAACCCAATTACATAAAATCCCCAAAAAACAGAGAGGAAAATAAAGAGCTGAATGAATGACCCCATGAATTCCTGCTGTCCCTGCCTTAGTGTCCCACATAATGTGTCCCTGAAAATAATGAAGGTCAGCAGCACATTAAAGGAAGTAGCCAGCAATGAGAAGCCCATTAGAACCAGCACAGAAATGATCAATTTGTTTGTCCTTGTTATCTGAAAACAGAAAACAATGTGGGAAGGGGATGAGTTCATCTTGCTCCCCAAGGCTTTCGTTCCCCAGCTGCTTCCCCTCCCCAGTGCCATGCACATGACTCCTGCCTTTTGCTCCTGGATAGGCAGGGAATAATGACTAACTGTAATAAAAGAAATAGCTGCTTCTTGCACACACGACATCTCCTGTCTGATTTCCTGGGAGCTGCATTAGCAGGGTTTATAAGTCAATTTTTAAAACTCAGGACAGCATTAAAAAACTGACAAATGCCACTTGGTCACGTCCCTGTTGTCACAGTTATTGAGGCCTCTGGAGAAAGTGTCAAAGAAATAAAGCAAATTTCTTTTTTTGCTTAATTTGTGTCAATTGATTTCCTATTTTTAATTAATAATTCTAATTATGATGCAGCAAATTTACCCAACAGACACAACTGGTTTAATCAGCGTGTATTGATTGTAACAGTAGAATTATCCCAGTGTTCCTGACACCATTGATTTTCTGTTGTGTGACTGTAAGAAAACAGCAGCTGGACAGACTCTGGTGTCAACTCACGGTGCTGATGATCCCTGAGCTATGAATTGGTGCTCCTGACCCAACAAATAAAAACACAGACATTATCTACTGCTTCAGCACTCCAGAGGAGGAATCTGGTGATTAAGGCACGGCACAAAGAAGAGGTTTAGTCATAACAGTAGCAGCAGGAATGTGAAGGTGAGAGACACTAATTTGAGGCAAAAGGGCAGCAGTTAGAAAAGTCCTTGTAAAACTGAGCTAAATCATTTGGTGTAAGTTCCTAATTTGTCCTCATTTTGGACAGCTCCAAAACATCTCTTTCAGCACATGCTAAAAATCTGGGATAAAGACTTTAGGATATTTTTGAGCCTGAGTCTTGCATTTTTTGTAGAATCACAGAATTGGAGAATGATTTGGGTTGGGGGGGGACCTTAAAGATCATCCAGTCCCACCCCCTGCCATGGGCAGGGACACCTTCCACTGTCCCGGGCTGCTCCAAGCCCCATCCAACCTGGCCTTGGACACTCCCAGGGATCCAGGGGCAGCCACAGCTTCTCTTGGAAACTGTGCCAGGGCCTCCCCACCCTCCCAGGGAACAATTCCCTGCTAATATCTAATCCAAACCTCCTCTCAGTATGAATTTCCAGTCTTGTTTCAGCTTTTCCCCTATTTTTTCCTCCATAGCTCCCCTCTGATGGTGCTCCCAGAGGCTGTGGAGTGTCCAGGCCAGCAACACCTGGTACAGCCTGGGCTCTCTCAAATGTCACTGCTGTCCCCAGCTTCTCCCAAAGCAGAGCACAGGGCTGAGATAAGAAAGGGAATTTATAGAGAAGGCACAGTGTAACCTAAATTACTGTTTAGCCCTTTTGCTGGAGTCATTGAGATTTCTACAATTTTCTGCTCATCGAGTTCCAGATTCTGCAGAGATTATATTAAAAGCCCCTTGGAGCAGCACAGAGAATTTTGGTCCATTTGCAATCTGAACACTCCAACTTTGAAAGTGTACAAAGGCTTTGCAGGATAAGGTGGGTTTGAACTGACCCTGTGGAGCCAAGATGTTCCCGGGTTTGGAAGGAAAAACGATGAGATCTGAAGGCTGGGCCAAACCAGTACAGAGGAGAGAAGAAAAACCAAGGGGGATGTTACTGCCTCAGTCTGGGAAGGCAGAGACATCCCACATTCCCATGGGGAACAGAGGGCAGAACATTCCTTCAGGTGTAGCCTGGGAAGGGAACCAGCCTCTGGCAGAGGTGTGAAAGGGAAAGTCTGATTTGTTTCCTTGCAGAGTTAATCACAGTGCAGCAGAAGATAATTCCCCAAGTTTCCTCTCATTTGCTTTCCCACAATAACTGACAATATGAGCACACTTAGCAGAAAAGCTGCCGTGGTGGAGGGGAAATCACGAGTAATAGAAAAATTATAATTTTTCCTGAAGCTGTTAATTCATATTAAACATTTTCAGTTCTGCTTACTCAAACTATAATGTGTCAGGAATAAACATGTGATTATACTAGTTAGCTTTTTGGCTAAAATATTTGGAACAGTAAAATTGATAGATAATTACAGTAACAATTATTTGTTCCCTGCCAAACCTGCACAGAGGCATGTCTGCCTGCAGACTGACGCCTTTTTAAGCACAAAAAGATAAGCAGTACACATCATACACTTTGAATAATAAAGAAGATATCCTATGGCCAGCGTTTCAGAAGTGGAAACAGAGTGTAGTTTGATTCAAACCGTATCTATTTACGTAAAATGAGATTTTAATTGGAGCTACTTATCCCCATGATACAAATGAGGCAATGAAAAATGATTGATGCACTCGGGTAATTATTGTTATAGCACCTTGCAAACTACAACAAAAAAAAAACTTTCATGTACATAATGGCTTTTTAAATTTTAATAAGATACAGAACTGCTTGTCAGTAGGCAAAATATTAATGCTACATTTTGAACAATATTTATCTTTAAATACAAACAATATTTAACTGAAAAATCAGAATACATGAGAAATGCTGGGTGGGTTTGTTTAAGTGACGAATAGATTTATTTTGGAAACATATGGAATAAAGTAAAATATGCACTAACGAGTTATTTTTCACAGTGGGGACATCCAAAGATGATACAGCACAAACTCTCTGTCTCCCAAAGGGTGAAAAGAGGCAGGGAGTGTGATGGTGCAGATATATCTGCTCTCATAAGAGTGACTGTTGCTGCTTCTCCTCTTCTACCTCACAGCAAAGGTTAAGAGTGCAAACCCAGTTTCTGTTCATTATTATACAGCATGAATAGCAATATAAATTCTTAATAATTGTTATACCTAGGGGGGAAGTAAAGCAATTCCGCTCATTTAAATGAAATGAAAGCTGAGTGCTCCAGCCATCCCCCCCCTCTCCAGCCGTGGAACGCTGCCCCAGCAGCACGTGAGGCTGCTCCTGCTCTCTCCATCATGGCCAGGTCAGACTTTCTGCAATCCTGAACGGCCAACAAGGCTCAAAGAGGCTCTTACAGGGCACAGGACTCCAGCAGTGCAGACACCAAGTGCAGGAGTCCTGTTAGGGATGAGTCTTCTGCAGATAAAAAAAACTGCAGCTAAGAGTCTGTCTATACAATCAACTCATGTGTCATTTGTCAGGGAAGGAAGGTCTACATTAGCCTGAAAAAAAATGCCAAGAAGCTGCTTATAGGGGAGGAGGGTATTGAATAACAGACCAAAGCAATCAAGACCTTCTCTGGTTATAATCTCATTTGTGCATTGACAGTATTTCAGTCAATAGACTGTCATGCACTAGCCAAGAGTTGTATTGCAAAAATGTTTGGGCCATCATCTCAAATTTCATAGCTGCTGCCCTACAAGGTCAGAGAGTGGAATCATTACTCTTAATAGGGTGAGTGATCAAGCCATAAATCCAGCAAAATCAAATTTTACTTTGGTGTTTCCTATAAGAAAAATAATAAAACCTCCAAAACATTAAATTTTTATATATCATCATTTTGAACAACTAGATCCCATTGCATCAGGAAAATCAGAGGCCTCTGCATATAAAGCATGATCTCACTTTCATTGGAATCAATCATAATTTCTCACTCTCAGAGAAGTAGGGGATAATCACAGAATCACAAATGGTTTGAGTTGGAAGGGAGCTTGAAGATCATCCCATTCCACCCCCTGCCATGGGCAGGGACACCTTCCATTGTCCCAGGCTGCTCCAAGCCCTGTCCAGCCTGGCCTTGGGCACTGCCAGGGATCCAGGGCAGCCACAGCTTCTCTGGGCACCCTGTGCCAGGGCTTCACCCTCACAGGGAACAATTCCTTCCTAACATCCCATCTAAATCTCTCTCATTTTTAGTTTAAAACTAGTCTCCCTTATCCTATCACTATCTACCAGTGTAAAAAGTGACTTTCTCTCTTTTTTATAACCCTCTTTAAGGCTTCAGTGGGGCCTGCTCAGAACCTTTTCCCTTCCAGGCTGAAGGGGAGCAGTCAGGTTTAGAAGGGGATTTTTCATAATTCTGTGTAGTTCTGGATGCAGATTATCACATTCTGGATGCTTCCACTGGACCAAGCAAATGCAAAGCAGAACAGAGAGCTTGGCACATCCTCCCCTGCTCCAGCAGCTGCACTTCCATCCCTGCACTGGGAGCTTTCCTGCACATAAACACCTTCATGGAAGCAGGGCCAGCACATAGGATCAGTCAGACCCTGTCACTCCAAAGAGCCTCTCAGTGAACCTGACTCAAGTACAAAAGCCCAAATGAACCCCTCAGATGATGGCACTCAGTTTGGTTTGTACAGTGGAGCAGCTGCCCTGTGGATGAAGGGGAGAGTGGTGCTGCTGACTACAGACAGGAGCAGTTGGTTTAAAGCACGGCAGCATCACTGCACTGCTCATTTCTGTATCGCATTGCAGCCTCAGAATATAATTGAACTGTTTGGCTTTTGAGTGCCTTTTCATTGGAAATGCAATATTAATGAACCCTACTGAGCTTCCCCAAACAATAACAGGGATATGAATAAAAAATTACCCCTAACTGTCCTGATTCTACATGAACTTTCCTAACCCAGCTATATTTAACACCAAAAAAAGGGGAAAATACCCAAAGTAGAAGACATTAACGAATTGTGAAACATGGATCAAGGGCATTTTGCTTAAATCCCTGATTTGATAAGTTCAAGATATGTCCCTCTCATATATCAGTAATCACCTGAATACAGGGTTTAGCAACTAACTCTAATTATAGAGATGTTGAGCAGTGATTTTTTTTAAACTGAGAGTTAAGCTGAGAAGAGCTTCTTGACTAGAAGCCAGTGTGCTCAATCAATTAAATTATCATAAGAGAAGAAGAATCAGACAAGGGGGAATGCGGATGTGGATGTGAGGCTGATCATTAGCACAACTGAACTGTCACCTCGGTGTAGGCTGGAATGTGGCCATACCAGAAGATTGATGGATGAATTTTGCTCAGCAGAGAACAGCCCACTGTGAATTGCTGATAAGATCTGAAAATAAATCTTAACAATATTACAAGGCAAGGTGGAACTGCAGCCTCTGCAGCCTTGCTGTGGCCCACAGGCTGAGCAGCTCCTCCTGTCTGCCTGCTCCCAGGGGCTTTTCCTGGGCTGCAGGAGGTTCTTCTCCCCATGTTATAGGATGTTGTACCCATGAGGTGTCACACAGCAGCTCATTAGCACTGGAAGTGGATGAGCTTGGAAAGATTTGAATGGGTTTGTGTGACTCAAAGATGCATATTTTCCCTGTAACTTGTTTTTCTAGATGACAACTTCGTGTCTGCCTATTAGAGGAAGGAGAGCCTGACTGGAATCACAGCAATTCAAAGGCAAAAGGCAATGTGGGATGGAGGGGGTGTAAGGATGAAGCTGTCTGGCAGGTTGGTTTCTGGATTCATGGAGGTATTATTGACCTGCAGAGTACCTGTGAAGAGGGGATGGATGTCAGACAGCTCACTGAGAAAGGTTTCTCTGCTGTGTTCAGCTATTTTAGTCCTCACTGTTCAGGGAACTTTGCTTTAAGCTCCCTCAGTAGAAGGAGACTGATCTTGCCATTTAGAGTCAAACCTTAAACAGACAGTGGGAAATTCACAGCGAATTCATTAGGTGCCCACAGAGTCCTCAGAGAGAGGAGGCCTGGGCTGCTGTCACGATCTCCTGGCTTGCAAGCTACAGCAATGTGACTCTGGAATCAGAAATCAGGGCATAAATCATGAGAAGATGTGAACTTCCTTCATTCCTCACTTAGGAAGTTTGTGCTGTAAGAGATGTGAAGCTCATTCCTGTCACACCTCCAGGGGAATGGCTTTACAAATGATTATAAATATCATTATTTAGCTCCTGTGGGAGCTCAAAGAATCCCAGATCTGCACTATTCTGAAAAAGTATGAGTTGTGTGTGAGACTCGAAATGTCTTGTTTTGATACTTTACTGCAAGTAGATGTTTTTGGAATACAATGTCCAAATAGAGAGACTTTATTCCCAAAATTGCATCCTAGGTAAGATTCACATTGGCTGATTTCTGTCTGGCTTGGACAAAGCTCCCACATCCCCCTTAATAGTCCAGAGCACTCTAATTAAGACTGTGGGTAGTGAGTTGCCTTTTTATAGCGTGTGAAGTCCATAAAGCAAAGCCATTTCTACAGCTGCCCACTAAACCTCACTCCCCTTTAAGGGCATGGTGAGATCTTTCCCAAAGCTTTGTAATATTCCAGTTCCAAGGGTTTTTAGTGTCAGTGACAGACGGCCAACTGAGAGCACAAGGAAGAGCAGCTCTAAACTTATCCATGAAGTTTGAGCTGGCACAAGACGATAAAAAATAGATATAAAAATAGATATAAAAAATCCTCATAGTTACATGTCTCCCTGAAGGACGAAGGTCTCCATTCCTCAGTGTCCTTAAGCCTCAGGGAAAGGGAAGGGTTTGTGGCAAGCAAGGCTGCAAAGACCCGTGTAAACTTCACCAAATAAATCAAAATCTTCCCGCTGACCTAAGATGACTCTCTGTTAAAACTGAAACACTGAACTGAATTCAGATACATGGAAATGAGGCGACAATTCTTTTTCTTTCTGGAAATAAGCCAGGGCTCCCTTCTGCACTTCTGGGGTCTTCAAGCACTTGAGGCTCCTCTCATGGTGCCCTCTCACCTCTGAGATACCTCATCAGCAGAAAAGGGATGGCATTTGTTCTCTCTCACTGTGTGCTCAGAGATGAGCTCTGTGGCAGCAGCAGAGGCTCTTGGCAGCAGGGAGGCAGCAGGTGTGAGGTGTGCTGCTCTCATCATCCCTCCCCCTGCCTCCTCAGCCTCATTAGCTCCAGCTCCAGCGGGAAAACTCCTGGGGAACGGGGCCAGGGTCAGCCTGGGACCGGTGTCACATCCCTCTGCTGTCACCCAGGGCTCGTCCCAGCAGGAGCTGGGCACAGCCCGGAGTGTGGGAGCACTGGATTCCAGGGATATGGAATTTCCACTGAACTTCGGGGACAGAAAATCACCTGGCCCAAGGACAAAGCTCCCGTTTCCTTGGATCCTTTACTTGGCAGACTCTGTCATCTCCTGCCTGATATGCAGATCTTTCAGTTCCCACAGCCTTCACTGCCTACAAAAACAAGCACAACTCCTTGCAGGGAATAAGAGAATCCCAGAAATTATAGCAAGGCTTGGGCTGGAAAGGACAGGATGGTTTGGGCCCGTAGGGACCTTAAGCATTGTCTTGTTCCAACCCCTGCCATGGGCGGGGATGTCAATAATATGGAGAAAAATTTCAGCCTTCCTCTAGAAATGCTAAAATAATTTGTCAGCTGGTTTAGATGGTTCTGTGTGAACATTGTGCCCATCAGCACTCACCACTCTGCCAGTTCTTCTGTCATTCACAAATTTTTGCTGCAGTGATTCCATATTTACTCCTAGATCAGTAATGTAAATATTGATAGGAGTAAGTGGAATAGCAGAAAACCACCAGAAATACATTTGATATTTATTCCACATTGACAGCTGCTTTTTGAGATCTGTCATTTAGTTTATATTCAATTATTAATGCATGTTGTTGATAATTGTATAGTGCTGATTTTTTAATCAGAATATCCTTCAGTACTGAATCGAACATGTCACAAAAATTTATTTTATTTGCACAGCTACTCTATAAGAACTTGCAAATAAATCTGTGATCTCATCACATAATGAAATCAGATTTGTTTCTTGTGAAATGCTAAACCTTATTTTATTCTTTTGATTTTTCATTGACTGAATCCAAATAGCACCAAAACTTACTGGTTTTCCTCCTGAAGTGAATGACATATTTTCCAAAATCTGCACAGAATTGTGAAAAATAAAAACATTCAGCTTTCTCTTTGGGCTTTCTTAAAAGACATTTTATAGAATTTTCTTAAAGAGATTTTTGAGAACTTGCAAGTGAGACACCCAGAAGAGCGACTTGGCTGCTGGGCTGGCACAGCAGGAAAACCCAGGGGGAAGAAGGAATGTCTGAGTCATCCTCCAAACTCCCTTTTCCAGGTCTCCAGCACAAACCAGAGAGCAGCAGGGAATTGTTCCCAGGCTGCTCCAGCACAGGCAGAGATTGAATTGAAGCTGCAGGATGTTCCAGAGGCCTCGTGCTCTGCACAGGGCACCTCAGGAGGGACAGGAACTCCCCTCTGCTCCCAGGGCAGGGCAGGGAATTCAGTGTTGGATTCTGGCTGGATACTGAGCATGAGCAGCAAAGCAGCTTTGACTTCTCTCCCCTGCTCCCCTCACTCTCACCCTGCTCACAAAGGAATATGATTAAGATGTGAGTTGTTTAGATCCATTTTTAATATCTCCTGATCAAAAGTGGAAGCTTAAGGAGCATGTAAGGAATGACTTTGATACTAAAGAGAGAGAAAGAAGAACAAATAGTTTAATTTGCTTCTTGTCTTTCTTGGCTTGGGAATTTGAAGCAGATGTTCGTATGCGAACACAGAAAACCCATATTCCATCCAAGTCTGAGCACAAATTGCCTGGATCAGAGGGAAGATGTCTGGAGAGGGATACATCAGGGTGCTGCCTGCTGGGAGGGGTGCAGGGATGGCACAGGCAACGACCTCTGTGAATGGTCTGAATTGTGGGACCAAAAAGTGAGGGAAGAAATCCTTAAAATGGAATAAAATACGTGCAGTAAGCCTTCCTCATAAAAGAAGTGTGTTATTGCAGTGTATCCATGGATCTGAAAACTGGGAAAAATGCAGATTGAGTATTACACCAAGATTTTAATAGAGATCTTCAGAGACAAAGAAGGGTGCAATGGTAAAAGAAAGGGGCTGATTTCTGCATCTTGAACTGATGAGAGCGTGGGGTGGCACATACGAAACCTCTGATTAGTCATAAATAGGGGAAACAGACTCTCCATATCATCCAGATTCTAAAGGGCTGCAATGTCAGATTTTCAAGAGGATTTTGATTCATTTTGGTCTGTGCATGTAATGAGGAATGAGAGCTAAATCATAGAAGCCAAAGCCAGGCACAGGAGAGAACCCAATCAGCACAGAATCAAACAGGAGGGTGGGGGATGTTTCACTTTAATCCATCACCTGAGACAAATGGCCCCATGCAGCAACTTCCACCTCCCCCAGGAAGAGGCACTTTGCTCTCCAGGCTGACTCCAAGACTTGGGAAGAGCCAACCACTCACCTCAGTATTGCCAGGGAGAGAAGGGATGTGGACAGGGGCACAGGCAGAGAACTTTCCAAGGGTAATCCTGCCCCATCCCCTTCAACATGGAACCATCACAGATGGACACTAGCACTGATTCCAGCATTTCCTATGGGTTCATGATGTTTAAAATGCTTTTTAGATATTTAATCTCCACCTCTTTTACAAGAACCTCAGGAATACCCTCAACTGTTCATGATGAAGATGGGAGAGGAAGAGGATGAGTATTAATGAAGAAAAATACTTCAGGCTTGGTTATAAATCTGGGGTATTTGATCCCACATGAAGACAGTCCTTGAGCTGTCACCATTTAAAGCCAGATCCAGAGTGTGCAGGTATGAGTTCCACATGTATGTACAGGCATTCCAGTGGATTGCTGGAGACACTGCCAGTTATTATTCCTCTGGAAGCCAAAATGTGTCACAGGGACTTCTGTACTTCACAGGCTCCAAGCACAACTCACGTCCTCCCCCTTGGAGAGGTCTAGTCACAGCAATTGCCTTCACCACCATGTTGTGTTATAGGCCAAACACTCCTCCATTTTTGCTTCTCGTGTTCTGCATGTTCAGGTTTTATGGAGGAAATAAAAACATTTCAGAATGTCTCTCTGTGCTTAGATTTGTACTGGTAGCAGAGTATTTACCTTGCATTAACTGAGCATAAGCTGAGTGCAAAATCTGGCCCTTCATACAATGGGATAATTTTGGCACTGGGCCCGGATAAGAACAAAAAACCAATTGTCTGAATTTAATCAGTTGGTGTTACTTGGCAGTGCAAGAAATCTTTATGCAGGTATTTATTTGTCCCAGCAATAACAAGAATATTGGAATTTATATCCAGGAGATAAGCGAGTACCTTGTCACTCAAGCACAACTAACAAGGGAATTGCTATTTGGTGTAGACATGTAAATGCCAAATGCTTAGTCTGGTTATTATTGTAAATTCCATTTTTACAACCTCTTGTTTTTAAAATGGTCTCTTAATTGATTTTTAATTATATTTTTCAATGACATTTAACTACACGTGCTTTGTAAATAAACCCACACACATCCCAAAATATATTAAAGGAGCAAATAGCGACACAGTCGAGGTTCTCTTTTCCCTGCCCGCTCTGAGTGCTCTCAGTTTTGCATAAGGAAATGAGATCAAAGTGGTTCTGGGTAGGAGTGGATGCAGTTCTACTGTAGGCAGCTGATGCCAGAAGATTTGGTGCTCAGAGTGTTACTGATACACAACAGGATGAAGGGGATGAAGCATAAAATGAGCCAGAACATCCAACCCTGTGCCCTGTGATTTACCCAAGTTGAAATGTGATCAGGACATACTGACCTAGAGCTGGTTTAATGTAAAACTCCACGAGGTCTTTAGTGATCAGAAGAGGCTTTAACACCTCTTTAACCTCAGAATACCATGTTAAGGGAGCAGCAGGAGTCTTGTGTCTCCAGTGGGTGTTTTGAGGTGTGAAATAGCCCAGGTGACACCAGGCAGGCCTGTGGTACAATGTGCAGCATTTAAGGACCTGAAACTATAAATTGCATCCATCCAGCTGCCTAAAGCACAGGTTTGGGATGAATTTAAAAATCCAATCCAGTTAACTGAAACACTGCATGAAACGACTCAATCCCCTTGAGTGTCTGCCTCAGCATCCCTCAGGTTTGGGGTCCAGAGGATTATGTGCCATTCAAGAGAGAAACCATGCCCAGGGACAGGCTGGAAGCAGCTCCCTCAGACCTCCCACCCTACATGAGCCACTGGATTGGTTGGAAATCACTCACTGTTGTAGTTGCTGTTCTCACCAGTCTCTGCCGAAGAGGTGCTGGACTCTCCCAGCCCATCAGAGGTGGCCAAATCTTATGGAAAATCAAAATAATAACTTGAAAATACCACTTCCCATACATTTCTGGAAACACTGTATAACCTTGATGAAGTCAGCAGGATAGCAACAGGTGAGGACTTGCACCTTTTTCACTCAAACTTGCATTTGCTGACAATTCCCACATACCTTTCCCATGGCCAGGATGTCACTTTGTTATCAACAGGGCTGTAATTTCATTAATGGTCACAAAGAAATGGGAAACACTGGAAAACCAGAATTTAGTATTTATCCAATTCCCAAGCTTAGCAATTATGGCAGAGGCATAGTGCTTTTGTTGGGAAAGGACCTGATTCCTTTCTGCTGTGGCACTCATGAAACCCACAGGACTGGGGAATGACTCTATTGATCTTGGGTAAGATTCACTCCTGTGCAGAGATCCAGCACGAGCCAACATTTCCCATAAATTTTGTTTAAGCCTCATCCTGTGGAATAAAGCAGCACTCAAATCACACATTACTGGGACAATGATGCTTTGTTCCTAAATATTGCTACTCCTGAGGAGACTACAAAATGCTTCCAGAGACTGTCAGAAATGAGATGTGACTTGCCAAAGGTCACCCAGCAGGGAGCAGAGGAGCTGGGACACAGGCAGGTGCCAGAGCAGAGATCTCTGTCCTGTCCTCTGCCCTTCTCCCCAGTACAAACACGCAGTGACAGCTTCTGCCCCTCGAAATGTCTTATCAAAAATGCCTCGTGTAAAGTCTGCCTGCACTATGGGAGCTGAGTGTTCCTCACAAGCTGCATTCATTAATTCAGGCCGTTTATTTTAATTTCAATGAAACCTGATTTAATTAGGTGTCGTATGTGTTCTGCATAGATGACTAAAGCTCTTCTGATTTTTTTATTTCAGTGAGTACGTATTTCACCTGCTCTCTTTTTTTGCAGTGGTAGCTTTTGTTCCCCTGTACCTCCTCCTATGGGATCTGAGGAAAAAAGAATCCAACTGGCATCCCTTTCCTCCCCTTAATTAAAGTAGGGTTCAGTTCCTGTCATAATGTAAAGACTGGTAAAACATCTTTGCTGACAGTTTAAAAACTTCCAGAACACAGAAATTAAGCAAAAGGAATTGGAAATCTCAGGGACAGATTCCAGCAGACAAAAATGCCCACTCAGTTCATTAACTGGCTCTGAAGAAATCTAAGTTCCACATTTCATATGTTCCACAAACTCTTAAGAACAATAAGGGTTTGTTTATGGACTTCTGTGGGGGAAAAAGCTAAAAAAACAAGTGGCAAAGATCTCTGCACTTCTGTGTCTCAGCAAAACTGGCTGCAAAATAGAGTAAACTGTGGATGTACTTTAGGGAGCTACAAGTAAAGTTTCAGATTAATCCATTCCTGAACTTGTGCTGTTGCTCAAAACAGTAATTGGAAAACAACCCTGGTAAGGTTTCATGCAGCAAGGATAAAAATCCTTCCTTTGCACAAGTCAGTCCTCTTACTTCCTGGGAAAGAGAATAAATGGTTCCTCTGGGGATCCAATAATTGTTTGTTGTTTCTTTTTAAACAAATATATATGCACCTGTACTTATGAATAGTTATGTTTTTATTTGGCCATAAAGTGCCCAAGTGGTCCTTTAAGCACATAATTCCCACCTAATTGCACAGCTCTGAGTATTCATGGACAAACTGTAATTACAAGTGCAGGTTCATTCTGCATGGACAGTCTCTGTTTTAGTATTTTTAACTGCCAAAACACAAATGCTTTCACATTATAAGAATCCCATCAGTTCCCCTTTTACACGAGCACAAAACAAATTTAATAACAAATCTTTGAAGGATCTTGGAATTCAGGCTGGCCCAGCAGCAGGTGCTGGAAGAAATCCCCCTCTCTTCAGACACATGAAGTGAGAGAAATGCAAGGTAGACCAAAAAGAATCAATTTGTCACGACCAGTAAAAGAGAGCTGGAGCTTCTGTTTTCATTTCTGGTACCTAAACTGGCAAAGCACTTCAGCAGTGACATTTATTGATCAGGTAGCCTCAAAACAAAGCTGGGGAAGTGCAGAGCCCGGAGAGGCAAAAGATATGTATTAAATCCAACAGGGGAGTTCCAAGAATTGCTTTTAATGGCAGAAAAGAAAAGACAAATCCCATTTCTAGAGCTGGGAAGCACGGGAAGCATGCAGCCACTCTTACCAGCAAGAAAACGTTGGGATTTTGCTATTACATGGCTTTTCCTGTCATGTTTGATCACTATTTTAGATGCAGAGGGGACATTGTGCCTGTTAATGTCACTGGCCTCAATCATGCAATCCTTAATCAAGCAGAAATCCCTGCAGCTTTGCCCATAAAAGAATTACAGACTCAGTTATAGGTTTTCTGGTGCAGATTTGACCCCTGCTGCCTCCCTGCTGCAATAAAACTCCTAAACCCTTTTGGATCATTACTCCTACAACTTGCCTGAGGGCACAGGGGGTGCAGCATCCATGGGGTTGTTTTCTGGTTTAATCCTAGAGCTGAGGATCCAGCCAGTGACTGCCCTGGCCAACAGACAGCCCGAGAAAACATCTAAAGCAGGGCCAGGGCTGGGAGGGAATTCTTGCCCCACAGTAAATCATCCCACATGCTCAAATTCCCCACAACTTTTTCATCCTTGTTCAGCAATTGCCAGAACGTCCTTTATTTAGAATAAAAAAAACCATTCTTTAACGGCTTAAAAGGCTATTAGGATTGTTTATTCTAAACTCTGAAATATGTGTTCAATTCTTGATTTGCTTATTCTAAACTCTGAAATATGTGTTCAATTCTTGATTTGCTTATATGTCTTCTAATTACATCAACATTGGGGTTCTGCCTTTGTAGCTTGTAATTGGAAGCTGATATAAAACCAAGACTAGAAAATATTAAGCATTACAGTGATTGGAGTTGGTTTTTGTGGCATTTGTTATCTCACTGCTTGTTTACCAGAATGAAATTTCCAATGCAATTCTCTTTTTAACCTACAATACTAGGTGAAAATAGTAAACATGTTCACTGGCAGATGATTATTTATCAGAGACAAAGCCAAAAACAGCCTTACCCCGCTCAAGGCAGAGCCTGTAACTCATTATGTTACATAATTCAAGGTTAGAGAGGGAGGAATAGAGAATGCTTTGGATGGGAAGGGACCTCCAGGACCATCTCATTCCACCTTCCACCATCCCAGGCTGCTCCAAGCCCCATCCAACCTGGCCTTGGACACTTCTGGAAGTTCATACAAGAACTCCTACGATGTTGGTGGCCTGGTAATATTCAAAGGTTATGATTTCATCTGATCTTAAAATTCCCTCCTAGATCAACAATAAATTCTTCTGGATTCTCATTTTCAAGTTTAAAATTGTTCCAGGAAACATTAATTGCAAACTGATCTAAATGCATCATCACCCCATAGTTGACTTGCCCCAGCCCTGACAAGTGGAGTGTGCTCTTAGGTGCAACCAAAGGTGATTTTTGGGTGGGGTTCAACATCCACAGGATCTGTGGAAGCTGCTGAACATCAAAACCAGTTCAAGACACCTGAAATTATTCTCCATTGAGGTCCACAGGAACATTTTGGTAATGCCAAGGGCCATGCATCATTAGAGCTCTTTATTCAAGGTGCACTTCATTCTTTACTTGCCATAATATAATAGGAAATAATAATAAATAATAAATGGAATAATAAATGGAGAAAAATATTTTTTCTGTTGTCTTTGTTCCAATTGCTCAGTGTGTGAGAGCAACACGTGTCTGATTTTTCATCTCTCCTTGAACAGCCTGAACTGACAGATTGCCCATAATCTGTTCCACAATCTCAGTGCCAGAACATGACAATAGACAGCCCCACGGAGTGGCTTGGGAATCTCAGAGGGAATAATTTCCCAGTCACCAATAGCTGAAGGGTGACCCAGTTTGGAGAGGCCTGGAGAGAGACACATTGCTGGTGGCTCCAAGCATGTGTGGCTCCATGCAGGCACAGTTAAAAGGCAGATTAATGGGCAGTCAGGTGTGAGGAACAAAGCCAAGGAGCCCTGCTGGGACCACACGGCATCCGGCCTGTTTGCAAAGCACTTTATGAATTAACCTAGGCTGGGGTTTTTTTAAACCACGAGCATCCAAAGATTCACACCAGCGTTTCTCCAGCCTGATCTGTATTCCAAAGCAGTGCTGCTCACATAAATCTCAGTGCTGTTTTTTACTGGAGAGTGAAAGGGAGAAAAGCTGCCGTTAAATCAATAGGCTGCGTTGCACACCACACTGTATGAAAGTCCTGGTGCTGTGCTTATCACTTGTGCTGCCACCAACTAATTGCTGTCCCTTGCACTTCATTATCCCCTGTAATATGGTTACAATAACAGAGGATGACAAATAAGAACTGTTATCTTCTCCAGGCCAGTCTTTCCTCGCAGGGTGAGTTCTCATTCAAATCCATCTCTCTGGATGAATAAGATTTACCAGATTACACATGGACTTAAAAGGTTTAACATGAGCAGTGATGGAGAGCCGCCTTAGGAAATATTTTTACAGGCACACTTTGGGGATCTGGCACAAAAAACTCTTTACTGCTGCTTTTGTACCCAGCGTGGCTTCCCTCAGCTCTCCCTGCATTTAAGGCAGCAATGCTGGCACACAGAAAACCTGGTTGTATAAAACACTAAACGTGCCTTATGTCCTCCCTGAATCAGGTCTGCCAGTCATTCACACACCAGAGAGGTGGTCTGATTCTTTTGATGTTAAATTAGATCCTGGAACTAATAAAACTGCCTACATTGATTATGAAGCAGAAACAGGTGAAGAATATTATGGATAAGAGAAAAGAGTTTGGGTCTGGCAAGAAAGGATAAAAGTATCTGATCATTAATGGGTGCCCTAGTTAAAGAAAGTCCTTTGTTGCAGCAAAAGAGAAGAGCTGTAGAAAATGTGAATGAAACCTCCAATAGCCACGTTAATGCCACCTGGTCTCAGGTGAGGCTCAGGAGGGGAAGAGGAGCCTCTTCTGTGCCTTCCAAAGTCTCTACAGGAGATCAGTTTTTCCCATTGCATGTAAAGGATGTGCACGGTGTCAGAAGGAAGGAGAGATGGGGAAACCATTATTACAAAGTCTTTGTTTGCTAAAGATCCTCAAACCACCAGTGGGGGAGGCAAACTCATAGGAACGACAGGAGGCAGCAATGGAAACTCGGATGTTTCACCAATCAAATGAATGAATTCATAAATTACATTTATTTGATCCCACAGAAGCTTCCCGTGTGTCTCAAAAGTCAGCCTTTACCCCAGGCATCCCCAGCACTCACAAATATCACCCATATTTGTCTCCACAGTTGTATTAAGGCACACATTTGCATAATTAAAGCCACCCATAGGTGAAGGAGCACAAACAAAAATATAACAAAGAACCATTTGTTCTCCAAAGTCTTCCAAGCCAAATTTGAGGTAACTGGAGGTGGCTGGAGATAGTTCTCACTCTTACCCCGTGCTGACCTCTCTGTAAATTTCTGCATTTTTCTAACTCCTTCTGGAGATATTGTTTCTTTCCTTTTGATGTTCTAGATCCTCTTTTTGTTTTCTGCTTGGTTCCAAACTAGTTATGGTCAAGAATTTATCTCAGAAAACAGCATTACAAAAATATTCATAATTCTGTATAAACTGGCTCAAAATACCTAAGGACCGCAAGAGTCCACAAAAATAAATCTGAACATACCCATGAATCATTGTCTCATTTGTATTATTTCAAATGCTCTGCTAGTTAATGATGTCTTGAATTGGTTTATTATTATTATAACCTCTCTGATAGTTAAATCAATCAAATAATCAGTGCTGCAGTTCATCAAATATACACCTCCAGGAAGATGCTGCTTCCCTTGCATAGTGCTGAGGAAAAACAACATTTCTTTATTAGAGACATGATTAGTTTGTCTTAATATTCTAGAAATGTGGTGAAATAGTGCCTTGGAGGTAACAGCTAACTATTTTTGCATATGTTTATAGCATTTCTGTTTTTCTTAGAAAGAAAAAGATGTACATTGCACGGCCCCAGTTCCACGGTGGAGTCACTGGTGTGTCCTGGCTGCAATCTGGTACTCAGCACTGCCTGTGTCAGGCACTCACACCCTTCCAGAAACCCCACCCAGCATCCTTCTCCTCACAACTGTGCTGCATCACACCGGTTTTGCTTTTCCCCTTTTATTAAGCCAGTCTTTCAGAAGCTTTGCTACATCTGTGTGGGTATCAGCTTCTCTGTGAACAGCATTAAAAGGAACTACTTAGCACTGCATTGACATTATCATGGCAAATTGCTTTAAAATATCACTTGTAACTGTAATATTAGCACAATAAAATATTTTAAATTTGCCTACTGCGTCTCAGAGCCTGTCCTGATGGTGAATTACTCCTCATAGTACATTAACAATGATTCTAATAATTGTCAGGAGCACTGATGGACATTCTGTTCTCCTCCATGAAGGGAGATCACAGCTCCAAGGACACATGCAGTTTATTAAATTTCATAACTCTTGCTTTCAGGTAGGTGATGTGGAAGACTTACACCTATATATCAATTATAAATTTATTGTGCTAATAGCTGGTAGGATTAGAGCATCTGCAAGCTGCAGTTTTATGCAGAGCTCAGGATCAAGGCTTCCCGTGCAGTGACTCCCATTACAGCCTAATAAAGATGAATGTGGCCAGTGTTGCTCAGAGAGAGCACTCAGTAAATGAAGAAAGCAGCTCAGTGAATGTGGAATCTGTACAGGAGCCAAACTCAACTCCTTTTTCTAACTCAGAGATGCAACATTTGGGCAGCTGCCCAAGGAAGGGAAGAGAAGGAAAACCAAGTCTGCATGCATTTTTATTTCTCACTGACTCTAAACCCACAGTTATAAAACCTAACTAAATTCTTGATTTCTTTATATGCGCCGTTCCAGACTCTTTAATCCGTGATTATAGGAATGTAATTGATATGCAGGCCATGTTAAATGCATTATGGTAACTCTGCAGTTAGGGAAGTAACATATTCCCACTAAATTTCAGTGTGATGCAGTCCAAAGTGAAAACAAGATAAAAGGAATTCAGAAGATGAGAACTCAGTGGGGTTTCATAATCCTCAGCATGTGCACAGTTGAGAGGCAGAGCTCCAAATGACCTGGACAAATCTGCATAAAGTTTTTTAGCAAACATAAATGAATTCCTGAAGTAATCACTCCATCAACACATGGAATTGTATCTCCACCTCTCCCACTCTTCACTTCTGCTTGCAGAAGTCTTGCATAATATGTAAAAACTGCACTTGCAATGTGCTATTTTTTGAGCCTTTAGGATGAACACTGCTCAACCTGACTACCTGGTGGATATATTTAATAATTTATCAAATATATCTATGCTGTGCCTGATTCCAAGGAGAGAAATAAGGAATGATAGTCTGTAAACATTAGTGTATTACACAGCTTTCAGAATCGAAAGGCTGAACACCAATGTAACCTCTGCATTGCACAAGGGAGAGAATTTGGCATTGACAGTGTATTCCAAATTTGACCCATCCCTCTGAGGAAGGCTCTCAAAGACGGGATGGTTAAAAAGTTAGCTTGGAAAGAAGTTCCATTTGTAAGCAAAAGTCAAACTGTGGTCAAACTGGAACAATGTCACACAGTTGGACTGGATGATCCTGTGGGGTCTCTTCCAGCACAGATTGTGTGCAGGACCTGGCACAGCAGAGCCTCTGCAGGGGGTTGGCTCAGCTGGGAGTGACTCCCCAAGTGCTCCTGGACAATGGGGAGAACCCCCGGCAGTGCCACTCCAGTGCTGCTCTCTGTTTGTTCTCTCAGGGTCCTGGGTGCACAGGACAGCCCTGCCCAGCCTCCCTTGGGACCACCACCCACAGCACAAGGACCCAGAGGCTGCATTTCAGCTCAGCCCTGGACCCTCAGCCACTGCTGTGTTTGTCTCCAGCTCTGTCCCAGCCAGGCCTCTCCCTGCCCAGGGACCCTGCTGATCCCCATCCCATGGACTGAGACCCCGGCCTGACCTCACACCAGCCTCCTCAGCAAGGACCTGCTTGGTCCTTCTCACTTTCAGCAGGGTTAAATCCACACATTTCTGAAATAATGGATTTGAAATCATAGGTCATTTGTTCACAGTAATTAGTGTGTGACATCACTCCTGCTAATGTTCAACATATGGTCTAATGCAATGCTCCATTATTTATTGCTACGTTATGTTACATAAGTGCAGAACATACAAAGAGTCAAGCAGCTGAAGCCTGCACTTGGTTATGTTAATCCTCTCAAGTACCATGGTATTTCATAGCACCTCTTAATAGCCAAATCTTTTTCTGCATCTCGACTGCTGCCTGGCAGTCTGGCTAAGAGAGATGTGGGGGTTCCATTCCTGTAGCTGAGATCTCACCCTGCCTGCAAGTGCCTCACCAGATGGTCAGCATATTGCATTTTCCCCTTGGTAACATCCTTTTTTCTCCCTGCATCTGGAACTCAAGTAGGAAAATACTTCTGTTGTTTCCTGTAGTGCTGGAGGTAGGGATGTATCCTCAGCTCCTGCAGGGTGCAGCTGCCCATGTCTGTACAGTTTTAAGCTGAGATACACCTGAATTTTGGTATTTACTTCCCTCTCTCACAGCCTGGTGATGCAGCAGGCAGGGAACTGCTGTGTCTCTGATCAAGAATTTCCACAAAACAATTGCTTATTTGATCTCAGGTGCTTGAAGTGTTGCTTATCCTATTCCAATGCTGTTTTGAAATGGCTTTTAACATTCATGACTTTCATCCTAAGATGCCTCTGTTAGTTGATCAAAAGGTATTCTTGACCCCATTCAAAAGTTCTGGAGCTCTTCCTGCCTATGGTCCCCTAATTAGAGCCACAACCCCAGCGTGATGCTCTTCTCCAGAGGAGCACTGAGTCACACAGGAGGTCACTGGCATGAGGCTGCAGCCTCTGGATTGCTTCCTTGCTCTCAGCACCAAGGAATGGAATGGCTTTTTAAAAAAAATTCTGTGTTTGCATTAACTGGTAATGTGTTTGGGAGGGAATGACTTTTTTATTGTAACATTCTTGTAACAGCTCAGAGCTTTGAAAAGGCAAATTTTAATATGCACAGTGCTCACCTCCTCAAAGAGCTGATACTCTAAAACACTTTTCAAAGGAGTTACACACGTTACACAGTATTTTAGGAGTTCATTTCCCAGCGTTTCCAATTTCTTTAGAAAACAACATCCTGAATCACCAATCATTCCAGAGCCCACACTAACACAGCTTGGCAAACAGAGTCCAAATGTGCTGCCTTGGCAGTGCCTGGGTAGGGTGTCCCTGGTGGCACCAGGTGCCCTCCAAAGCCACTCTGTCACCCCTCCTCACCTGAACAGGGGACAGAAAATACAACCTTGGGGTCTGCAGAGCTCTTCCTCTCACGTGTTCTCAGTCATCCCACCAGCTGCAAATGCACAGGTTTGGGTTTTCCCCATCTTAACTCTGCAGTTCCAGTAAACCCTGACAGGCTCAGCCTTGGCCAGTGTTGGGTCCATCTTGGAGCCAGCTGGCATTGGCCCCACGGGACACAGGGGAACTCCTCACAGCTTCTCACAGAATCTTCTCACCCCTGTGGTCCCTCACAACAAAACCTGGCCCTGAAAACCCAATGCAGTGACTGCCACTTTTTAAACTGGCCCCAGAAGCCAAAGGCAAGGTCCACATAACCCAGGAAACAGAAATTGCTGATTTGCTTCAGCTGCAGAAGAAAATCCTCAAATGTTCTTCCTATCAGGAATGTAAATCATACTTTCAGAAGTGGTAGAAAGTTTAAAAGCTGATGTGTAACTGGGTTTGTGTGTGAACTGTTGATGCTGCATCAGCTTTCTCTGTGCTGTCTGAGGTGGTTCTGCCTTTGCTGGAGCACACCTGTGGCATGGACAAACCCAGCCCTGGCTGCCAGGCCCCTCCCTGTACTTGTGCATGTTCTGTCATCACAGGTACACAGATCCTACATCCATTTCAAAGTGCAATTTAAGACTTTGGAGAATTTTCCCCCCAGTTATTCCTCACTAATGTCTCTCCATGGGGTCAAATTCCACTTCCCCTTTTACAAACGTGTAATACCTGCTTTTCTCTCCAGACTAATTTTGTTTTATAAACTATTAGCTTCAAGGAGTTACTGCAGAGTAACACTGTTGTGTGATCAGAATATAAACCAGAGGGAATTGCCTCTGTGTGTTCTCATCTATACCATTCAATCAGTCTCTTCTTTTCCCTATTTTTTCACTCTCTGCTAGTTATCCCTCCCAGACATCTTCCAAATCCCTTTATTGGGTTCTGTATTTAACAAAGAAGCAATGAACCCACAGAACTCTCCCTTCATTACCACAGTATTGTAATAGCATCTTTCTTTACCCATAAATAGCATTTCAGCACTGTGAACATCTGCATTGTGGGAAGAGAAACTGGAATTGTCAATGGCCTGAACAACATCAGCTCAGAGACTCCTGGCTAAAAGACCTTCCAGTCATGATATTTTGCATATTCAAAAGCACAACCATATCTGGAGAGCTGATTTGCTTTAAGACATTTAAGATTCCTCTGATCTCTCCTCAGAAGGACTGTTAGCACACCTAAAGAAAATTTACATTTTCATGTGCCAGGATATGGAAAATTGTCTCAGGAATATGATATAACTCTGCAAACATGAGTCAATTTTTTTTTTCCTCTGGATCTATCTAGAAGAGACAATTTGACAGTGTAGGGTGAGGACTTTATTCACAAGCACTTCAGATAACCTGCCTAATTCTCACCTGGCTTTCCTGCCTCACCCACACATCCACCCCAGAACCACATCACGAGGTTCTGACCATCTCCCTTGTCTTGTGGGGCAGCTGAAATCATAGAAATCATTGAAGTCACTCAAATCTCTTAAGGAGCAATGACCAGGGTGCCACATTCCACCGACTTTCCATAAAGGAATTCCCATGGAAATCATTGGGATCTCAAATAAAACAAACAGTGCTGGATGTGTTCCCAAGCAATTTGTCTCTTCAACCATAGGTTTCAGCTTTGGTGATGGACATGAGTTCTCATTACTGCCAACAATTTTTGCATACCAAATTAATTCTCTGAGCTCCCTATTAAAACTTGGTGCAGAGTTTGGCCACAGCCTAGAGGTGGCCTTTTTGCTGGAGAAAATTCCACCTATTCGATGTGAGATCCTGTAAGATGTTAGGAAAACTGGAACTAACCTTGACATTTGATTCCCACAGACGTTTCATCGAAAAAAAAAATGGATAAAGATGACAGGATTTGGTGGCAAGGAGTATTTTTTCTGTGCAGTATGAGAAGAGCTTAGACAGCATCCTTGGATAAAAACAAAGTCAAGCTTGATTCATACTGATTTATACAATCATCTAAACAGAACTCTTGAAGGATAAGAAGACATGCAAGAGACAGTGATGCACTTCTCTGTTACTGATGATGCTTTAGGCTGTGGATAAAGCCAGAAAGCCCAGCAAGATTTTGCCAATGTCCCTGGGATCCTTTGCTCTCAGCAAACCTTCTACCAATGTCCCTGGGATCCTTTGCCTCAAATAAGAGTGCTCTGCATGGGGATGCTCAGGCATTAGGCACACAGCTCATGGGCTTTTCCAAAGCTGCTCATAACAGCAGCACTTACTCCAGCCAGACATTTATCCACAGTCTTCAATTGAAATTATTTCTATTCAACAAAGCATGAGATTAATGTTAAACTTGCTTTCAAAAGCCTTGTTGAACTAGGTTTAAATGAGTAGATAGCATGAGCAAGGAGAGCAGATGTAAAGGAAGCCACAGAACTGGAGCTGGGAAAAGCCAGGCAGAGTCAGGTCCCAGGGGCTGCAGGAATGGGATCCCAGCCTCACACAGAATATCCCTGAGAACAAGTAATGAACATGCCTGAAAGGACATCCAAACAGGGCTTTGCTCCTCTTGGTGTGGATCTTCCCCTCATCTCTGCCTCATCCCACTTCCTGTGTTTGTTCACTGATGGCTCACCCCTGGCTCCAGGGGTGAAACAGCTTTAAACCCCAGCTCAGGGCTTACAGACCCATTCCCACCAATCCAAAGAAGATTCCTTTTGATGTTCAATCATGTTTGAAACCGTGTTTGTGATAATTTTTTTGGTAACCTTTCCTTCTGGAACACCCAGGTGACACCAGGGCTGAGCCAGGGTCTGGGAGAGCCCTGAACATCCCAAGGAGTTGTTATTCGGTGGGCCAGTCTGTCCTGGGGACACTAAAGGGGCCAGGGACCGACTGGATGCTCCAACACCAAAAGTTGTGCAATGTGTAAGAGGCTCCCTCTGTTCATTTCCTTGCAGGGAATGAAGAAGAGGGACATAAAACCTTTCAGTCAGTTGCTGAAGTCTTCACTGTTGCAAAGATAAAGTAGTTGGAAAGGAGCTGGAGTCATTTAGCAATTAACTGACATTTTAAAAAACAATTCTTTTGCAAGATTCAGGCAACTCTTTTTATTACCTAGTTAA
Organism: Acridotheres tristis; assembly: GCA_037013685.1. Classification (NCBI taxonomy): domain Eukaryota; kingdom Metazoa; phylum Chordata; class Aves; order Passeriformes; family Sturnidae; genus Acridotheres; species Acridotheres tristis. The sequence goes on along the minus strand of CM072897.1, from coordinate 2,258,917 downwards.
TGGTAGCACTTAGAGAAGCTAATTTTATGTGTAATAAAACTTCATTACTATCCCTTCTTCGGAGAGAAGGGTGCAGAGGACAATTGGAATAAGAAACATATGGTTTCTTATATTTTCTCAGTCATATACGTGCATGTGATGCATTATAGGTACCTAAAACTTTCCCCTTTATCTTTTTTTCCCTCTTCCTTTCCCTTTCTGGCTGTGCACTGCTGCATTCTTTCATGTCAGAGGTCACCTAGCAAATCCTACTCTTCTCTTTTTTCCCAATCACAAATCAATGATGAGGACAGCAGAAGGTTAGAACTATTTTAAAAATAGCACTGATGTTTCTGCTGGATTATTTGGGGTCTGGTGAGTCTCTTATAGGCAGAGACTCCAAAGGAGAATGTTCCAGACCAGCAGAAGTGGGAGTGTGCTGACCCCCACGTGCTGCAGCTCAGGGAGCAGGGATGAGCTGCCTGGCCAAGCCCTCTCCAGCCTTTGGATCCTTGTGGGAACTGTCAGAGCAGCAGTTGGTGTTGGGATGGAAGGGGAATGAAGGCTGAGCAGGGAGCAGTGTCACCCTGCAGGGCGACAGGATGACATGGCTTTTATCTCTTTTTCAATCAATGGAGTTTTTCAGCTAACCCATCCCAATTCCCATGGAGCTGGTTTTCTACCAGTCATTGTTATTAACCTGATACTTATTGTATTCAGAGTGACAAAAGTGGACAGATTGACATTTCATAGAATATAGATTTTAAAGCACAGGATGGAGATCTCATAAGGAAAGTGCAGATTTGCAGAGTACACATGTTATTTTCTAACACAAGGGAAAGGAAAGAGCAACAACCCAGAGCTGGTTTTGCACAATCACCACTAAAGCAAGCAGGGACTTCCTCAGTGGGAAAATTCCAGTCTGTGTCACATCACTGCATAATTCAGGTGCCTTTCACAGCTGCTCCAGCAGCCCCACCTCACAGTAACAATGCTCTTGGCTACAGGTGAGGAGTTACACAAGTTTGTGCTGTAAAAATGTGCCCATTTCACTGCTGAGGCTCCATCAATTGGCCCCCACTGAGGATCTGCTTGTGTCATCCCTCTGTAGGCTCAAGAAAAAGTAGCTGGGCTGTGTGAAAAAGGCACTTATTAAAATACAAACACTTCTATCACAAAGAAAGATCATCTGGAAAGTGCTGGCAAAGGATATTTTGTTCTCTCCTTTTCCTATTTGTTCTAGCAGGACGAGCCAAACTCAGCTGTCACTTGTAATGCTGCAAGCAGAACAAGCTGGTGGAAACTACAAAACTCCATTTGGAGTGGTAAGTGCTAATTTACACCGAGGGAGGAGCTGAGCCACTGGCAAATTCTAGTGGTGCTGCTCAGCTCTAACCAAAAGCAGAATTTTTCTCTGTATCTTTCACTTCTCTTGGAGTTGGAGGACTTTTATGAATATGTTTAACAATGAGCACCCCAGGGACACCTTGGTAAACCAAGCAAGAGGGAGAAGAAAGAAATTATAGATCTGTTTTTCAGACATTACTGCATTTGCTCAATGAGTGCTCGTGTCTTTATGCATTCCAAATCCTCGCTGTGGTGGGAGCAGACCCCTGCAATACTGCCTAAGTCAAAGGCAGGAGCAGTGATTTTAAAAAACCTTCTGATTTGGACTCAATTGTTTTCTATTCTTTGTAATTACTTTAACTTTCAACATCAGCTTTTCCTGTGAGCAATTCAGTAAGCAAATCAATTTTCCCTATTCCTAGGAGAGGCTCTGTCTAGGTTTAACTTCAGAAAAAAATGCTCAGTGACAGGGCGTTTCAGAAGTGTGCTCTTCATCTGCAGACAGCTCCTTCAGTCATTATTTCAGCTGCAGGTACAGCCTGTATCTATTTCCATCTAACTTTCCACAGACAGGTGTATTTCCTCTACCCTATCTGTGGTAGTGATAGCCTTTAAAAATATTGGAGGGAACTCAAGGATCCCTGCTTTCCCCTGTGATATACAGAGCTCTCTTCTAATCATGGAGTGGTTAAAGATAAAAAACCCTGTGTAGAAACAGCATTGCTATCTCAGAGATCTGCACTGGTGGATTCATGACAACTTTGGTCTCTGTAGTAATTCCAGGAAAATGATGCTGCATGTCTTTGGAATATCTCTGGGAAACAATTTTTGTGGCACAGGAAGGCTGTGGGGCAGAAGAGCAGGGAAGTGTGAAAGCACTCAGCTGGGGCAGCCAGGGGCCTGGGGTTCATGCCAGACTCACCCTGTTCAGTCTTGCAGCCGTGTCACAGCACTGGATGTTCCCTCATGCCAGCTGGGTTTGGTCTTAGAGCGTTTGCTTCGCTTCAACCCATTGCATATGCATATGTAAACCTGGCCTGGGATGTGCTAAATGCCTTTCTAAATATGGATGAACTCCTGAGTGGAGCCGGATCACACTCATATTCCCACCTTTGTGAAATGTAAGAAGCAGTGGGAGGTGGTTTGTGCTTTGCAGTGCCATAAAAATACCATGTTAGATCTGGCTCCGAGCCCATTGTACAGGGAATGATCTGAGAGCCCGGGGTGGAAAGAGAAGAGCCTGACCCACTGTGAGACATGAATCACGGCCCACATTTCGTGCCTTGGTCAGCCCCTCAGAAATCCTGCTCTGAGGTTTCTGTATTGTTTTTGTATCTCTTCAGTATTTCCAGATGAAAGGTGCTAATGTCCCAAACATCATTATTAACTGAAATTCATTGCCTATTCAGAATATGTAAGAGCCTGATGTTATCTGAGACACACTGAGAACTGTATTACTACATAAAAGTAACTGTATTACACTTCACAAAGAATCTCAGCATTTACAGAGCTGAAAGAATGGTTTGAAAAATGCATTTGTAATTTTAAATTAGACTTTTTAATCAAAGTGGTAGATTGCAGCCTCTACTCCAAACCTGGGTGCGTGACTCGGTTCCTAGTGAGGGTGTTCTTCAAACAGATGAGCAAAGTTTCAGGCTGAAAAATGTCCTTACAATTGCTAGTGCCTTCTGCAAGTACAAACTAGAAAGGAAACCTTAGGAATGACAATTTAATGCGTGTTCTTTGAATCAAATGGTGCTGAGTTTTTTCTCTTCTTTCTAGTTCTCTTTTTTTTGCTGGACATTTAGAGCCCCTGTAGTCAGTTTGTTTATGAATTCACTCTTGACTGTTTGGGTTTTCTGACTGTCAGAGACATCAGTAAATATTTTTTTCCTATATAAATTTTCCAGAGAGGCAGAGAAAAGTGCTCACTAGAGAGATGCACATGGAAAGGCAGAGCTGCTGCTGCCATGGAGGCACTTGTGTGGCATAACAGAATCCCAGGATGGAAGTCCCTTGGGTGGAAGGGACAGTATGAGGTTTGTCCCTTTAGTTCCACCCCCAGCTATGGAATTGCAGTCCCCAGGGCATCCCTGGTGGTGAATTTTCTGCTGGCTGGCTGTTGCACTCTTCCTGACAGGTGAGAGAATTACCTGATCTGCCAGTAGCACACATGGACATCACCACCACCTCACACATCATTCCACCGATTTCCAGCACTGCACTGGATCCTTTATCTGCCTCCCTGCTTCTTCCTGACTCTTCATTTCCTTTATTTTCTCCTCCCTGCTATCAAGTGTGTGTTTGCCTACACCAAGAAGAAATTATCAAGGCTCAAAACCATGAACTCTATTGTACAGGGCATCTTCCCAGTTTGTTGAGGTGCTCTGATGCTTAACTAGTTACTTTATTAAATACTTGGAACAAGAAGGTCTAGAGCTCTAAAATGCAAGGCTCTGTTATTTATTATTATATAATGTTATCAGGGGGTGGGCCTGCTAACACAACCAGAACTCTAGTGTGAAAAATTCATCACTTAAAACCAAATTTTCTCTCGTATCTTCACTAAATCTATTCCAATGCTGGGAAACTGTACAGAAGAGTTTTGCAGCTGGACCACTGTTTAACAATTTCCAAATGCTGCCTTCAAAAGTGCTAATTTCCTCCAAGCAAAGCGTGGCTGATCCAGATATTTTAACATTTATGACCCTTGTAGTCTCTTTCAAAGTCCTGATTGTTAAAACATTAAAGGTTTCTATACTGTGCTAATGGAGAGAAGGTGAGCTGGTGCGAGACATCTGCTTCTTGATAATAATTATCAGAGTAATTAAGTTTTGCCATAGCTGCTACAATAAGGATCCAGTTTTGACATTTATAAGAGTGGCATTATGAAAAGCTGAACTCAGAATTATCTCTTTATCATACAACTAAAACAATTACAGATGTTCTATTGATGGATGCTGTGGTCCTCTTCTCAGCACAATAATTATCTTTTAATGAGCCCACATTAATGTAAATTGGATTCATCAGGAAATAAATTTCCCAATGAATGTGAGGCACTCTACAGGTAACCTTTCATGAAAGCAAAGCAAATACTAATCTTGATCATTTGTGGACTAGAGATTTCCTTTCAGGTCTGAGACAAGGCAAAAAATCCAGGTGGATCACATTGTTTCCTGGTATTCCAGGCAACTGGAAAATTTAATGAAAATAAATGGAATTTGTCACTTTTGTAAAACTTGCCGTGGATAATGGATGGATAATAAAGCATGTTTATCTGGGCTCCGATTTCCATCCTTCCCTAATTCAGCTCAAATTGTCACCAGTGCCATGGCACAAATAGAGGGAAGCTCAGTGCCAAATCTGCTGGATTATTCCAGCTGCTGTGTTTTAGGAATCCCTGCTGCCTGCCTGCCTCTGCTCCACCCTGCAGCACTTCTGCCATTTTTCTGGATGTCTTGAGTTCTTTAAAAATCAAGTTCCACTAAACAAAATACTTCCCAGCTCACACCTCCCAAAAAAGGGTAAAGAACAATTTTTAAAAATCTTATTAATATATAAAATTATATATTATGGATATATGTGTATATATAATCACAAAATATGCAGAATTGGAAGGGACCCACAAGAACCATCAAGTCCAGCTCCTGGCACTGCACAGAACCATCCCCAGTATCAAATTTGAAGATGCTGGATGGTTTTTGCTGGAAGTCTTCAACACAAGACCACGAGGAACAACTAAACACATGTACAGACAAGAAGCTGTGTCTGCTGTATTCATGGGATGGAACAAGACTATTACATTTCCTAAACATCTTCTATGTTCTTTACCCTAAAAAAAAAGTTATTGAAGGCAAAGACACAGTTGAAGGTGGTTTGTAACCGAATATGGGAGGGAAGCAATTCCTGAAGGATTTGGCTTGGGGTAGACAGGCCTTTGCTCAAAGTGTGGAATGCTGAGAGTCCAGGTCACTAATAAGGAAAGGGTAAGGTGGGGAGCAGCTTTGCAGAGGAATTGCACCTCATCACTGGTTGTGTTCTCCTGTCCCTGGGCTGATCCTGGCACCAGAGAGAAACAGGGTGACCCTGAGCTGTGGGGGCAACCTGCCCTGATCTGGACAAGTGAGGTGCCAAAATTGAGACATCACAACAGCACTGCTGCTCCTGGGATTTAGTTATTATTAATATTATTTAGCCAGAGTTCTGGGTGGGTTCATGGGGATTATGCTAAAAGCCTGCAGGTGCAGGGCCAAGTGTTGAGGAGCAGGTCCATTGCTGTCCCCCAGAGCAGCCAGAGCTGGGGCTAAGGCAGGAGCCCAGGATGGCTAAAGCCAAAGGACAAAAGGGACCAAGGAGATGGATCAGTCAGTGACAGGCTTAGCAGTGCCCTGGATCCATCACTGCCATCAAGGGTTTTGAGGGACTCTTATCTGTGCCAGGAGCAAAAAAAAGTCTATATATTAGTCCAGGACTATTTTGAGGACATAAATGTGATTTCATAGGTACACAGGCTCACTTTGGCCTTCTGCAGAGAATCATTTTCTCCCACATTAGAATATTTAAAATAGACTTCGTTCAATTATGGTGACTACATCAGCTATTTTCCCCCCCTGAAACAAACAGTGCCCTGAAATTCATCAGGAGATACACATTGAAACGCATGCAAATTGTGTACACACATTTGCTCTCTCCCAGCTATGGCAGAAGCCTCCATTAAAAAAGCATTCCCTTCCTTACTGCAGCATTTGTCTGCAGCTTCTAAATGTCAATATTATCCCCAGTGAGAGGAGGTGGGAAGTGGGAAGGTTGGGAGCATTAGGGAGCTAATTGCCACCCAAAATTGGGAGTTGGGAACACTCCACGCCTTGTGCTGCAGGGACCCTGCACTGTCAGGTCTCGCTGCACGACCCTGAATTTACAGAGCCACCCTTTGTGTTGCCATGATCATCACAGGAAATGAATTCATGGCAACGAGAAGGTACAGCAGTAGATTAAAAGAATGTTCTTTACAACTTATTAATAATAGGAGCCTTTGAAATAAAACCCAGAAAAATGCCTGTGTCAAACCAACTTCTCCAGATCGTTCCCTGTTTTCATCAAGGACTTGGCCAATAAGATGTGAGAGCTCAGCACTAAAAGACAAGCTTGAAGGGATTTTTTTGTTGAGATGTCACAAATAAGAAATAACACTCTATTTGAAGCAGCCCTGATCACCAATTTGACTCCATATGGCATTTTTGTTGCACATCAAAAATGGATGTTAGTCAGAAACTCCCTCCCCCATCCAATGCCAGGGAAAGCTGAGCACTGAATTTTCTTGGGCACCAAGAGCACGCAGAGGATGGAGCAGTTCAAAGCTTAGGAGTTCTCACTCAGTGACACCTGTGCCTCTGTGGACAAAGCAAAACCACCAAAGGGCACTGCTTTTTATCCAAAATTACTCTCTGCCACTCCCTTTAAATATAACCATCTATCAAAACATTTCACAAGGATATTTATTGGAATTAATCTTGGATCTTTAATATTTTCTAATATGCCATTCTTGCTTTTTAAGCTTGGCTTTTGGAGTAGACTGCCAATAAATAAGTGATTTTTTCCCACCAGCAGGCTACCTCTTGAAGACAGTTTTCTATGGATGAAGGGAGAAGGGATGTGTTGACAGTCACAGATACCAGGACCATATGCTGCCTAATCTCATCTCGAGCACATACTCTGAACCTCATGAAATCTGTGTGATATTTAAATGCATCGACACTACACCACTCCACATCCATCAGATCCCTTGTCCCATGATCTCTCTGCACACAAACACCCACTTCCCTAGGTGTTCTCCAATATTAGATCCTGTGGGGTTGGGAGTTTTGACAGTTTGCTCCCTGGTTTCAGTGGATTTGCTGATGTTTTCCTGACTTTGATTGACATCAGAGGTTTGATTCACCTTCTACAATTCTAGCAAGTTTTACCTTGTTTTACCAAAGATCCTGTGCATTCAGACAGGAATCTGAGCTGAAAAGATACTGGATTGAAGGCACTACTAATGTGAGACATAAAAGTAAAAAGATCAGGAAATTAAAAAGTAAAGAAAAAAGAATCTTGTGTAAAAGATCCCTTTTGTTTCCTTCTTTAAATAAGATTTATATTGTCTCTCTGTGTGTCTGTTTTTGCCTGACTGTCTCACTAGGAACTTGTTTTAACCCACCAACAGCCTTTGGCAGACTGGTAGAATATCCAAAAATACTGCAGTTCTCTGGCTGCAGTTAGACAATGAGACAGAAAAGGATGATTTTATTACTGCCCCGGGAAAAAGAACCCTTTTTTTTTAAGCATCAAAGGATGCATATGGGACTAATCAGTTGGAGGCAAAGGCTTTTAAATTTTGTCTCCTGACAATGCCTATCACACCAAAGTGCTGCTCCTGGCTGGGGCTGCAAAACACCTCTGTAAATATTAATCCCAACATGTCCCTCCCTGTTCCAGCCTAGGGATAGCAGAGGTGTGGTATTTAATAAAACAGCTTTTTTGTAATTACAGAGGGATCACTGCTACAAGTGCAGCCCAGACACCAAATCTGTCTTTTGCCTCTACTGAGATTACAAGTGTGACAAGTGTGATTTGGAGAAACACACCATGATGGTACAATTTCATGCTCAGTTTGCCATGCTTACAATAAGGCAACAGGAAAAAAAGCCTTCAAATGGTAAATGGAGTAAATTTGCTATGGAAATCACTGAGAGAAGATAAATATAGAGTCCTACAATGCCATTTTTACAGTCAATTTTCTCTCTGTATCTGAAGTTTATCTCAAAAGAAGGGAAATTACATAAACATTTCATCTGGACTGTAATAGTACTAAATTAGGTGCTCTAGAGATTATTTATATGATGTAGATAGGCTGTCAGTGGCAAATATGAGAAGTACAGTAACATTGAAACAGAATCCTCTCTAATTCATGTACAGGAGTAAGTGGGAGCTTATGTAACTTCTAAATAAATGTTTTTTACAGATATTTAAAGCAGTTTCAGCTGAGCCATGTGTTGGAGAGATACAGTGGTTCTTTCCCCTCATGCATAGACTTCCTTTTGGGAAAACCTGGGGTGCTTTAGGGTTAAATCTTACATGGACATTTTTTGTCTCCATCATTTGAGTGAGGAGACTGAGTGTATTAATGGTCACTGGTCCCACAGCAGGTCCATGGTCAGAAGGAGCTGCTGGGGTGGAGGGGGGTTTGTCCCAATCATGGCAGTCAATCATTTGCTCCAACTCCCAGAGAATTCCCTCCCAAACCAAGGCACTGTGTGGAAGTTCCTCAGGACTCACTCACATCTTCTCCACCAACCATGGAGGAGAGCAGCCATGGATCATCACAGGAGCACAGGGATCATCACGTCTGCTTCCCTCTCGGGATGCTGAATTAGAAGCAGACCTAAAAGGTGGATTTTTTCTTTGACCTACTCCCCATTATAGGTCTTTAGGAACAATGGGAATGAAAATCTATTTGGAGATCCTTACCAGATACTTTCTGATTGGGGAAGACACCAGGAGATGCAAATATGGCACAGCCAGTGCCCCTTGTCCCTGCAAAGGGGCGTTTGTGGGGCAGGCTGGGAAGAGGGTTAGGATGGCATTCAAATCCACGTCCCAGGGATCTCAGTGGGATTTACACTCTTGCCTGTGCCCAGTGGATCAGGGCCCCAGAGTGGCCCATCTGTCCAGCCCCTGAAAGCAGCTGTGAGTGGGCACCCAGCCAGCCTTTCCCAGGGATGCCTGGGCCGATGAGGGAGGTGGGTGTTTCCCTGGATCCTTTTCTTGCAGCTGTAACCTACAGAAACCCCCTCAGCTGCACTCCTGCCCTCCCTCATGAACAGGATGTGCTCCATCCCCACTTGTCAGGACAAGCAGGCAGTTCTGCTACCTGCAGCCACAGAGGAAACAGCGAACCAGCCCCTCCTGCAGCCCAGGACTCACTAAGTCTGGTATTTTACTCTCTAAAGTGACATCTAAAGCATCTTTCCCCCATTAGCTGATATTGCAGCAGTGGCAGATGCACAACAAATAATACATTATAGACCTTGACTTCAAAGGCCTGAGTGGTGCAAGTGCAGTATCTTCCTCACATTCAGTTTATTTAATGTTTTCCATAAAAATGGTGTGTGATATTTATTTATTTGTTTTCCACCTGACTGCTTAGACTGTGGTTCCTTCCAGTTTTCATTCTCCTGCCTGGTGACCTGGCTGGTCTGGTGAGTGCAAAGGGCATTTCAGAAATAAAATGGAGAGAAACACAGTTATTAATCAGCACAGCTTACCGAAAATGAGCATTCTGCACAGGGCCAAGCCCTAAGGAAAGGAAAAAAGTCATGACATTTCTAGGAATTCCATTGGGAGCAGTGTGGCCAACCTCTGAATAATGAGTGAGAAGGTAAAATTGATGTAGTTGGGTGGCTTGAGGGGTTATAAACCCCTGGCTGAGAGCAGAAACGTCCACAGGACTTCACTGTGGGTTCATGTTTTAAGAGTATTCTCACCAAACTCCCGTTTTCATTTCATTCTGTTTTTTCTTCTACTTAGATCTTTTCTAGAGCAACAACCCAGGACATGGCATACATCAGAGAGAAGGGTGGAAGCAAAACCCCAGAGCTTCCCAAATGAGCTGCAGGGAGGAGGCACAGCCAAAAAGTGAATTACAGGGTCATCAAAGCACTGTCCATGTCTGTCTCTGAGAGGGCTGGCAAGGAATTCCAATTCCCAGAGCAGCAAACTGGATGAGGTGGGATGAATTCTTCACATGGGGCTGCACTTGAGCAGCCCATGTGGTGAAATGACCCCGTGACAGGACATTTAACTCACAAACAACCAGCCTAGGCTGTGCCTGCCCATGCATGACCGATTTTAGGACCACACCACGCCTTGAGCAGCACAAGTGACTGTTCCTGCCATGAGGTGCCCACCAGGGCAGGGCAGGGATTGTGTCTCCAACATCAGCCCCAAGGTGTGACATGGAAGCAGTGCTGGAACGTGGCCCTGCCTCACCTGCTGGGGAAGAACATCTCTAAACACCAGCTGCAATTAGAGATGAGCAGCCAACTCATTTCATCCCTACCATCACACATCCCAAAGCTGCTGGAGGTTTGTACACACACACACACACAAAAATTGACTCCCATATTTAGATGAGTTAATCAGGTCTCAAGTTCCATGCACAGTAAATTTTCTTTACTGTACTAACTGTACACTGCAATGGAGATTAAATTAACAATGTTATAGCAAAGCACAGACCAGAGTTTATAATAGATTTATAAGTACTGTATGGACATGTTTGCCTTTTCCTTTATTTCCTCATAAGTGATGCTGTTATGACAGCCATAATTCTTACTTACTCAACTTGTAGGCTGCTGGCAACAGCATAAAAATAGATTTTGAGAATTTATATCATACATGCATCATAAGAAGGCAACAAAAGAGCACAGGTAAAATTTATTTCGGTTTAGAGCCAGTGTTCTTCATATTCGTTTTCCCACTAACCCTGTTCCCCTAATCAGCTGTACTTCCCTGCCATTCCCAGCAAGACAAGCAGGAATTGCACTGGGATTGTCTGACCAACTTTGGGCTTAGAGCTGATACAGAAGCCAGAAAGAGCACAAACAAATTCCCCAAGGAACACTGCTGCAGTCCCAGAATATTCACTCCTCAAACTGAGGAGCTCATTTCTAAAGCAAAATGCACCACATGGGACATCTCCTTTCACTTGCCACCGAGGAGTTCATCCAGCAGCACCGAGAGAAAGCAGCACTGACTCTGGGAGGGGATCAGCAAAACTCTGCTGAACTCCTTGGAGCAGCACCAGGGTGGGGTCTGGGCACCAGGGCTGGAATAACAACGTTCCAAATGGCATTTTGCAAGAATAACTCCAAGGACATTGATCTGCTTGGGAAGAATCTTGCTAGCAGAGAATTTTATCATGGTCACCTCTTTTCAAGGGTGCTGTTCTCAAAGGCAATGTCTGTTTTCACACTGTCAAAATGTGCACTGGGAGCTGCTGGGAACTTCTCTCAGTGGGGCTGGGGGGTCTCAGAGACTGAGAGAGCCAAGGGACGTTGTGGAAGGGACCAATGGTGCAAAAGCTGAGCCCTCCTTGTACCCAAGTCTCCTTTCATGTGCACCTTTGTTTGTTCAGTGACAATGCAGGAACTGTTCATTACCTTCATGTTCTGGGATGTTTGCTTTAACGGGACTTTCCTTCCACCTATTATAAATGTTCAGTGAAATATTCAATAAAAAAGGGAAGATTTGCAGTTATAGAGAAGAGCTCAAATAAAGTTCATGGTTTCTAAGTAATGCAGCTTTCAATTACCATACCCTTTTTAAACTGGGAAAGATGTAATGTTAATCAAACATGTAATTTGCAAGTGTTTTTCTTTAGTAAATGTCATGTACAAGTAGATATTTAGGATGTAATGCAAAAAGTAATTGCAGTTGGATAACTTTCCATGGTAATATTTATTTACATTAGAGAAGATGTGAGTATTCCTGAAAAATGAAGTGAATATTGTGCATAAAATCCAAACCCCACTGAAGTCAATTCCAAAACTCCCTTTGCCTGCCAGAACGAGAATGTCACCCTTTCTTTAATGCAGTATGTTAAGTAATCCCTTTCTTGCTGCTTATTAAATAAGAGTGAAAAACAGAGTCAGCAAAGGGAGTTCAATGGAGGAAATGCTCAGACTCTTTCCAAGGTAAAAAAATACCAAAGGAGAATGATGGAAAATGCCTGGAAATCAAAGGAGTGTTGAGTTCAGACATGAACTCTGATGGCAGAGGTTCCACTGGTTCCATTCCATGCTCCCATCTGGTGTCTGCAGGTGTATCATGCCACACTTCAGGATCCCAGGATCTTTACAAATTTATGGGAATTTATTCTTCTGGTCAGGTATTTACATCAGGATTAGAGCAGCCAGACAATTCTGTGGGGTCACTCCAAATATCTAAATGGTTGTCACAAGTTAGTTTTTATCTTGCTGGGGCATTCCTCCCACTGCCACCAGCTATAAATAATAATGTTTTATAAGGCTAATAGCCAAATACAGTTTTATAAAAAAGATAAATTTCTGCTTTAATAAAATGGTTCTCTACCTGCACCAGCTGGAAACTTCTTTGTCCAACATGCAGGGGCCAACAGGGGAGGATTTTCAGCTGAAATGTTGTCTGACAGGGAGGCCTATCAGGGCAACTGGGGAACTGTCAACAAGATGAGGAATTGGATGGACCCAGCAGGAGAACAATCTTTACATTCATGGGAAGAGGTTTCACAATGGGCCCTCCTGGCTGGGAGCTGCAGGCTCTCAAACTGCTCAGAGAGGTCAACTCTGTGCCCGAGTTAATAGTTAAAAAGTAACTGTGAACTCCTAAATAGGGGCTTTCATCAAGAAACAAATGTTCTTTCACAAATTCTATGCCAAAGGCGCATTTCAAACTTCTGCAACATCCTCTTAGGAAGACTAAAGGCTGTGTCCTGCTCTCCACAGTTAAATACACACATCCCCCCAGCAGCACCTCTGCCCTGCCCCTGCTCCCACCCAGGCACGTGCAGTAACTCCAGAGCAGCCAGGCTGGACAATGGAGAGGCCGAGGTTGACCCCAGGGCCAGTCCCACAGCCCGGGAACGGCGGCTCCTGCCTGGGGTGATGTGATGGAAACCCCCCCTGGCTGTGGAGCCCAAACTTGGCAAGGATGCAGCTCTGATGCAGCACACACGCTGTGTGGATTCCCAGTGAGTGTTACCTGCTTCATGCTGGTATTTTCATACATCATTTTTGTCCTGACTTCCCACAAGCTACAGAATTCCTGGCAAGGAAACGTTTACAGGGAACCCAACAGCCAGCAATTTGCCTTCACTTGTTTATGTTTACAAAGAATTTTGCACTGTTTCCTTTGCCTGGAAAATTGGTTCTGTTATCAAAGAAAGCTATTAGTTGCCTTTTGTACTATCTACCTTAGATAAATATATGTTCTTTTTAAATCTATTTTTCATTTACTTCTAGGCAATTGATTCTCTTACTTCCTTCAAAATGTATTCCATGATGTTTATATTATTGGGACTGGAAAAACAGGCCTCTAGCCCACTCTGTTAAATGTAGCAACTATGTTTTATTTTCCTCAGCTACACAATACTGTCACCAAGGAATGAATATCTTTCTGAGTTCTCTAGACCAGCATGGGGAGTGTAAGCCTGGCTCAGTCCAACATGGAACATAAAACATGGATAAAGAAGATAATTTGAGGGGAGCAGTGGGCTTGAGTGAGTTTCAACACACCAGGTCCTTCCCAGCACCTAGGACAGAGTGTCAGGATGGTGAAGACATTTATGGAGAGCACGGGTGAAATGTGTGTTTGGATTGTGATTCAGCTGTGTAACTGTGATTACACTCTGCTGAGTGTGATTTGTGTGTAGTTCATGTGGATTGTGATTCAGCTGTGTAACTGTGATTACACTCTGCTGAGTGTGATTTGTGTGTAGTTTATGTGCACTGCTGCCTCACTCTGCTAAATCCCAACCCTGAGTAGCTTCAAATACGTAAACCTGTAGGAAGCATTACCCTCCTCCACGTGCAACACCTGCAAGAAGCTGGTCAGCACATTCTGGGCTCTGACAAGTCCCCCTTTCACCTTGGCAGGATTCATGAACCACTCCCTGCTATCAGGCCATGTTTCCCATGCCTGTTTCAGAGCATGGCTGGCAGCTCACCTGCCTTCTCTTCCAGGAGTACATGAATGCCTTCAGCCTGGGCTCCTGCCTCAGTTGTGGCTGTATCTTTCCTCTTCACTCATCATCTTCCTGACCCCACATCCATCATCCTTGCAGAAATCTTGCAGAAACATCTGTCTGGTTTTGGTGATACCATTGTCCTACTCCATTTCCCCTAAAGCAGGACTCCCCATCCTTTTCTTGTCTCTTTTTGTTAATAGGCATAGCTTGACTTTTGGCAAATCTCACTTTATCCCCAACGTATTTTGACTTCTAAGTCAAAATAGTTTTGTCTGCTGTTCAGTTCTGCTTTCTATTTCTTACTACTTATCTGTACTCTCTCTACTTATTTCAACTATCTTCCCTTTTGATAACATATAAAATTAGCTCTAATGTCTCCAGCTACAAGTTTATGCCTTTTAAGTTTCTGATTCCTGACAGTTTTTTTAGAACCTGGACTTTGGGGTATTTATCACACAAAATTTTCTGGGTGTTCGAAGCCAAAACACATTCCAAATGGATTTCCTTAGTTTTGAATGTTTGTTTTATAGCTGTAAAATTCATAAATGACTGATGCTATTTCCTACGGCCAGGTCATTTATCCTATCTTCATTACCTACAATACTACATCTGAAATAGTATTTTCCTGCTTCAGTAATCTGTTGGCAGGAATATCTACTATTTCAGTAACACTTGTTCTCTGAAATATATCAGAGGAATTAAAGCTTGGAAGCGATACAAGTCCTCGACGTATTTCTCTCTGTAGTAACATTTGACAGGCCTCTACACGGAGCCAGCTCGAGTGCTAAACCTGCAAAACAGATTTCCAGCACTACAGCACTCCAAACTTCGAGCAGCCTCTCCCGCAGTGATTCTGACCTAAACAGATGTTGATGGATCTTTACTGTCTTTTATTTCTCTTAAGCTGATCACAGCCCTCCAGAATAATGCTGCTCTGTCAGCTTAAGTGTCTTTTGTACATAAATCATGATAAAGTGGCTCTGTGCGTTTTTATAATCATATAATTACAGGATTTTGTACAGGAGTTTATGCTTTCACAGATAACATCTCATTGCACATAGCATGTGATGAAGCTTTTAGAGCTACAAACTGAGAAGTTTTGCCTTCCTAAATGTTTAGGACTTGAAACATCAGCTCTGTGTAGAGTGAGTGTCTCAGAAACAGAAGGGACTGATCAGATCTGTGGGTGCAGTTGAACTACACCAGGTTCTCCAGGATGGAAAATTTAACTCTCAATTCCTCATACAGAAGAAATGATTTGACTCTCTGGATTCTTCCAGCTCGTGTTTCCTCTCCAAACTCCACCAGGTGTGCTGAGGGTGCTTGCTGGATCTCACTGGTTGTTGACATTTTTCCTAAAGATCTGGAGCTCATTTCCCCAGGTACCTGCCCTGCCTGGGATTGATCCCATCACAGTGTGAAGGCAGCCCCACCACAGCAGGGCATCCCCTCACCCACCTGAGGGGTGCACGGCCACCCCTCAGCAAGAGTTGGGATTTTATGTGGCACTGCCTTGGCAGAACCGATCTGAGAGGAGGTTTTGAACTTCGATCAACCCACGACAACATCCATGAGAATATTTCGATTAAATTATATCAAATTTATATGATTTCATGGTGCAACAGTTTATAAACATGACAGGAAAGAATATTCTGATTTTGTGAATGTAAGCAAAACATTTCTACTGAGCCTCTGGGAGATTTGCATGCCCGTGAAATAGAGGATCAATCTGCTCCAGAGTCTGACATACAAGGACTTTATGTTTATGCTTATGCTGATGTTTAGCATGCTGCAGTGCAGCAAACAGAAAAGTGTAGTTGAGCTGTCATGTAGGATAATTGATTTTGACACAACTACAAGTTAATTCGTCACTATTTTGCAACTTATTTGAAAATTCTTTGCAGCAATGTCCCAGAGGACAGCGTGTAATCGCTTGTAAACTGAAATTAGGTCCAGAGTTAAATATCATTAAATCTCAGGTACAGCCCGAGCTCAGCATGTGCCTACTAATGCGTTACCTTCCCTATTACATCAAGGACACAACTGTAGCAAAGGTTATGAGGATTATTGCTCAAGTTGCAAATTGCTTATAACCAGAGAATTAAACTGAGATAAATTTCCAGGCAGACTGGAAATGGGTGGAAGAGAAAAGTCACCAAATGGACACCTGACAATCCCCAATGTCCTGTGCACTCACATTTTCTTGCTTTTCTTTTGCACCCACAAAAGAAGATGAAGGAATGAAGGAACACAGAGAAGCTGTGGCTGCCCCATCCCTGGAAGTGTTGAAGGCCAAGCTGGACAGAGCTTAGAGCACCCTGGGATAGTGAATGTCATCCTGACCCGTGGTTGGAACTGGATGATCTTTAAGGTCCTTTCCAACCCAAATCATTGTATGATTTTATGTTTCTGAATAAAATAAAGAGGAATATTAAAGCTCATCTTTGTACTAACCATAACCAAATTAAATCACCACTCACATTAGCCATTCCAGTCTTTTATTATAATAGAGGATGAAGGATTGGTAGATATTTTAAAACTGCATTGTGAAAACCATATTGTTTGACAGTTTTATTTGAGACCGTTAAATATTAATTGCTGAACAAAAGGGTGCATTAAAAAATTATGTGGAATACAAATAATTCAACTCCCTACAACTAGAAAGAATATTTGCATATTCACCCTGTCTCAAGCCACAGGTAAGGATCTCACTCTGGATAGGCTGAGAGGGGTTTGATGGTCATTTCTACCAGAGTGGATGCACAACTGCATTAGCATTTGACTCACAAATTAAAGTGAAGGTGGTGAGCACAGCCAAAACATCACACATGACCTTGTATCAGCAATTTAAGCAGAGGCCCTCAACAATTCCAGAGGTTTCAGCCTGAGGCCAGTGTCTGGTTAGGATCTTTCAGGCTGGTAGGGAAGGAATTCTATGCAGAGAAGCTGCTGCTGCCATCCAGGCTCCCTGGGACTCCTCACCTACACAAAGAATGTCCTGGTGCTCTTGGGCTGCTGCAGCTTCTCCCTCAGCTGTACAATAGTCAGGGCTGCCTGAGAGTGGCTGTGATTTGTGAAATGTTTGTGTCCTGAAAGGGCAGAGGGAGCAGCTCCCCCACCTTGCAGTGCTACACAAAGTAGGTTGAGAAGCCACAGGCTCTTCTTTCCCCAAGGCACAAACCGAGAGACAAACACAGGGACCTGGCCGTGCATGTTTTGATCCCTGGCGTGGAACACAAACTGTTGTGCCAGGAATTAAATTGAGATCCTTCACCAAAATCCATCTTGTTCTCAAACAGACAGTGTATTACAGTCAGAACTCCTTAATTTCACTAATTACTTTTTAATGATCATAAGTAAACAAAAGACATGAGGTAGGTGCCATGTGCCAGGAGACTCAGTGCAGGGTCTGGTCAGAGTCAGAAATCTAATCATGCCCACCTGCTCTCCAAACCTGCCAGCATCAAAGATTGGTTTGGGTTCAATTTCTGAAGAAATGGAGACTCTGTTCTTTCTAATTAGACTTTTGGAGCAGGGACACCTGAACTGAAAAGCCATCTGAGAGCAAGCTCAGAGGGTGACTGTTGTTTTTCAGCAGCTATCACTGATTTTGCAGAAACAATTCTATCCCCATTACTAGAACTAAAGTGTGTTTTACAGACTCTTATTTCCTAAATTTTAGAAAATGTCTCGTAAGCCTTTATGTATGCCTCTTTTCTTTCCTCTCTTCTCCTCCCCCCCCACTTAAAGTTCAAATATAGAACTACATTGCTGAAGTCCCCTGGGGTGGCAGCCTGGCAGCTTCTGCAAACCTTGAATTCACAGAAACACAAATTACATTAAATAAGTATTTCTGATTGCCTTTCTCTGTTTGTGAGAGAGACCCCAATGTGATACCAGTGGCACACTTGGCAGTTTCCACTTAACTGAGTGACTGGCTAAGACAGTAACCCCACAGAAGAGCTGGTATTTGGCTGCAAGGCAGGCTGGCATTTTGAAACACATTAAAGGAATCTTTCTGTGATACAAAATGGTGTTGTAGACTCTTAGCCAGGCTACCCAAGCAGCATCAGGACAATCTAGGCAAGCCAAGGCATAGCAGAGAACTGAAGGCACTAAAATCCTGCCACTGCTCTGCTTGAGAGCCATTTCCCTGCTCTATTCCAACATCACACAGTGGGTGAAGCCATAGGCAGCTCCTCGAGTCCCACTTGACTCCCTGCCTGCTGGAGAAGGCAATCAGGAGGCCCTGAGTGCTGGGGGGAGCAGGGGGATCTGAGCCCTTCCCACCCAGGAACGAGGAGGAATTAAGGGCAACAAGGGAGGGAAGCACAGGAAAAGAATGGATAAAAGCAGAGAGCAAGAGCAAAATGACACAGGAGGGAGATGGTAAGAGACAGAAGGGGAGACATGGGGACAAACAGCCTCAGGTCTGGGTCCAGCACACAGGATCATCTCTTCACTTCAGGCTGCTGTGGCAGTAGCATCTCAAGACCAGGGTGTTCTAGGCTGGTGATGCCAGCCATGCCCCAGTATGAATCCCAGCTCCCTCTCCAACAAGGGAAAACCTGTACCTGCTTTCTGGGCAAATACAGTTTGAGAGACAAACATGTTTTAGTAATGTGACATTGTTCACTGAGGGTGAGCTTTTTAATAAGATACAGGACTGCACTCAACTACTAAACCAAAATTAATGTTTAATGTGTCCAGAGAATCCCTGTATTGAAAGCCTGACATGCATGGTTGGATGAGTGAGGAGAGAACAGAAAGCCTCATTTAATGTGCTGGTTTATATTTACCATAACCTGTCAGATGTCCCTTTGTTAACAGGGGGCTGTGTATAAAGTGTTCTGCTCGGGGAGATTTTGGACCTTGAAAAGTCTGGCAGCACCATCATCCAGGTGTTTCACAAGTTGTACCTTATGCAGAACATGTAACCACCCCAACTACACGGAGAACCAATTTCAGGGATCGTACAGGTGATGGCAGTGGGAGCACTACAAGCAAAGGACAGGGAGGAAGCCCTTTGCTTCCTGCCTTTGAAATACTGGTTCACTATCTGTAGGTTAGGCCAAGCCAGTCATGTATTGATGCTTACCAGCTTAGATGGAAGTGCAATAACTAACTCACACAAACCTCTTTCTATCTCTTAAAAATAACAAGTAACCCAATTGTAACTTTCTCTGTGCTATACTTTATTTTTATGGAGCTTAAAACCTCTTACACACTCACAGAGCTCTGGTAGCTTTGGATAACTGACCTGTCATGGAAGAGTTTGTTCTTGAAATCCTAACAAAATAACAAATATCTGCAACTCATTTCAGAACTGTGCTCTGCATTAGAAGTTAATGTACTAATTAATTTACCTAATTACAGTAAATCAAACAATCCTGCAACTGAGGCTGCTCTGTTCACTTCCTCAAGATGCAATTACACACAGCCCCTGCTCAGATTGGATCTGCTGCTGGATATCTGAGGACTGGGCCATGATAAAATTTTAAATATTTCTTCTGGTCATGTTTCTGTTTTTCAAGTCTGTCTCTTTTGAAATATCAGAGCCTAGTTTGATATTTAATTTCCATTTCTGTATTGAAACCAGGAAAATATGTGGCTCTAGAGGAAGACACTGAGAGAAGCAAATATAAACTATAACCAGTCATGGAGTTGGGGTTGGTGATGAGCATGTTTGTTATGTGGTGTCCAGGGAAAGAAAAGTTCAGTTTCTGTGCAGAGAGCTCACACCAGATCAATTAACTTCTGAAATCCCCTTTAGGAGGGATAGGAGCTGGATCTGAGATCTTCACTGAAATGTAAGTGGCAGAGGAACCTTGTCATTCTTCTCCCAGAGGGGTGAGCAGCACTGAAACTGCTCAGTGGACAGACTTCCACTGACAAAGGAATTTTGTCACAAATGTGATTTATCCCAAATAGAAAACTTCAAAACTTGGTTCTCTCCTGAATCCCAATGTAATGGAAGTATAAGAAAAAATTCTCAATTATGAAGAAAAAGAGGATTTTTAACCTAATTTACTAGAATTTTTACTTGCCTTTCTTGGATGTTATGAAAGCTTCAATTTCCTATACAAACAGCGTGACCCATGTACCAGTCCTGATCATTGCTTATTTTATTAAAGAAATTATTCAATTTCAGCAAAGAAATGGGGAAAGTCTGCACTGTTCAAGAAGCACAGGAGATGTTATGGAAACTGTACTGACAGAGTCAGAACTGATCAAGACTAGACCCTGATCCATCATTTCTGTTTTACTTTAACATGCTCTGTTATTGCTGGGTTTTAACGTGTGAAAGACTTACAGAAAAAGGAGAATTTGGATTTTGATCTGCATTAGAAAATAAAGTATTAGAAGAGCCATGTAACTTGGAGGGGAAGCAGCCTCCTTGTTTGGCAGCACACTGGCCACGGTCCCATTACTGGGATTTCCAAAATGCAGATGAAATGGCATTTGCAAAGATCCTGAGAACCAGAATCGAGATGTACATTTTAGTTTACTTAATGGAGCGTAGTGTTTCCCTACAGAGACATCTGGGTTGAATTTCCCTGCTCTCCTGTTATGGCAATACCCAGAGAATTCCCTATGATTTCATTCCTCAGTATCTGATGTTCCTCCTGTCCATGTTCTCCCTTTCACACCTGGTCAGGATTAACAGACCCTTCCTGGGATATCCAACCCCCAAAGGCCACACGTGGAGTTTACCTGTGTCCCCTTCTCTACCCAGCCTAGAAGAAATTTCAGGTGAGAGGAGCTGTACCTGCTCTAAAGAAAGCACTCAGAAATGTTAAATATTGAGTTTAAACACCTGACAATGGCTGAGTTTCTGTTATCATGTCTACAAACCCAGAACAATTCCACTTATGTAGTTCTGTATTAGTAAAACTGTGCTCCAAATGTGATCCCGAGATGCACCATGTCCTTTACAACAACAAAGCAAATGAAGCAAAAGAGAATGAAAAGTGAATTAAAAAAACATTGATCTTGCAGATACAAACCAAAGTTGGGATAAATATTAGCGCTGATGATTTCCTTTCCATTATCCACAATGTGTTTATTCCCCACCAAAAAAAAAAAAAAAAAAAAAAAAAGGAGTGAGGTTTAATACCATCTATCACTCATGGAATGGATGAAGCGTGAAAGATGCCTGGGAGCAACTTAATGGCTTGGCTGTGCCTCAATTTGTCATAGTCATCTACAGAGCAAAAATGCACCTCCTAATGCATTCCAACATGTTGCATCCTGGAAGAACAACCCAACATCTGGACATCTTGGGACCGACTGCAACATCTTGACTGCACGTCAGAGTAATTCATTAACGTCATTTCTTGCTGTCAGATAGAACACATGCATCCACCACACAACACACAGCAAAGCATCTCACTCATTTGAGGAGAAACATCCATTTCTTCTGTAGCAGTTTTCATCTAGAACATCTAGTACTCCACCCAGATGTGGTCAGGGTCACCATTCCATAAAGCAGAAAATGAAATGCAGAGGGAAAGGACGTGTCCAGAAGGATGCAGCAGTCCAGAAACAGTTGGGAACAGAGCCTGAATTCCTGAATATGAGCAAAGAATTCTAGCACTGTTGAATTTACTGATGAAAATACATCCTGTCATAAGAATTTCCATGGCATTTCAGGATTTTGGAGTGGAATAACCACATAATTCTTTGGACAGGCTCACCGTAATAGAGTTTTGCTCTCAGACACAGGAGATTCCCAGGGGTTTTCAGAATGCTCTGACCTGCTGCTTAGATATTCTATGTTTTCCACCATATCCAGCAATTCACTAAGCCTCCTGCTCTGATTCAGAGATCACTAAAGTTACAGGAATAAAATAATTCATAGAATCATAGAATTGTAGAACAGCTGAGGTAAAAAGGACCCCTGGAGATCATCTACTCCAAGTTGTCATGGACTGTATCAAGTTGAGTTTTGAATATCTCCAAGGACAGGCTCCATCATCTCTTTGAGCAGTCTGTTCCAGTCTTTAATCACCCTTACAGCAGAGGAGTTTTTAAATGGCTGAATGGCACTTGTTGTATTTGATTGAGTCGAAGCTGTGAACCTGAGCACTCTAAGGAGCCCTGGAGCCAGAAGCTGGGGATGAGGGGTGGTGGGTGGGTCACCAATGTCATGGAGGGGTGGTTCCCAAGAAACCCAGACCTGGGCTGCCACCATCAGTTTCCATGAATGGGAACACACAAACAACAACACCCTCTTCCCAAAGGATTTCTGAATAAGCTCTAACAAAAAGAATCCTTCACCTAATGTTGAAAACGAATTCACTGGGCTTTGTCCTGCAGCTCCTATGGCCCATAGCCCCACCAAATCTGCAAGGGAGAAGTACCACGCTCTACTGGTATTCCCAAACTGGAATCTGGGGAATTCCAGAGGCTGGAATTGATCCTAGAAAATAGAAATAATATTTGCAGAAATGCATGTATTTTCTGATTGCTGAATGCAGGTGTTTCTTACCATCCCAGCTGAAGTGGATGCCATGCAATTGGGAAGCACTACCAGACAGGCTAAAGTAGCTGATGAAGCAAAGGTTATTCTGGATTCCCAAGAATTCCTCAAACTTCCAGCTGTGTCTCCCTTTCTCCCACCCTAGCAGCAAAATGTGCAATCTCTATAGGAAAATTGATCTTCCATATGAATCCTCATATCTTTCTGCAAACCTGCCTCATTCTGCAGTTTGTTTCCAGGATTTGATCTTTATTTAGGAAACCATCACTGCAATGTAGATAAGTCAGAGAGGTCATCAGATTTTGAGCCTTGGCTAAAAACTCTGCTGTAATCAATTTTTATGATTTACTCACAAAGCTGCATAATTAGAACACTGCAGCTCTGCACATGGGGTTCAGAAAGGTGAGATTTAAGGAGGCAGTAGGAAGGTTGAGAAACCCTTACCTCTAAACCACTCCAAGTGTCTGCTGTTTCATTTTTTAGCTGCTTCTGTTAAAATTTGAATTTTGCTGGCTAATTTCACTCTCTACCCTGAATTTGATGCACATATTTTTAAGCATCCTGATCAGGGTTATAAAACCTGGCAGCCTCTGGCCTTCACATGGGCAGGCACTGTGTGATAGGCAGAGAAGTTACTGCAAATGAAAATTATGAACAGCAGAGACTTTTCATGTTGAATGACCACCCTCCAAGATCAAAGAATGAGTGTTTTATCTCTCTTTTTTTCTGGTTGATGCCCATAAAGCTCTTCTTGATATTAAATAATCTCAGTAACAATACACACATCATTTCCATCTGGCATTTACTGTTATTCCTAATGGGGCCTAAATCCTTCTTGCACAGCACACCCCAAAGCCATGAAAGTGGATAAAATCTACTGCTACAAAGTAGTTGTGGATGGGAACCTTTCTCCCATACTTTCTTTCCCTTTTCCACCTTTCTCCCCAGTAGTTCTTTAAGCAGAAGTCTCTGTGTAGCAGTAGGTCCCTTTTGATTTCCCTGCACAAGCCAGGAACTCATCATGCATTGTTATTCTCTGACTTTACTCATCTTTTAGGTCACTGATCATATTTCAGGAGTTCTTGCCATTACAAAGACAGTGACACCCATATCTGTGACACTTGGGTCCCTTCCCAGCTTTTCTGACAAATGGCTTTCACTGGGCTTTCTTGGACAAGATTGAGGTCTTCAGAACTCTCGTTTTCACTCCCAAACATCCAGATATTCTGCTGGGCTAACACAGGCATGTTTAATAAATAAAATTCTGCAGTTTCTCTGCACTGAATCATGTCTTTTGGAGCTGTAAGGAAATGACTGGAAGATGTGCTTGTTATACAGCACACATTTAAGGCAATCAAATGGTGTAAGGAAGGGTCAAGTCTAAAGGTGTAAAGTATTTTCATGAGTACAGAAATACAGGTGAACTTTTGACTGGATAAATTTTCCCTAATGTGCAAAATTCCTGGTATTTCACCTCTGCTTTTGTCAGTAACTAAACAAACCCTGTCTATTGAAAACTGCACTTTCTTTGCTTACATGATCCTTGCAGGCCAAGAAAAGGCATTTTTGGCAGTTGAATGTGCTATAACTTCCAGCATCCCACTCCAATACATTGTGTTTAAACATTACATAGTGTTTATTGAAGCCATAGTGCTGTAAAAGACATTTACATCCCTTCATAAACACTTCAACAGGTTTCTTTGCCAGCACCATAAAAAGACAAATGCCACTTAAACCTGAGCACTTCATCTCTAAATCCTTCCTCTGTCTGGATATCACCTGGTTGGGGTTCTTGTCCTGGTTTAAGCTCAGATGGCAACAAAATCCCACAGAGCCCACTGCTCACCAGTGGGATGGGGAGGAGAATTGGAAAAGGGTAAAACCCACTGGTTAAGAACAGTAATAATAATAATAATATAAAAAGAAGAAGAAGAAGAGAATGAGGAAGAAGAAGAAGAGGAATAAAACCGAAGAAAGAAAGTTGTTGTACAACACAATTGCTCACCACCCACTGATGGATGCCCAGCCCATCCCAGGACAGCAGCTGGTGCCTCCCAGTTTGTTCACTGAGCACAACATTCCATGGTGTGGAATATACCTTTTCCCAGTTCTGGTCAGCTGTCCTGGCCATGGTCCCTCCTGATTTCTTGTGCAGCTCTTCCCTGGAAGAGCAGGGGAAAATGGAAAGTTCTTGACCTAGGGTGAGCCCCACTGAGCAACAACTAAACATCAGTGTGTGATCAACAACTAAACATCAGTGTGTGATCAATATTATTCTCATCCTAAATCCAAACCACAGAACTGGATCAGCAGCTAGGAGGAAAAATAACTCTATTCCAGCTGGAACCAGAAAAATCTTCATCCTTATTAACCTGCCTGTGGCATCTCCCATCACCATTCTATCCTCAGTCCTTCCACTTCACTTTCTTATTTGAACAAAATCTGTGATTTCTCCTTGGTAGAATCAGACAGTAACTGCTCACAAGGCTGAAATTGTAGGTACCTCACACACATCACCGTGTTCATTTGTAAAACATCCAAATTCAGCTATGTATTGTCTCAATTCAGTTATCTGCCCACTGACCTCCTTTCCTGTCCCCACCTGCTTCTGCCTGTTGTCTCACCTTGATTATTTTCCCAGCTTTTCCCCCGAATTCATTCTTTGTCATGTCTCAATCTTTATTTTGCCCTGCTTTTTTATTCCATGCCTCCATGCATATCACCTTCCCCTCTTGGCTTTGGGCTCTGTTCACAGCTCTGTTTGCAGTCGGTGGCTATGCTACAACCACCTCCTCTGGAGTGTCAGGTATGATGCTGGCACACCATCTGCTCATTTCTTTCCTTAGGTCACGACACACTCCCTCATTTTCCATGCTTTTCCTTCTGGAGAGCTGGGGGCCTGCTCCTCTCCCTGCCCAGGCTCGATTAGCAGCGAGAACAAAACGCTCACCTGTGAGGGCTCTGGTCTGCCAGCCCTGCATTTACAGCCACATTTGCACTTGTTAAAGTCCTCTGCCATCTCATTATTTCTCTCCCCAACACCAAGGCAGACAAGCTGTCAACAAACGCTCATTTCATTGGGGACACAAGGTATCCGCTCCTATGGCAAATGTTTTTTCAGAGTTTTGTAAGGACTACAAATAAGTATCAGAGTATTATTTGAGAGGTTTAAGGGAGATTTTTGTGAGTGTAATTTAGGAGAACAGGATTTCTCAGAGAAACTTCTGAAAATATTTCACTTCAGAACCTTGTTATCAAACTCACAATAGCACAAACACTGGGTAAAACAAAGAAAACTCCCTGAAACTTTCTCATTTTATGCAGAGTGATTTAAGATCGCTATGGCCTCCCCCTGCATGGAGAAGCTACTAGAAATAAAAGTGATTTTAAGGCTAAAGAGTGTCACTTGTACAATGGCAGATACATCTCTAAAGAGGTCTCTTATTCCTACACAGATACTTTATTGACATGGAAAGAATTTAAAACCAGTAAATAGCAGAATAATCCATTCTGCTGCCAGGTCCCCATTAGGTGGTGGAGGAGCTCGGTGCTCTCACTCTCACTTTAAACTGTGGTTGTTGCATCACTCCTGCATAGTCTCCTGCAGATCCCATCATCACACATCTCTAAAGTTAGCAAAGCTGCCTCCAGGCTGCATTTTAAATGCAGCCCACCCAAGACACCAAGGCCAGCTGTACATTAGAGCCTCCCTCCTCTTTAGCACAGATATTAACTGTGTCTGAGTTCTTCCCAGCCCACTGCAGCAATCCCTTTTCAGCTCCAACACGGGCCCAGTCAATCCAGACAAATATACTCAACTCCCACTGAAATCAAGGATAAATGAGGACTTCCCGCCCTGTGGAGGCTGAGGTAAGTTCACACAAAATGAAGGTGAAGCCTGAGGACAAATCTCAGCATGTAACACTTTCCCTTGGAGCAGACACTGCCCACGTTGAACACCAGGTCAGTGGGAGGGGACATGGACTATGGGGACTGCTCAGTGCAGCAGCCAAAGAGCAGCTAAAATCCACCCAGCTGCTGTTTCCTGAAATAAAGTATTTTAGTGTCTTGCTATGTAGATCCTGAAATTTAAGCTTGAACAAAGAAACCCTCAGTACCAGGGAAAGCTGTGTGTTCATGTGCCTGCCTCCCATCCTGAGCACTGATTTACTGGCTGTGCCTCTGCTCTTGGGTATCCACACACAGCCAGGCTGGTGTCTAACACTGAATGATGAATATCTGCCATTTTCTAGCAAATTTTAGCTGCTGGAGGCCCGAGGTAAATTTCAGGTCTGACTTTTGAATGAAACCTTTGGTTCCCCTTTTTGATTTCAGCCCTTAAAGACTGCCCAGAAAGTAGTATTTTAACAAAGAAGAACAGCAGCTTTAAAAAATCCTAAGAGCACGGGATGGAGCAGAGGGGCCTTTTGCATTTGTAGCACTTGTCTTTGGGGACAGTAATTCATAAACCAGAAAAAGTCAGAACAGGCTTGAGGCTTCTCAAGCTTCAGGTGCCTGAAGTAGCTCCCAAGGGATTTTTTATACCTTAGTGTTGGACAGTGAGCAGAGCTCTGCCCTCTCCAAGCATGCCTTGGAATCTCTCCCCATATCTAACACAGAGAAAAGTGGTTTAGAAGCTTTCCTAAGGACCACTAATTTTTTTGTGTGTATTTTTTAGCAAGCAAAAAACCCAGGAATACTTTTGAGTGGGTGTCCACAGCTGAGATTTTTGCCTACGCTTTGCAAAAGGAAATTTTGCTCTTTTCTCCGAGTGACAGCTCTTAGTGACCAGGCCATAAAATTATACCAATGGTACTTTTAAATTGATCTAAAGTCTGTTCATTTGTGTAGTGCACATTTAAAGCCACATTATTGTAAGATGCTCCAGCAATGAAATTCAGCATTAGCAATTCAGTTCATTAAAGAAGATATTTTAGTAGGTTCTTTCTTTTATAGCTATTACTCTGTCTAAAGTGAGAAAAACCGCAGTCAAATTAATAAAACTAACAACTCGTCACACATAGGCTGCCTCTCTGTGAAGTCTGCTCTGCTCTCACCAGTTTGGCAGCCAAGGAAAGATGTATGGGAGCCAAATTCCCTCTTGCATAACCACACAAACCTGCACGGGAATGTGTTTAGCCCATTCAGTGCTTGTAACCATGGTTTCATTTACTGAAAGTTACCCTGAAAATTCAAAGTTTTAGTCAATCATCAAGCCATTCTCCAGATCAGAGGGCAGCCACACAGCTCAGCTGTGCTCCAGGTTCAGAGAGGCTGTGCTTTGGGAGGGCTTCACTGTTGCTCTGTCATAAACATCTCAGCATCACTGTTGGATGCTCTGGGACACAACTTCCCTGGATAACCCTGCCTGCTCCCAAAACTTTACACCCAGCTCTCTGCTCCAAAACATAAATCATGCCTGCTCTCACTCCCTTTTGGAAGCAGCAGTCCCTGACATACTGCCTTACTGACAGGCAATCAGTAAGGCTTTACCAAATAAGATTTCCTCATAGCTTCCCTTTTCAGTTTTCAGGAGGAATTCAGTGTTGGATTCAAACTGATTTTGCAGAGATACCCAGCAGAGAGAATTGCAGTTTCAGTTTTCACAGAATTTCCATCCTGCTCAAGGACAGCTCACCAGGGGCTGTGCCCAAGTGGTCACTGGGTCTTGCCTGTCCTCTCACCTTCCATTTGTCAGCTATGAGACCCAAGCAATGTTTGTGCCCTTGCTCATCCTGGATGACACTCAGTAACTATTGAACCCTGTAAAAGAGATCCTCACCAACCTGATTTCCACCTCATCTCACAAGTTCCCATTCAGGTAATGGCTTAAGCATTTATCTAACTTAAAGAAGTTAAGATTGTTCCTTATTGACTTTAAAAGGACTATTCATATGTATGAAGTACAAGGCTGGATCAAGCCTTGAGAGCAAGGCACGAGCTGGAAGACAGAACTCCAGGGACTGGAACAGACAGAGTCAGGTCAGCTCAATTGACTCTTCAAATCATCCAAAAGAGGGAGTCTCAGAGGAGGGCTGGGAGTGCTGGGGAAATGATCTGTCACTATCTTGGCTTTAGACCCAACCAGCTGATTTAGGGAAGGAAGAACTCTCCCAGACTCTGACAGGGAAGATGAAGGTGAAAAGTAAAAGGACACAGGGTGCTGAATTTCTATTTTTCACTCACTTTAGCACAAGACTTAGAACAACTGGCAGCTGATCTATTCATTACGAATGAATCACACAGAAGTACAGAAAGCAGTTCCTTCCCGGAGTAAATCTTGGATCTACTTTTTCTTTTCCAGAATCAACCCTTGCCCTTTGCCCAGCCCTGTTACTGTGGGAGAAGCCCAGGCTCCTGTGACTCCAGCACTTTTCCATCAGCTTGCAGCACCTCCCAAGTGGTTAATTCATGGAAGCTGAGAGGATATAGGATACACATCCCTCACAAAGTGAGGAGAAACTGCCACAAATGACTGGGCAGATATCAACAGCTTCAGCAAGAGACAAAATATTCCCACTGACTGAAAAGTGATGGATTAGCCTGGTTTGATGCAGCCAAATTATCTGTGTAAAAATACATGCAGGACATGCTGCTGTGCCACCAACGGCACTGCACAGCAGCTTGTGTTTACATCTCATTCCTTGTCACAGGCTGTCCTGTGTGGGCTGGGCCCAGGAAGAGCTGCTGCCACAGAGCCTGGGAACACATGAAACCCAGGGCCTGAGCCCTGGTGCGTGGGCCCAACATCCAGCAGAGGCAAAAATTAAACACAAGCTGTTTACCTGATTACACCAGTTCAGCAGTGATTGAAGGGAGATGGGTGTTTTTTAAGTTTAAGGAAGAGCAAATTGTTAGAACTGAGAGACAGAAATCAATTCCACTCTGTAATTGCTATGGAAAGATCTTCTTATGAGCCTCACTGGAGTTTGATTTTGTACATTTGCATCTCTTTGCATGATGCAGTTGTCACTGAGTCTGCAAATCACATCAAAATTAAGCTGTAATTTGAGCTTGGCTTAAATGAAAAGTGTGCTAAAACTTTGAAGTCCACATGCTATGGTTATGAAATCCTGTTTCAGCTAAAGCAATAATTAAGACTGGATCGCAATTGCAGTTTAACAACTTCAAACAAGTCTTTAGAAACTGCCACTAAACCCAGCTGGAATGGCAAATGAAGCACGTGGGCTGTGGTGGAAACAGGAACATTGTACCTGGTGCTGTGACCTCATCTGGCACTTGGATACAGCAGTCACTGAGGTACAAACCCCCGAGTGACAAATTCCCAGACAGGAGCCATGGACAGGTGTCCCTCGGGGACAGGCTCTAGGTCTAAGCAGTAACCCACTAACAGCTTAGAAAAGCTGTGGTCTTGCATCTTTGCCCCTCTTTGGTGGACTCTGGTGGTTTCCTGGTCAATCCTATGCTAAAAATCTGAGGATGTAAAATCAGCTAATGATTCTGGCAGATCAGTCTCTCACATGAATTTTGTTTGAGTCTGAATTCATGAACCAGGGATCTTTCCTTTGAACTTCATTTCCTCTTCAGAAATAGTTCAAAGCAGTTGGAGAACACGAATGCCAAAATCAAGCCTGAAAACCACCACAGCCTCACTTTAAAACACTTCATTTTCTCCTGAGAGTTCTGCTGTTGCTTTCCATGGCTTGTCAAACAACCCCGTTCAGATTTAGCACAGGATCTGCTGTTCCCATTCATCACGAGTCTCAGGACTGAGGCACTCCAGCTGCTCCAGGGCTATACCCTTAAAAGTGATCTTGCTGTGATGTTACAACAGCCTGTTGTTATGACCTTGGCTATTTTTGACAAAGAGATAAAGATGAAATAGGTTCTTGTTCCTAATGACAGCTTGTACAAAACATCCTTTCCAAGGAAAGCTATGTTATCCATATGTACAGTTATGGATCAGGCTATGAGCAGCACTATAATCTCTCTCCCCCAGGTGACACAGCAAGAAAGATGGTTTGGTGTTATTATGCCAACATCCCTTTAATTACACTTTGGGCACGTACTGGGTTTTCTTTCAAAACTAATAACAAATCAAACACTTTGAAAACCGCTTTATTTTTTCACTACAACCTCTGTGTTTGTTTACTTGAAAATTTCTCAACCTGGCACACACAGTTTTGGAAGATTTTTGCTTTTAATTCAGGGTTCTTGCCCTGAACTTTCTTTTTCCCACCTGTTGCTCCTTTTTTGGGAAGGCCCTATTACTGAGAAAGATTTCTGTGACCTTCCTCACAATAAATAATGCTCATGAGAGTCAAAATGGTCTTCAATAAAATTACCTGATTAACATCTTGAAAGAAAGACCATCTTCTTCTTCACAGGCCTGATGATTTCAATTAGAGCTTTGTATAGATTTCATTGACTTTTTTTTAGCTGTTTCTTCAAAACTAACTTAACAACCACCTAAATACTTAAAGCATGAAGATGAAAAGTCCTACTTGTGAAAGGATAAGCTTGAATTCTTTGCTGGATGGGGGCCTAAGGGTTTGTAAATACAGATGGCTGTGAACAAGACCCAGAAGAGACCAGGTAACCACCAACAGGCAATTATATCCCCACCAGAACTTCAAGCCATACTGTTTGAAGCTAATTGCTTTGAAATAATTGGAAAGGTGAGCAGGTAAGTTCACACGGAGCATTTGCAATCTTGCTTTGTATTTTAAAAACCAACAGTCCAGATTGCATGGACAAAACAGGCATGATTCAATAAAATAAGTTAAAAGGGAAAGGAAAGGTATGCAGTGTTTTTTAAAAGGATTTTCCTTTTAATTTTTAGCATCATTAAAATGCTGAAAACATTTTGTTCAAGAGCTTCTTTAGTTAATACCTCATTACTTCTCTTTTTATTGTTATGGTAATCAAGCCTTAATATATTGCAGCTTTATAGCATGAAATCAAGGCTAGGCCTGTGGGCATGGACAGATGTACAACAGCATGCAGTAAAACACAGGTACAGAGACATGCAGAGCTGAATATGGCACTGGGGTTTTTTATAATTGTTTAGCAATTCATCTGAAGTTATTTTAACCTTGACAACAGATGAACTCTAACATATACCATGATCAGTCACTGGAAAGCTGCACTGAAAAGCAAGTTTTGTAACTGTTGTCTTACAGGCTGGGTTCTAGGAAAGCATAAAACCAAGTCTGAGCAAGATGATTAAATTGTTTGCATGACTACAGGCTGTAGTTGTAACTATTCAAAGCATTTAATTGAGAAAATATTTTAGCCAAGAGAGAGTGGTAACACTGGGGCACTGCATTTTACATCAGAACTTTGCCTCTCCATGGGAAATTGGGGCTCACTGTCAGAATTCAGACCCTCTCCAGGCATAGGCACACCAGAAAAGAAGAATATTTGGATCTGATTTCTGGTTCTGAAGTGACACTTGGACTTTGTGCTGGAGCTTTGCTTATGGTTGAATTTCACCCATCAAATCAAGTGAAAGTTAGAAATAACTTTTAGAAAAAATTAATGCCTGTGTCTGCAGGGTGTTAAAATTGTATCTCAGAAAGAGTGAGTATCCTTAGATCTTCCCCGAGGAAATGACAACACACAACCCCCAGTGTCAGGGAGGCTCCACTTCTCAGAGGTGCTTCCAGGAGAGATCATTCAGGAAACCATTCCAGCTCCTGGGAGCTTTGCTAAATTTAAAGGGAGTGTTTTGGCTGGCAATCCCTCTCCCAGTGAAAGCATTTCTAACAGCCAACATGAAAAGCAATATGTCTGTGTCTGCACCAATCCCTGATCCTGAGGAACGCATTGGGAAGTTCTCAAGCCCCATGGGTTTGGGATGGAACCATTCACCACCAGCTTGGGTTTCTCCCAGGCACATCCTGCAGGAACATCCCAAACAGCCTTGGCCACTGCAAACACGTGACCTTCACTGGTTACCCAACAGTCATGAAGGAACAGAAAGCAGGTACAGGTGACACATTATTCCAGTAGAAATGAGAATTGTTTTCCACATTATAACTGGATAACACTAAAATATGATTTAACACATGGACCATCTATCAGAAAAACCTGGTTAACCTCAGTTAGGCAAAGCTTCTGGATTTCCCCTTTCCTGGAAATACTGGGAGTAACAATGTTCCTTTAAGCCTCTGAATTCAAACAAAGTCTCCTAACAATGAAGAGTCCTGTCCCCCACATTTCTAGTGTCAAGCACAAAGGAGAGCAGCTCTCAGGTGCAGTAAAACTGACTTTCCCTCCTAGGAGCATTCCACTGGGCAGAGCTTGTGGGATCAGACCTTGGGACAGGAACACGTGTTACCCAGCATAAAACAAGTGGAACGGAAGACAATGGGCACTACAGGCCAGCAAACACACTAATAATATTAATAAAATGAAAGCTTAAATTTTGAAGCTAATCCTGGGCTATCATTTATAAAAGTTAACAGGGCATATTTAATTTAGGAATTGGCTAACACTTCTCTTTCCACCGCTGAAACCTCATAAATGAAATATACTGGATCCCTGCCCAGTGCGGAAATAAAAGTTATGAATAATGTTTCTATCTCAATCATTGTCAGTGCTTTAATATTCCTAATTACTTTAAAAAGCTAAATATTCAATATAGGAAAAACCTTCTTTTTCTTTTATCTCCACTTGCAAGATTAGAGCAATTTAATAAGAGTCACTGGGTAGTTTTAGTCCACAAGACCATTCTGTACTTTGACATCTTATCCTTTCCTGGCCATTTTTACACAGAATGAAGTGCTTTGTACTCTGTGAGTGCACATGTGTATAAAAGTATCATCTATATGTCCTTATTGTCTTAGTCTTTTTTATTATTATTA
Organism: Acridotheres tristis; assembly: GCA_037013685.1. Taxonomy (NCBI): domain Eukaryota; kingdom Metazoa; phylum Chordata; class Aves; order Passeriformes; family Sturnidae; genus Acridotheres; species Acridotheres tristis. Next base: position 2,225,517 of record CM072897.1, on the reverse strand, counting down.
TTTTTAACTTCTGTTAGTGCACATGCATTGTAAAAATACTCACTGGTAGGTTAAACTAAATCTAGTACTAACAATAATCAAAGCATTAAATGAGTTCCTGAGAATCTATACAATGTATCACAATTGATAGTATTATTTTTCTTTTAAAAAGTATTTTTAAAGATAGATTTCACTATGTCACGATGCCCAGTTTTTCCCCTTGTCTACATTCCAGGTAATCCCAACATGTTGCTTTAAATCCCATAGTATGGCCTTTGTTTCCAGCCTTGGAATCATATGATCCCATAATGGTTTGGGTTGGAGGGACTCACTGATCATCTCATCCCAACCCCTCCTGTGGGCAGGGATGCCATTCCCACCCCAGGTTACTCAGGGCTCTGTCCAACCTGACCTTGAACACTCCCAGGGCTGGAGCATCCACATCCCCTCTGGATTAAACTCCTTCCTCCCTGCTCCCTTCCTATTCCCTTTCCTGCTGGAATCGAGGGGATATTCAGCAGAGCTGCAGACAGAACCCCAGGACCCCATCCAGGAATGTGCCCCCCTGCCTTCAGCCTCTGGTTGTGTTCACCCTCAGGCACATTTACCTCCCATTCCCTTCTAACTCCTCCCTCTATAGATCCCTTCTCTGTTACCTTCTTGCCTGGTAAGGATGCTTCTTTCTTAAGATCCCAATCAATTTGGGAGAAAGGGAGGAAACCAACACAGAACAAAATGTCCATTCAGTTTCATTTCACAGCATCTCTCCCCGTGCAGCTTTATTTACTTGCCTGATGCACAAATTGACTCCATTTAACAAGTTTATTCCTGTTATGTCAATAATGTCTCAGGCCTGTGTTACAACACACTCGAATGTTTGTGCTGCCTGTTCCATTCCAGCATGAACCAACCACTTACACTCACCGTTCCCAATTAAGAGAGTTTAACAAACACAGCCTTGCCAGCTGAAAGAAGTGAAAGCCTCCAGTGTGGATTAATTCCCTAGCAAAAGTTGCAGAACTCCCAACTCCCATTTCCCTAATTTTGGCAGTATGGATTTAAGGAATGGATTGTAAGGCAGAGGAGAGAATCTGGGCTGCCTGAAAAGTCAATGGCAAAACTCCCACTAGCTTGAACAGGACAAGAATTCTGTCTGGAGAGAGTGCTTTCCAACACTCCACACAGTATTTAATGAAGAATGTGCTGTATTAAAGATTTGAGAGAGAAAAAATTCTTTATAGAGCTCTATTATCTGTACTGGGATCCTAATAACAGAACCAAAAGCATTAACAGCATCCTCCACTGCATTTCACATTTCTTTGCAAAACACATCCAAAAAAGTCCAATGTCATTATTCTAGGAAAGGGTATTCTCACATATTCGTAGAACCACAGAATGATTGGGGTTGGAAGGGACCTTAAAGGTCATTTTGTTCCAACCCAATATGAATTCTTACAAAATAACCAGCAGACAACCATCATTTTCCCATTCAAAGCATCCAAGTTCTAAGGCCATTGCTTTATAAGGCCTGGTTTTTAATAGCAACAGATATTTTTATCATATTTTGGTATCTTTACTCACCACTTGAGCAATCAGTCCCTCCCCAGCCTGGTTCACAGTGACACGTGTCAGGAGAGACACATCTTCCATGCACACACTCCTCTGTGCACAGTGCTGTTGAGAGGAAACAAAACACAGCATTGTAAACATATTAAGTGGTTACTAAACATACCATAAGCAATGCCTTAGAGAGCAATATTTTGTTTAAAAATATTAAACAAAGCAAACACACAAAAAAATAATTACTGTCTAGATTAAATTATTGCTAAGTGACCAAAATAAAATATAGGTCTCTTGACAGCAATAAATTCATTTGTCACTTCAGCCCTGTAATGAAAAACCTGAACACCAGAAATTCCTTTGGTTAGCAGTTTTGCTTCATAATAAAGTTTTTACCAAACTGATATTTATTATTATTATATTACAGAACAGCAGCTTCTTATATCACACTCAAATTGCAACTGCTCATAAGGCAAAATGGAGCTCAGGCTTGAAAGTGTATTAAGATCCAAAATAGATTTGTAAAAAACAGCTCTAGGAAAATAAATAATTTTATTCCATGATGCAGTGGCTGCAAGTACATTTATGTCTTTTCAAGGTCAGCCAGTTTTCCATAATTACAGTTCTCTGTCTTGCTGGTGGAATATTGGAAGTTCAATATCATCAAGTTCAAACCAAGGCAAACCAAAGGCTGCCTGAGGAACAGCTCCTAGTTTTTAGGATTCTCTTTTCCTGTGCAGTTTCAGTGTCTGACAGTTTCCAGAGTGTGCCCATCACATACCAAAGAACCTGGAGAGCACTGAATAACTACTTTAAAGACTAAACTTTGTTGCTGACTACCTTGTTTCCATTTTACCTCTTAGGACACTGCCAAAGACTCTGTGTCAGAGATTCAAATTGGATGGTTGAGTTGGAACACATCATTTCCATCTAGACCAACATGTATGAGTTATTAATAAATAATAAAAAATAATAAATAAATGATGCAGTGGCAATGAGGTCACTGTATTAAACTGCATATACATATATATAAAATATATGATCTAGATCATATATAACCTATGGTTGTATATCCTGTGTTTTTATATCAGATGAGAAATGTGAGTATACATTTACTTAACCAAGAACTGCCTGAAGCTGGACTATGAAAGACTTATCCCAAGACAAAGATAATTCCTTCCTGTTTATTAAACCAAGGCTAGCAAAGCTGATTTGGGAAGTAGCTTTAGTTGCTGTAGTGAAAATGGAGCTGAACCACCCAATTCCTCTGAAGTCAGCCAGCTAAGATTCTGGAAGTTTCCCTGATCTGCAGGTGAAATGAAAGCTGGAACCCTTTCAGTTCCAGGAAACTTCCTGTGCCACAGGTTCTCCACCACTGCCTTGTAACTTTGAATGACTCCTGCTACACCTGACATTCTGCTTGGACTCCCAGACTGGATCACACCTTGGACCCACACCCAGGCTGCCACCAAAGCTCCTGGGAACATTCTGCTGCCTATTCTGTGGTTGGGTCATTGCAGACCAAACCCACTGAGCTGTTCACAAAATATTTCAATCCAACTTCAAAATGCAAGTGGAATTAGAATAATCCTGTGGGACAAACTTTTCTGCTCTTTATCCAGCAGATCCCATGTGACCAGTGATTAGAACATTGCCTCGTTAAAACGACTGCAAAATCTTTCTAAATTAATCATTTCCTTTCTACGTTTGCCGCATGTCAAAAACGCAATTTATTCTTATTCCATATCTGGTGTTTAGACAGTATTGCAGTGGGCATGAAATATTCATAGCTAATCTCTAGTCACTAATTGTCCTAATCTTTAGTGCATTTATTTTACTCGAGTTAGGCTTTCTGGAGACAGTGAAGCATCCTACTCTACAGCTGTAGGATGAACCTCAGGACATTCAGGATATTAGATAAACAGGATTTTCCAATGAAAATATACACACCTCCATGAAATCATTTGAAAATGGCTGGTTATCCAGAACAAGGAGAAGTTCACATATAGAATAGTCACAAACTTATAGGTTTTTATTCCCACTACAGTGTGCTAAAAGATATAGGATAGGATAGGGATACCTTGGGAATTGTGCCCTGCACAGCTTTAGCTGAGAGTACATTTCTCATTGATGTGACATCCTGGTTTTGTAAGAGATGTGGAAGTCAAAACTGAGATTTGGCTGTTGCCTGTATGGACGTTTGCAGTAATAAATCACTCTAACATGTAAAATGTGTCACATTTTTTTCCCTTTTAACAGGGCCACGTTCTCACCTCAAGGCAAATATTGTGAGCAAGAGGGTTAATGGCGGACTGGTTCTTTACTCTTCCAGATAACAAAACTCCCACACATTACTGCTCTAAATTTAGTTGATTTCCACACAAATTTATCACACCTTATCTATGTTAACATAAATATGAAATAGTAGTAACTAATTAAGCAATAAAGTTTCCTTAATCACTTGTCTAGCTGCAGTCCTATGAGAAGAGTGCAATGTGAAACTTAGCAGAAGACTCAAGAGAGAACTCCTCATTCTAAAGCACTCAGTCACATGAAAATTAATAAAAATACATTATAAAGAACTGTATCCGTGTTTTCAGGTGTTCTGAAGTCCCACATCACTGAAGATGACAATATTTAATGAGCAATTAAAGATTCAAGTAAGCTGAAGATGTTTCTTGGAACTGTGCTTCTCTCATCTCTGGTTGATTAATTGCTGAACAAGTAGCTGTGAGCTCACTAGTGACTAATCCCAAATGTGGGGGTCACAGAAAACCCCCTTTTTGAAACAGAGAAGCTTTGACAGAAATAATTTCATTTAAATCAGACTCCTGCACTGACTGATTCAAATCAGGCTTATAAAGGTCATATTAGGGTACAGCTCTAAAGTTTTACCATAGCAAATAAAATTTTGAATTTCTCCTATAAAAGGGAAGTCTTGCCTTGCTCAAGTCTTTAGAGTTTAAATTAATTTTTCATTCTATTAACATTCAACATAATAGGATACAATGGTCCCCAAGGCATTCTTCATAATACACTTTGTACAGTGGTTTGCAAATGATCTTACTAGTTAATGGAACTATAAAAATTACTTGCACATAAAGGTCAAGAAAAATAAAGATAAGTATATACTTTCTGACACTGTCCTGTTCAACACTCAGCTAAAGGCCCCTGGAGTAAAGAAAACTTGTCCTAATGCAAGGAATATAATTCCCCCCAGTGTAATAGCCCAAGCACTTCAACCTTTGGAATTCCAGACTTTTTATGTCTGCATTTTCCCTCGACCACTTCACTTGAGCAATCCAGCACCTCATTGATCAGTGTATTATTAGCATTCTTGGCATGAGTTTGACATCAGTTTGTAGTTTGATTCAGCCTGGTAATAAAATGACCTACATCAAAGCCCTGCCAAAATGCCATCTTTGTCGCAATGTGTTTAGCATGAGTTATTTGCCCACATTCAAGGTTACACAGCAACTGCTCCTTATCATGCAATAAAGGCAACAAAAGGGTTCTGTAACAATCCATTTGATGCTTATCACTTACTTAATAATTACAGACTGGGCTTTTTTTAACATATAAGGTCAATCCTCAGGGAAATAGACCTAAAGATTAAACTCTTTTCACACCTGAAACGGCTGCACTGAGGAATGGATGTTAGAGAAATGGATTCCCCTAACACTAGTGCTTATTCTTTAATTGTTGCCCAGAATTTGAATTCAGATATGATAAATGGTTTGTCTATGTCTCCTCTCCACAAAGGTGTGAAGTGGCCAGAATATTGCAATGAGGAGAAGAGCTCAGTGGAGCAGACTGCAGAATATTTCCACTGCAGAGCTCCTTCAGCCAAGGGGAACCACAGGGAGTTCATCCTAGACAAAAGCAGGGATGGAGAGTTGCTCTGTCTTCCTTCACACTGCATTCCTCTGTATGGACCCAAATTATGATGTTACAGGGTTTAACTTCGTTGTTACACCCACTGTGACACCCTGCTCATCACATCATCCACCCACTGAGCTCCACAGTCAGCCTCTTTCCCAGAGGTTGGGGTGCATTCAGGGAAGAGTTTCATCCTAGGGGAATAAGTATGGAATGATTACCTTGAAAAATTTTCATTATCTGAAAATATAACCTGTGCATTTATTTCACAAAAGCCAGAGCCACAAACAACCTGATTTGTTCTTGCACTGGAGTGTGGTAACATTTGTGGTGGTCCTTAGAACCTGTGGGAGTTCACAGCTACCAACCCAGCAACTTCCATCTGCCATTGTCCCTTCGCCGTGCCAGACAAACAAAATATCTCCCAAACAAAGAGCAGGGGAATTACGAAGTGTGAAGGACCCAGAGCAGAACTGAAATGAGGCTCTGTGAGCTGTGCTCGCTGGCGGCAGCGTGTGCTGCCGGAGCATTCCGTACACGCCAGAGTTTCCTGGGCTCTGTGGGATTCCTGCCCAGGATCAGAGAGCAGCCAGGAGGTGACAGAAAGCATAAATAACTGTAGATACATTATGATAATGGAAAACATTGCTAAATGGAGATATAGATGCCGCTATGAGACACAATGAGAAATTCAAGCGCTCACCTGGAACTGCACAGGATGAACTGCTTTATTTGGACTGCACCCATGGCACAAGGTCAGTGCCTCAAAATATCTTCTTCTCTCTGTCTTACCTCTGCCAGGTTTTCTTCACCTTACACTGATCTTGTCCAAACTCCCACCAATTTCATTTATTTTCTGTGAACCAACGATAAACCTGCATTTTTTCTTTTATGTTGCTGGTATTTTAACTTCAGATTATTTCACCAGTTCACCCCATGCTTAATAGTTGTTGGACTAAACGAAGCAGAAATCTAATGGAAAAAGTGATATTTTCCTTCAATATTTATTATGTGCCCCTGAAATAATTTGGGCCATTTTAGCCCATTCCTCCATTCCCTCGTGCCACTTTTAGGGTAAAGAATGATTTTGTCAGGTGAAATAGCTGCTATCCCATGGCCAGTGGTTTCAGATAATGCAGAGAGGTCAAAGTAGATGAAAAAAGATGAAAAAGATTCTCCTTATCTGTTAGGAGAATCTTCACTCAGGGCCTCTCTGCTTCCATCTTAATGTACTGGCCTGGGTCCAGCTTGTGCTGAGTCTACAATATCAGCTTCATTAGATAAACCTGTAGTCAGCTTTTGGCTGGATTTTCTTTGCCTGTGCTCAGGAAAGGGAGGTTTGATAGCACAAGAAAGATGACTACAGCTAATGCATCCAGGTAGGTTTTCCTCATTCTTAGATTATTGCTTATTTGTGGAATGGATGATTTCCCCCCTAAGTCACTGACTTTCCATCGGGAATCAAGCTGATTCGATGGTTTCCTGGATAATTGCTTCAATGAAGTGGGATTATAGCTCTTTGCATTGCTTAATGTCTATTTCTGTGGTCATCACTCAGGATACATCCATTAATTTATCACCTTGGAAAGCACTTTCATGCAAGGTTTAGCAACTTCCAAAGATGAAGAGATCTCAAAGCCTGCTCAGGCTTTGAGGAATTTATTGTTTCAGTGCATGGCAACCCTTCTTTTTCATCTTCCCATGAAAGTACCAGTGAGAAACACAAACCCAAGGAGATCAATGTGAGCAAAGCAAAGATGAGACTGATGCAGGGCAGATAACATCAACGGGTCACAAGATCAGCTCCTTTTCCTGTAGGTGCAATTCCAGCACTTCTTTTGCAGATTTGGAATTAGACACTGCATCAATGCAATCAGAACAGAATCAATGGTTTTTGTAGTCTGAGACACGGGGATCTCTGCCCATTGCCTCAGTGAGGTATTGATCTGTTCCAGGTTGTGTTAGCCTCAGTCTTGACACCCGGCCAAAGCTCAGGGATTAGGCCAGACACGACTTGTGAATGTCTGAAGTGAAAGAACTGTGGAGATCCATTTTGAGGGTTTTGTCTTTTCCCAAGAGCAGAATCTGACATGTGTCAGTGTCATCACCGACATCAGATCAGTAAATCCCTGTATCCATTTGCTGGGACATGAAGATTTGTTAATAAGCATAAACTCCATAGTAGTTTTTTACCCTTTCTATCAGCAAGTAAATGGCAACCTGGGGTTTTGATCACTGTTGAGGTGAACACAGAGCCTTTGTCATTCTTGAGTGTCCCAGGCTTGTGGCATGGGCTAGTTTAGGGGTCCTGGAATAATTCCAGCCAGATCTCAATGTTTTGAACTCCAAGGGCCCTTCAGGAGGAATGCTCACAGTTTACTGTCACTTGAGCTGGCACTGATGAGAACCTCCTTCAGTCCATGCTGCAATCTGTTGCTTTAGGCCTCACTCTTGGGAGTGAATAGGGAAGTAAACTGTGCCAGGGGAAGGGCAGGGTAGTGAAGAGACTGTCACTTGTTCTGTGTGCCCTGAGACTGGTGGAGCACAGTCTGGAATCCCAGTCTGGTTGGTTCTGAGGAACAGCTGAGCTGGGGCAGCACATCCCTGAGATAGGAATGGCATCGCATCACTGACCATAACACAGTGACAGTGACAGAGAAGTTTAGAGCCTGCAACAGGAGAGGTCGGGGGAATCACACATTTAACAGAGTCTTTGTGGCATTTTGATGCCCCATTGGTTTCATCTGCTCTGGTGGAGAGAGGGAATGGGAGATAGCACTCACCATTTAGTGCTGTCTGAGCAAGAGCTGCAGAGCAATCTCCTTGTAGCAGCAAATGTCAGAGAGCATGATTGGGGTCAGGAAGCTGAACTCTGTTGTACCTTTGGCTGTTTTAATAACAAGTGCACGAGTCGAAGGCACAAAAAGGGATGGTGGAAAGGCATTGAGGGACTCTGAGCACTTGAGTCCATCTGTCCTGCAAAGTGGACAGGTTACAGGGCTGGGAAGAGCTGCACTGATCCCTTAGTCTGGAGATGAAGTCACAGCTCAGCTGCAGCCAACAGAACGGGTACAAAGGCAGGAGGGGGTTAAGTGATGAAGGAGGCAAATCCTGCAAGAAAGACAATGCCTGATCCAAACAGCTCCTGACTAACTCACACCTCAGACCAAGGTCAGAGGCATCTACAAAGGGACTCCAGGGCTCCAGAGGAATAAGGACACACCAGAGCTGGACTTGATCTTGGGGCAAAGAGAAATTCCTCCTTCTGGTGAAATCCTGACCCTCTAAGGTGAGTCACACCCCCAAATCACTTACCAGTTTGTTGGGGGTTAGAATTTTTTGTTTCTTTCCCTCATAAAATTTTGTCCCATCTGTTGCGAAGAGACAATAACGACCAATATTTAAGAGAATCAAAAGAAATGGCCAAGGTGGGAGAAGGGTACAGCTGGCTGCTCTCTTACCGGGAGGGTTTTCTCTTTAGAAGGGTGGAGATATCGCTGAGATTTTGAGCTGGGGGAAGGAGCTGGGTGTAGCTCCTCACTCTCTCTTGCTGTCAGCACTGGTGGGGAGAATGGCTGTGATCACTGTGGGGAGAATTCATCACCGCTGCAAGGCTCCATCTTCTGCTGTCTGCTCCTACCGTGTGTGAAGCTCTGCTCGTGAGAGCAGCCATTGCACTGGAACTTTATTAACACCCTAGCTCACTAAAAAAAGGACCCTCACCATCCACTCAGGTGCCTCAGGGACAACCCCGGGACCCTGAGTCCTTTCCGCCTTCAGAGGAGCCTCTCCCGGCCATGTTAAGGAGCTTGGTTGCGGCTGCCCAGCCCTTCATTTCTCTGCCACTGCTCAGGGCTTTTGCTTCTTGCTGGACATCTTGCAGTTCGTGCTACAGCAGAGTTTCTGCTACATTTCTGCTACTCTGGGGTCTGCTCATCCCTACCCTCCCAGCCGCTGCTCCAAGGTTCCTACTGCAGCCTCTTCCACCATCCATCCCGCCCGCCATCACTGCGTGAGGGAGAAAGGCGGCTGAGCCCCGCGCCACAGCGCCCCCTGCTGGCTCCGGGGAATGGGCAGCGCCCCCTGCTGGCTCCGGGGAATGGGCAGCGCCCCCTGCTGGCTCCGGGGAATGGACAGCGCCCCCTGCTGGCTCCGGGGAATCAGCGTCCACCCTGCCCGGCCGGGAGCCAGCAGCGCCCCCTGTGGCTGTGAGTGGAACTGCAGCGAAGGGCTGGGAAGGGTCCCTGGGTTCCTGTTCTGCTTGGTGCTGTTTGTTGGCCTTGTTTGACATACTGGGAAACCACTGTCATTCCTTTTCCCACATCTTTGCCTGAAAGCCCCGTAATTTCAACGTTATGATACTTCAGAGGGAAAGGGCTCAAGTTTTCTGTTCTAAAGGAGGTTCCTGCCCTGCTTGGCAAATATCACTCTTTCAAACCAAGACACAGTTTTAAGGCTCAGCCTTTCTCATTGACTTCACAGAAAGTGAACTGGAGCCCAGAGAGAATTCATCAGGGATCAGCTAAATATTGATGATTGTTGATCCTTTGAGGCCTGCAACTGATTTTATCATTTTCTGTCACTGCTTCAAGTAGAAATAATCATTTCTGCCATGTTGAGATGAAAGAGTTACAGTGAGATCAATTCTGCTGATCAATGTTCTAATACAATATTATTCTGTGGGACAATTTCAGCATTTAACATTTTCTGGTAAATGATTTCCCATTGCCTCACTCAGGGTTCAAAACAATCATTAGCACTAGTTCAAACTGTTAATGAGGTTAAGGGAGATCCTGAATCAGCAGAGCAGAATCTGTGACCCTGGAAAGGTTTTCCCCTCCTGTGCCCTCTGTCTACTGCTTCCGTTGTGGTAAATTGACCAACTCTTCCCAGCAATTTGTAGGAAATATATTTTCACTTGTTAATTTTCCACTGGAACTTGATTCATTCAACCAACAAACTTAATTTGTCTGCACATTGTGCTCTGGGAGGCACCCTCAGAAAGAGCAGCACTATCTTTTTCTAAGCAAGGCAGAAATATTAACATTTACTCTTGGCATGGTCCTTCATTCTCTCTGTACACAACCTGGGAGACCTTGCTCCAACAAAACCAAATGCAGTCAAATAGGCTTTGCCTGCAGGAAGCTCCAGGTGTTTTGAGGACAGAAGTGCCAAAACCAGTGCAGGTTTTCCCCAGTCATTCCATTCTTAACTTCATGGGATTTCTTTGTTGTTGCTTGAGAAAATTAAATTCTTGACAGGCTGGGAATAGAGGAGGAGATTGTACCTAAGATCCCTGGTCCTTCCAGCTTTCCTGGCAATCTGTGGAGCAGCAGCCAAACCCACCAGAAGAAGACAAAGCAGAACCTGGCCTATCAGACCACCTGTGGGGACAGGGGGCACCAAACCACACCCAGCACAGAGGCAGGAATGCCCATTCTCCACTCCTGGGTAACTTTGCCTGCAGTCTGAGCTCTCCTGGAAGTTGTGCTGGAATGGAAAATGAGCTGCCTGTTATGAAATACAGAGCTGCAAATTAGCTAGAAGTGGTAAATCACAAACATTTCCATCAGAGAAAGTCTGAGGAACACGCAGTGCCCTGCAGGTGAGGAAGGTGAGAAGGAAATGACAGATGGACAGGTGAGAGGTGTGGCAGAACTGGGTGAACTCAACTGCTGGGGGAGATTTCCAGCCTCACCACAGAAACTCCACCAGTACAGTACCAGGGCTTTGCTTCATGCCACAGCCACTCTGCTTTCCTCCTGTGACTGCAGCAACCCAAGAGACCAGGGATTTACAGGTTCCAACAGTGGCTGAGGAGCTGTTTGATTTAAACAGTGAGACAGGAAGCACATGGGAAAATGTCAAAGAAAATGAGCCATTATCAGAAAAAACCCTCACACATTTATAATTGGAAACATTTGTATCTGAAGATCACCTCAAAATCACAGCACCCGAATATTTTGCTACAGGTTACCCACTCAGGGCATTGAGTGAATTTCTTTGTGTACAAATTCCATCAGCCTGTGATATATTTATTTTTAAATCTGGTAGCCTTGCTACATGTCCGTAGTTCTCTGATTACTGACTTGCCCTGAATCGTGGGTCTTATGCCAAGAAAATTCTGTTTTCTGACAGCAAATGACACAGCTCCACTGCTGATTGATTTTCATAGGTACAGAGCGTGTGCTGTGTGTTACAGTGAGGACGGAGGCATCAAAATGTTGTTCCTAAAAGATCAAGAGTAGATGGATGAAGGCATCTGGACTGCATGACACTTCTGGCTGTCTTTGCTAGGCAATGCAACACTTAATAAAACCAAATTACACAGACGTTCCCAGAAAACTTTTGGTCCTGTAGCAAATTGAATAAACTATCGATGTTTCAAACAAAATCTTTCTTCATTCTTATTCCAAAATTTATCAAGTCAATCTTACAACAATCCTTTCTTTGTTTCTCAGCAAAACAGGATGAACATGGACAAATTTTAAAGGCAAACCTGTCCAGAGGGCCAACATATTTCAGATTTCATTGCAAACCAAGGCCCACAATGCAAGTGAAGGTGACCCTGCTGAAATCAAGGACAGACTGTGCTCTGTTTGAAGATCATACTCGTGTATAAGCTGCACTAACATTCCTGGGGATGGAATATTTAAATGTAGACTCCTTTCACTTTTCTCACATTTCAAAAGGAACCACAGCAATGTGTTCCACAGCAGCTTTCTGAAAAGAACTGCAAAAAAGACAACACAGGAATCTTTTCATGTAATGATGGGGGCTGATTCTCATCTCAAGCCACTTGTTTAAACTTCCTGTCACCAACTCCAGATTGCAGAAGTTCAGCTGGTTTAGGATCAAGCCCAATTTCAGGATGGTGAATGTCCAGAGAAACGTTCTATTAATGACACACAGTAAAATGCACTTTCCAATTCCGAGTGTGGCCTGGAGATAGAAGATGTGAGCTGGAAACAAAAACTTTTCCCTGCATTATCAGAAACTCTGAAGAAGGCTACCATTTATAAGGTAAATATGGCATAGCATTGACAGTAGTTGGTGAAAAGATAATTTTAGATGCTTTTAGTAACGCTTTTTAAAAGGAATTCTATTTAAGCTGGACATTTGTCAAAACATGATGCCTGTGAATGCAGGTGTGGTGACATCAGATCCAAGAGCTGTACCAGAGAGCTGCTGTACCTGAAAAGGTTCCATTTCTTTACCAGTCTCTTTATAACGTGTTTCATACATATTTTTTTATTTTTAATCAGAAAAATATTTCTTTATTTGACTCAATATTTACAATGCGAGCTTTGTGAAGCAAGGCCATCTTCTAGTTTTGCACATGGATTTCTGGACATCACAGTCATATATCATAGCATTCAGGAGGGAAAAATCTTGATAAAAAGAAGGAAAGGTTTGAGGTTAGATAGATTGATTAAATAGTTCCTCTTAACTTACTGCATCAGAGAAAGTGAGGTTTCCAAAAGTGAATACCTATGTTAAAAATACTGAGCTTACGATAAACTATTCAAAAATGTTTTGTGATCAAACCTGCAATGGACTGAAGTCGCACGAAAAATCTCCCTTAGGAGCCTTAAAACCCCTCTATTAAAATGGAAGGTAAGTGCAACAGCACACGGTGTGGAGGGGAATGCTGTAATCCTGACACACAGAGGAACTGGGAATGGCTGTAGACACAGCTCCAAGCACACCCGGTTCTAAAGGACCCATGGCTGCTTAGAAGAGATCTGTCCCTGATTAGATTTTTGACATCTGATTAATCCCCTTCCTAAGTATTGAGAGTTAACAGATGCTTTTCCAGCCAACATCGTCTTCTTTCTCTCAGAACAATTAGGGAACCAGAAATGAAAACTGATTTGCTAACTGATTCTATTGCAAACATAAAATTTCCATAGTGTGCCCTCTGGGCACCTTTAGTTCTCTCCTATTACCCATTGTGCCCTCCCACACTCTTTTGTTTCCCTCTTCCCATGAAGAATTTCCCTTCACTATCAGCAACTTCCACTGCCAGAGGGCAGGGATAGGTGGAATTTTGGGAAGGAATTGTTCCCTGTGAGGGTGGACAGGCCGTGGCACAGGGTGCCCAGAGAAGCTGTGGCTGCCCCTGGATCCCTGGCAGTGCCCAAGGCCAGGCTGGGCAGGGCTTGGAGCAAACTGGGATAATGGAAGGTGTCCCTGCCCTTGACAGGGGTGGAATGGGATGGGTTTAAGGTCTCTTCCAACCCAAAGCATTCCAGGATTTCATGAACTCACTCTGCAGCTCATTTGTTGCTGTGGGATGTTAACATCCCTCAGAAATGCTGCACAGCCACAGTTCTCACCCAAGGTGATGGAAATTGGAGCACTCATCCTGTTTGATACCCAGGCTCCTGCTGCAAAGTTGTAGCTTCAATGGGAAGAAATGACTTCCTTTCCAAAGTCTCAGAGTGATTTTCTGCACAATTTGGCATCTTAATATTTTTACTCTTTGGTCTAAATGATTCATGCTTCAGAGTTGTAAGTATTTTATATTTTAACATAAGTGATTGCTTTCTACAAATTTTCAATACTTCTTCTATAACAGCACTGTCAGTTTGCATTAAGTTCCAGAGTAACAGTCTTTTTTTTTATAGTCTCCATTAGAAATGGATGCAGTTGCAAAAAATCCATGGAATTATGTATCTTTATCCTACTATGAGATGTGGAATACGTGCCACAAAACCCAAAGTTAATTTGGAACTAAGGGAATGACAACTTCTTTAAATTCCCATCCAGCAAACCCACTCCCAGGAATTACCCAGCATTTGAGAAACCAGCATCAATAAACACAAGTAGTTTAATAGAATCACAGAAGCTCAGGGCTGGAAAGGACTCACAAGGATCATTGAATTCCAGCTCCTGGCCCTGCACAGGATCACACCATGTGCCTGGAATGGTATTTCTTATGTCAGGCTCACGTGGTTTTCCCTGTGTGAATGCCATTGGTATTGTTCAGAGGCGCTGCTAAAAGGATGGAATAATTACAGACAGGCATTCCAAAAGTTCACATAAAAGAAATGCACATTATGCACAGGAAGATGCTGAAAGCACTGTATGCTCTGGGCCAAATTCCATCAGCCAAAGGCTTCCAGCCACTCTCATTCCTGTGCTAGAGGAGATGGGGAGTAGCTGAGCTGTAAGTAAGTGCACCCAGGTAGCCAAATGCCTCCTCCTGCTTGCCCAGGTTGCCATATTTAGGGCAGCCATGGCTGTTGCTATAAAAGGCTGTGAGAGCAGAGGGTGGCAGAAGCAAGGTCCACAAAACCTCAGGCAGCCCAGACCACTGCCAGCCCCAGCTCGTCCTTCCCAACATTCTGAACAGGGACCAGAACACTTGAAAAGAGCGGCTCACTCCAGCTCCAAAGTGCTCCCCTGCCACTACTGAAACCGAGAGGTGGAAAGACAAAGAAAAACCCCACGGAGATTTCCTGAGGATCATATTGATGAGTGTTTTATCATCTGCAGCATGGCTGGCTGTACTGGGCTGGCTGGGATGGGGTTAACTCCTCTCAGCTTGGATCATGCTGTGGTTTAGGTTGGAGACCAAACCAATGCTGACCATGCTGATATTTCAGCTACTGCTGAACTGTGCTGGCACAGCACCCAGGCTTTCTCTGCTCCTCAGGATCATTCATTTCTTTTATCAATCCACAAGCTTTTTTCCTTTGACTTTTCTTTCCTCTTCTGCCATCCCGTCGGGCAAAGGGAATGGGAGTGGCTGCAGGGATCAGTGAGGGAGGAGGCACTGGGTTAACCCACACCCCTGCTGTGTTATCATGTTTTATTATATGGCATCATGTGTTATCGCATGTTATTGTGTGTTATCATGTTATTAATACCTTATCACGTTTCAATATGTTAGAATGTGTTAGTAATATGTTACCATATGTTATCACGTTATTGTGTGTTGTTATTAATATGTTATCACATTATAACGTGTAAGTAATATGTTGTTATGTGTTAGCACATGTTATTGTGTGTTATCACGTTATTCATGTTATCACATGTTACCACATGTTATCATTCCATTGTGGCACTTCAGCCATTCTTGCAGTGTCAGTGATTCGGTTTCATTTACATTTTCCGTCTCTAAGATGCCTAGAAAGGAGGAAGTGGCCACTGGCACTGACACCTGGCAGGAGGTTGCAGGAGGGTTTTTTGTAGGCAAGAAGGAATCTGCCTGGGGACGATCCCCCTCATCTGAGTGGTGGCTTCTCAGACATCCAGAGTTCGTGTGGGAGCTGCTCAGGGAAGGTCACAGCCAGAGGAATACAGAAAGGAAGCAGAAGGAGATGCTGCCTCAGATTTCGTATGTACATCAGGAGCTCTTTTTAAAGGCCATCTCGATTTAGGTAACTTATTTTCCTCTCTACTTTTCCTTCCTTTTCTCCTAGGCTTTAAAACTTCTCCAGAGCACAAGAGAAATCTATTAATGGGAGAAGGATGCAAAGGAGAGATCAAGAAAACAACTTGTGGGTTGGAACAACCTGACTTTTAAGGTCCTTTGCAACCCAAACCATTCTATGATTCCAATTTCAATTTCAAACCTGTTTCATTTCACACATTTGTCTTCTTTCTTACCCTATTGATTTCCATGAGTTAACCCAGCTCACCACATGCCTGGACTACTCATGAACTGCAAACTGTTTTGGAGGGGAAAAATCTTCTGGAATTTTGTGTCTTCACAATTCCATAAACAGCGAATGCTCTGTATGCCCACACCCTCATTCATCCCTGGGATGCACAGGACCGTTTTTATTCTGTGCAAGTGAATGGATCCCAGCACACAGAGGAGTTTGGGACACAAAGCCATTATGGAATAGCCCAGGTGCCTCCAGGCCACGCAGGATCAGTGCAGATGCCATGAGCCTCTCTGAGGTGCATCCCAGCAGGAGCAGGATTTGAAAGGGCTTCCAGACACATCCTGCTGGATCTGTGCTGATTTAGAGCAGCTGGGGACCAGCCTGACTTTGCTAGAAGAGGGCAAATTAATGGACTAAACTTTGCATGGCTCTTTCTTTGAACTCAACAATGAATCACATCTATGGTTCTTGTGCTTTTTTCTCATCCTGCTGAAGCTCCCAGCCATCCAGGCCATTAGCATGAGCACCATGAGGAGCTCTGGATCCAGTGCCTCCTTCTGTGTCTGCAATCCCAGAGTGCTTTTATACTGATCCAACAGAGACTGCCTAAAACAGCCAGAAAAGCTTTTTCTGCTATGCTAGCAACAGTCTAAATCTTTTTCCAACCATAATGCCTGCATAATTTTTCCTCTGATATTTATTAAGCCCCTTGAGACATTATATCGCTTCAGCATTCCCTCCTTTTTAACTTTCTGCTATTTTCATTCCTTTATATGAGCATTTTGTTTCTCCTCCTTCTCCTGCACTGCTTCCAGAAGTCCTTCCCTTATTTCATTACTGCTCCCCAGCAGCATCTTTGCAAATCCCTCAGCATCCAGAGGCTGAGTGCAAACATAAAATGATGGATGGGAGATGAGGACTGACCTTTCCACTTTCCCATCCAGGGGGTCTCTCCAGTGTCTTTAGGCTAAACAGCCACCCCCCAGTGGCTTCATCTGTGTCACCAGCTGAACTGACCTGCTTTTAGGGCTGGTGTCCCTCTGCCCTCACACTCCTGTGTCCCAAGAGGTTCTGAATGAACAAGCAAAAGCCCATTTCCTCTCAGTTTCCCTTCAGATGGGAACAAAGGATTCAAATAACTTTCCCTATGTTCTTCACTGGGAAAAGATGTATGGAGTCATCTCCAATGCATATAATGGGAGAAATTTCAAAGTGTCTCCTACTGTCATTTCAATTCTATAATTAATAACTATATGCAGAAAGGCCTTCCACACCATTTTCTCGCTGTCACACATCCCAAATCAGACAAAGAAAAAGAATGTCCCCTGATAGGAAGTATCTATGTCCTGCTATAGCATTTCCCCTAATTTAGGTTGCATTATTGATGTACAGAACTCTGTACTTGAATAATGTAACAGTAAGGCTCTCACAGAAAGAATCAGCACTGGCTTTAATGTGTGTCTATAAAGATAAGAAAAATGTATTTTAAAAGTCCAGCAGCTTTCAAACAATATATTTTCAAGTTACAGGAATGCTCACCACAAGGAATTTAAAATTAAGGTGAGAAGGGGGGGCAACATTTCTTCTAAAATGCTAATGAGATACTGCCTTAAAAAGTGAAAAAAAATCAACAAATCTGACATATGAGCAAACATTATGAATATTCAGGAAATTTAACCTGCTGATTCAATGTTTTCTAGGAGTGTCCAACTTTTGCACTGATCACACCAGCCATTCTTTTTCTTCTCATCATGAGCACACTCGACTGTGGTGTCGGTGTGCTGCTGGAACATATGTGTGGAATTGCAGGGATTGTAATTCATCCAGATGGCAGGAAGCTCTGGAATTGTTACTCCTATGCTACAGATGTTTAACAATCCAACCATATGGCTCCAATAAGGCAGCCTTGTCAAAGAATACAAAAACTGCACTAGACACAGAGCCCTGTAAATGGGAATGCAGTCCTGAGGTGGGAATGTTCATATGGCTGTTCTATAAATGCACACATCACCCTGGGAAGTTGGCGTGGCTATTGCAATTACAGAATTTATGGAACATTATTTAAACTCCTGAAAACAATCAGGCCTCCTATTTGCATAATTTCCCCAAGTCAGCTATTAAAAGAACATTCCTCATTTGTTTTGGAAATTCATTAAAGGCATCAAACAGAGGTGAGTTGAAAAGCTGGGTAAATAAATACATGTAAATACAATAATGTCCCCAAAGTGTGGCCTGAAGGAAATGCCACTGTAGGTAAAAACTGAGATTCAACCAATGAGACCAACAATTTCTCTAGAAAAAAATTTGCCAAAGGCAGGGAGCCCTGCTGATGCTTGTGACAATTGTAATGTGGAAAGCTGAATGTTGAGAAACAATCTGAGATCAATAATATTTTAGCCAAGAAAGGAAAGCACCATGAAATGGTCCATCCATAACTCTACTGAATTTTGGCAGGTTTGAAAGACAGATAAATGGCAGCAAATCAGATTGTTAAATCACTAATCCTGTCATTATTACATCCTGTCACATTGCATAGATTTAGACATTAGAAAAAGAGTGTAAGGGAGGAGAGTGAAGAAAACACTTAAAAGCTCAACTCAATCTGTGAAGAAAAGGTGAATTCCCAAATTTTTGTTTCATGGTTGGTGCTTTTCTGCCCAAAAGTCAGCTGTCAGTAGCTGCTGCTCAGAGTCCCATCTGCCTTCCCTCTGATGTCAGGTCTGTGACCCTTTGTTCCCCACAAGAAGTGACTCCTCTGTACAAATCTGTTGTGCAAGAATAAGATTAAAATGGACAGACTGAACAAAGCATTGGTCTCTCAGACAAAAATGCATCCATTTAGCACACAGGGCATCTTTCCACCTGACATATTCTTAAAGAGAACTATTCAATTACCATCTCCTCACAGGCTAAAGAGCACAAAAGAGCCATGTAATATTCTTTTTCTCTTTTTTTTTTCGAGCAGCAAAGTATTCAGAGCTGCTTTATCTACCACAGATACTAATCTAAGCAATATAATTTTAAAACATCCTTACAAAAACCTTGAAGGACAGTTGAACCCTGTGGTTGTTTAAAAAAAGATTTTCTGCAGTTTATGCATTTACTCTGCCAAAAGCTTACCTTAGCATACAAAGTACAGTAAATCATAGCTGCTCTGATTTACTGCCCAGACTGTGCTGTTTGTTTTCAGGGACAGCTCAGGGAAAAGCTCTGTCAAGTGTAAGAACATTCAGAGAAGGGGAATCGTTTTGCAAAGCTCCCACAATGGTAACAACATTTCTAAGATATCAGTGAAGAGAAAAAAAAAAAATGCAGATGTGCATGTGCAGCATTTTTCAGGGGAGATTTTTTGAATACCACTGCAACCTCAAAATATTTCAAGCCCTTTGGAGGCACAAAGACAATTTCATACCCCAAAGCTGTTTAGCCTAAGTATTAATGGGCTGGCTAGTTGTGTAATTTACCAGGCAACCAGTTAAATTATTGGACCTCGTGCCTGAATTCCCCATTTTATGGGGCAGCAGCACATACAGAGGCCAAAAAGGCAAAGAAGACACCAGAGAAGTGGCAGAGCAAGAAGATCTGGCTCAACATGATTAGTTAGAACTGAGGGTAGATTTTATTAGACTTAATCTATTTAGTAAACCCCAACAGGAGGACAAAGATAAAACCATATATCTGACATCCTTTTAAAAGTTAGTAAATGAGAAGGGAAAAGATCAAAACAGTAGCTGAAAGCCTTCACTTCTGCTTTAAAATCCAAGAAACAGTCATTAACAGAGATTTAAACTCAGCCCTCTCTAGTCTAAACATGTCACTGTTAATTACAAAGCTATTTAACTTTTGCAAGAAACAAAGACTGCTATTAATGAAAGAAGAACCAATTAGCCTTTAATCTACACACTGTTTTTTAATCAAACTTTCTTTTGATCATCAGACTCACTGCAGGATGTTTCCCTCCTCCCCATGTTGTAGTGGCTTCCATGATTGCTAATGGAATGGATTTTAAAGGGCTGGCTGAGCAGGGAGAGCCCTCTCTGCAGGGCTGGAGCTTCCCTCCCTTCCTGCCAGGGACAGCTCAGGAAAGTGGAATTTTGTGTCCTGAGCACTCTTGGAGCAGCTGGCTTTAGAAGAGTGTGAATGTATGAATGTGTCTAGAGGAACATGGGACAGGAGTACTGGACAACCTTGTTACGAAGCAGCAAAAAAGTACCAGTTGAAAGGGAAGCAAGAAATGGGATGGAAAAAGGCAAAAGCAGAGAAGTGCCTCCAGGAATGAAAATGGAATTCACTGCTGACTGCAAAGAATGATGAATGAGAGAATTTGCTTGTTGGCACAGGAATATATTGTGGAAAAACAGAACAAAACAAAACAAAACAAATGGGATCAGGGCTTGATGTGTTACAAACAAAAGGAGTGACACAAAAAGGATCCCATTAGCAAAATATTGTGCCTCCAAACTGTTCTTTGAGGGCTCAGAGAACTTCAAGGAGGTTTTCTGTTTGATTTTGGGGATTTTTTTGCTGTGTGGCTACTTGTGGTAGCAAAAAAATAAGTCCAAGCATCTGGAATCCATCATGATGGAGAACTTCTTCCCTGACATCATTTCCCTCTCGGCTGCTGTTGCTGCTCTGATCTCCAGGCAGGACAGAGAGCAGATGTCCCTGAGCACACACCAGGCTGATAATGAAATACAAGAACCTGACTCCTGCACATGTAAACAGCAAGAGTGTAACTATTATCTGCTGTGTGTCAAACACGGGGCTCTCGGTCTGACCAGATACCTGCTGCCTGCTCTGCATTAGCAAATTTTCAGTGTATGCTGTTCTTTCTCCACCACAGAAAGATAAAATTTGCCTGGCAGCAGCAGAACACTAAGTATTAATACTAACCCCCAAAAAAACCCACTTCAAAACAAATGTCAATATCCTCAAAGAATCAGAAAGTCTGGAGAGATTTATTGTTGCGACAGTGTGGCAATTTAAAAAAAAAAATTAAACATAAAAAAATCAATAGATTGCAGGGAGAAAAGTGATAATAAATATACTCTGTGCTAGACAAGATTCTGAGTCATGAAATTCAGGACTGTAATAAAAATATGTGGAACAACAGCTGACATGGTAGTGACACCTGAGATATTTGAAGGTAGGTACATACTTACCATGGGAAGGATTCCAGCAAAGACAATAGCTTGCAATAAATGTTTTTCAGGACTTGACTAACAGCATTTTGCACTTCAAAAGATCAAATTATTACACTCTCTGTAAAATAATTCTAATTCCTTATCTCAAAGGGCTGGTGATTTTTCACAGTCCAAACCCCTTTAATGTAACTGTTTGGCAGAAAGGTCATTGAAAATGAGATCAGGGTCCATTCATGGTTTTCAACTGCTCATGTTTTACAATAGGAGTCCAACACAGGAACTCGGAAAAAAACATCAACAGAGCTAAAAAGAAATAACTGTAAAGCACAGTGTCAAGACATTCAAAGTTAGCTGGATAAATGTATAATTTTCATATTTATTTTATGGCATTATAAACCTGCTAATAAAATTTGGATCTTATGCTGATCAAAACCTCTTTGTGTTTTTCTTGTGTCATAATCTCATGACACAAGAGCTAGAAAAGAGATCCCATCTCCACTTTCCTTTTGAGCACACGTAGAACACTCAGAAAGCTGCAGTACTGAAAACATGTGACACTAATGTACAGGGTATTTTTAATTAACAAAGCTCTTAGGCATTGCTGAAAGATCCATTTTGATTTTTGTCCCCCTTCACATTCACCTAAAACACTCCAGAGCTCCATATTTATTTATACAGTGCAGTTGGGAGAAAGTTCTTCTGACATTTGAGAAGCTTTCAAAAGTTAAATTGTTGATGGGAATCACTGTGGAAAAAAATGAGATTTTAACTCATTTAACTCTTGAAGTAAGACCTTTGAAAGGTAAGAGGCAGAAACTTTACACTGCTGCTTAAATTATGTGGTAGTTTATTCCTGAGTGTTCTCAGTTCCCCTAATTCCTAAACATTGGTGAATACTTGCATTAATTACTCCCCAAAGTAAGCTCTGATTCAAGAAGGCACTAAGGAACTTCATTAACTCCCTCCCTAAAGACTTCAGCCAAATTTTCCCCACTTGCTCCAGACGCACCAACCCGAAACGCCCCGAAATATTCTGCACCCTCAATTCTGCCTGCCACCAGGGCCAGCTGAAAGCTCTGAAAACCAACCCTAAATGCAACACATCTCTAACTGATCTCCAGCTGCTCCAAACCCCCTTTGGGCTGTGCCACGTGGCTCGAGTACATACGTATGCAGTAGTCCCCACTCTCGTAGTAGCCGGGGCAGCACTGGGAGCGCCGCCGGTACATCGTGCGCAGCCCCCTGCGGTACGCGGTCTTGTAGCTGATCCTGCACCACGAGACACAAAACCATTGAAAATCAATGCCCTCCTGCTGCAATAATATTTGTGTGAAATTATAGTAAGGGTAGCATTCAAGAATTATTTTTAAATGCATGAAAGGTTTTGGGTTTTTTTTGATAATAAAAGCCGCGATAAGGAAGGGATCAATACTTGTTTGGAAGTTTGAAATATGACTTTGTGTTATAAGCACAGTGCTCGTGACAGGCACTGGAGCTCTTCCTGGGGCAGCTGCTGTCTTAAAACATTTTTCCAGTCCTGCTGCAAGGGCAAGAAGTTTCTTCAAGAATAAATGATTTATTTTTGCACATCAGCAAGGTCAGCTCTCAGCAGTGGAAGGAGCACAGTCTTCTGCAGAGATCACTGTGTCAGCTGCTACACAAAATCTTACCACAGTGGCACCTGCTCCCAATACACAACTTGAGAAGTTAACCCCAAGTGATTTGTTCCTTCTTGCTACCCCTTCCAAGGCACTCATACCTTGCAAAGTGTCATCATAGTCCCAGCTCAGTATTTAAAGCCTGTTTTCCCCACCACAATACTGCAGTCCACAGAAATTAAAAGGTGTTTAGCATTCTGAAGCATTCCTACATTTATTCATAGCATTAGCAAGGATACCACATTGGAAAGGTAATATTTAACTGCATATTTAACAGCAAACAGTTCAAAACAGCTTTGCTAGTTTATGGAAATTACCTCAATTGAACAAAATCTATTGTCCCTCATGTTAGATAAACTGATCGAATTTACTCTGCTGCATTCCAATCTATACAATATTCCAGAAAGCTCTGCAGCTCTGTTCACTTCCAAACAGGAAGCTCCTGTAACACAGGAGCTGAAAACCAAGTGCCACAGTCCCCACTGGGATGGTGCTGAACAGCCAACTTGCAACTGAATGTGTGAGAGCTGAGATACAAATTGGCTTCCAAAACCCCCTTGAAATATTGTGAATATTAGTGGATATTTGTTAGGATACTTAGGAAGCAGACTGAATATAACAGCAATATCCTGCAGCCTGGGAAGAATTAACTCTTTGGTACAAGTTTTCATTCAGTCCTAGAAATGGAGCCATCTTAATTTTACCTGATTTTCAGTGCAGATTTGGGTGCACTAATTCTAACAGATCCATATCTAATTATCACTAACCCTCAAATGCCTGATTATTCACAATTTTGGAGGTGCATGGGCTTCCTTTTACAAACCTGGACATGCACCAATCACTTGGAAAAGAGAGTTGGTCGTGTCTGCTCAGGGAATAAACACTTCCAATCCCATGGCAGGGCCAATGGAATGATACATTCTCCTGGATGGCCCCATGAGGGACTCACTATCACTTATCTCACTCAAACTTCAGGCAAAAATCTCTGTATTTCTCTGTATTTCCCTGGAATTCCAAACACCCTGTCCTAAAATACATCTTTGTGTACACATCTATATTGGAGCACCACAAACATTTAGATCAACAAGAGATGTGTGAGGAGATGAAAAGGCAGAAGAAAGGTCAGCATTAGCTCTTACCTGTGCCTGGTGCACTTGAACCAGTTGAGGATGTCTGTGCATCGTGTGTAATAGATCTGGTCAAAGGGATGAGCATAAGATTCCTGCACGGTCACGGCGTAGCTGCCAGGGGACAAGGAAGGAGGTGAGAGGCTGAAATGAAAAGCTGCAATTCCCTGTATCTGCTGCTCATGGAACTCTAGTATGAAACATATTTCTTGATCAAGAATCTTAGAAACTTTGGGTATTAGCAAAGAGCAGAAAAGGGCTTCCTTCAGCTACACCTCTTCCTGAAAAGTTTGGAAATGCTTGGCTTCATGTCTGATGTAGGCATAGAGGTATCACTGTGAGCAATAAACCATTCTCTTTTAGGAGAAAAGCAAGTATTGCTAAAATTCATGGAAATTTAAAAGGTGAAAAGGTGAATGGATATGGACAAAACCTGGAAAATTTGATGAGAAATCACAGAGCTCCAACAATAGCAAGAACTGAGCAATCTTCCCAAAACACCAGTGAGCCATGCAGGAGGCTCTATGGTCATTGTAGTTTGGGCCTCTCACGTGATGGAGGAACCCAAATCTCACACTGGGGTCAGCCATGGCAGAGCACTGCCCCATAGCAGGAGTGTGCACTGCTCAGGGGACTCCTCTCTCAGGTTCTGATCTGGTCACAGGCCCCACTTTATCAGATCTATCTTTGGAGAACAAGACACAAATCACCCAAGGCAGGTCAAGACCCAGGAGTTGGATCCTCTAGGTCACTCATTATATCGATTGTCTTAATTCTGCAGCTGATTTCCCTCTCATCAGCAGCACTGATGATTAACTGTGGTTAAGCCTGGGAGATTGCACCCACAAGGTAATACCAAGGTATTTGCTTGGAGGGGCAGACTGGCTTGAAATTGAAGACTTTGCTGTTCCTGCCCTGCTTGTCATGTCCTTTCTAGACAAGCCAAGGTTCCCCTGGATGCTGCCTTGCCTCTGTCACTGTTTGCTGGCTTTGACAATAATGTTTTTACTTCTTCTAATGCCAAAATATAAAATATTTACGTTGCTCATTATTAATGTAAGACAGTAACACTTGCAAATCTCAATTATTATTTTACGATCCCGTTTATTATCCAGCAATAGGTCCTTACAATCTTTTCCCTTTGATTTATTAACATCTAACTAACAAAGTCATCTTGGTCAGTACAACCAATCAATTTTGGTATTTAATTTTTGTTTCTCCTTGATTGGGTCTCTAGGTTGCTGACTTTCTTCAGACAAAATCAATATTTTATTCCTGTGCTCTGAATGCACTTCCAGCACGCAGACTGCAAAATCCTTTTCCTGTACAGTCTTTGCTTTGCAGTTGCATTATCTGCAAAGAGTTAATTCTCTAATTAAAGCCTCAAAACACAGTAATTAAATATGATTCTATTTTTACCTTTGTTAAGGGATGTATTTTGCTAAAGTCTACAGCAATTCAGATTTGTGTGGAATTGTACCAGAGAGCAGAACTGGAAATTTAGCAAGTTAAACTGAGAAGTGCAGGACCTTTAGCCTCTGCAAACAGCCCCTGTGTGAATGTGAACCCCATCAAAGGCTGTGGGTTTCTCTGTGCTCACAGGAACTGGCCTGCTCAGATCCACTTTTAGGACCAGGACACTGGAACAATAGAGAGAACAAGAAATTCCAGGGCCTTTCATGTTCAGCGTTTTCGTTCACTCTTTGATGCCGACACGAATTTGGCAGGAAGAGCCCCAAAGTTCAGGCCAGACAAAAACAGCCTGGATGTTGCAGCAGGAAAGGTTTCAAACTTTCTTGCAGGACAACAAGGAGAAAAAAGCAGGACAGAAGAAGGCCAGCATTTCTGTGGGTGTCTCCATGATAAATACAAACAATTCAGTGCACTCCTGTCGCTCAGACTCTGGAGGAGCTTCCCAAAGGGCACAGGGGGATGTGGTCAATATCTGTAGCCTTAGAACCAATTCCTTGGGATGATCCAAACCCTCCAAGGCACTCAAAAATACTCTTTCTGTAAAGCAAATCTGTGGCTTTTTTATGAGATGTGGTGGTATTTAGCAAATTAGGGCTCTCAGCTTGCCTTCTAAATGTAAAAATCTGAAAAGGATGGTAAAAAAAATAAAAATTGGCAGGTCAAACACTACCTTTCCCAGTGGCTACAAACATTTGGATCATCTGGATTTAGGGACAGAGTAGTTTTGAGCAGAAAAGTCAAAATAAGCCCTCTCAGAATCCACTGGAACAGCACATGTGCCCTCATTGTTGTACCTAGATAAAGAGAAGAAAGTAGAGCCATTAAAGACAATTTTGAAGAAAATACCCTTCTAGGCCTTTTCCTCCTTACTTTTGTGCAAATCCAACTACTGTGGAGCTGTTCAGAAACTGAAATACTTGAAAAAGCAATCAACTAAACAGTAAAATGCCTTAAAAGTTCAAATCCATTCTAAAAGGAATTTATACATTTAAACCAAATAAAAGCAATGAATTTGATGATTAAGCCACCCAAGATATTGATGGCCCCAATGATTCTTCCAAAGAACGTTTCTGATACTGATTGTTTTTATGACAGCCTGTCTGTACTGACAAATAAATCACCGAGGTATTAAAGCAATCTATTCTTCCATCAACCTACAGGCAAGTGGAAGAATACCCAAATGCCCCCTTTGATTTATTTAAATGGGGTTTACCGGTGTCAATACGGGCTGGATGTAAGACTTTTGCTTATTGCATGATGGAAGGAAAATCAATGCACTCCTCGAGCCTTGGATGGGGAACCACAGAGAATTACAGAGGTCAGTGCATTGGGGCACATTGCACAGAACACTGGACATGGAATAAAAATATTTGCATTGAAGCTGGAAAGAGGTTGTACAAAATTCACTGGGTGTGGTCTCTTCATCACCTTCCTGTTCATCTATTAAATGTACTGACTTACACCTGCTTGGGGCTTTGAAACCAAAGTTGTGGTGTTGGCCTACAAGTCTTCAATTACACCAGTCAAAAATTCAAAACAGATAGAAAATAAAATTGCTTTTTTTGTAACAGCATTAGGGGTGTTAATCTGTAAAAGATTAAGTCAGGAAAAAGTATTTTTAAATATCCATTTCAGGCATTTACACGGACACATAATTCACCATTCAAATCAGAAGTCCTAGAAATTATTCCTGGCAACAAGATTGCCCTAAAAATAAATTGGTTCTTCATATGATCATCAAAAAAACACATGGCTCATTGCCTCAGGGTCCAGAACAGCAAAGGGATGTTAAGAGGTTTGCTCTGCAGGGCCCTGATATACAGCCCAGCATAAAGAAGCCATCACAAAGCAAAATGAAGAGCCAGGAAAAGTGCTCAGAAATTACCTCCTGACCCAAAGCCTTCTTAGCCAGTTCAAGGACACCCATTGCCTTTAGTGGATTCAAGTCAAAATCCCAATGGGAGCAATAGCTCATCTTTTAAATTATTCCTAGAGCGCTGCTTAACCCAAAGATAGGTCTTAAGCCATGTAAGTCATATCAATGTTAATTAACATGATTTAATGCTAATGTTCCTCATGAAATGGGTTTAAGTCAAGGAGTGACCATTTTTTACCTGTGGGCTTTTCCAAAGTCCCACAGCAACAATGCAAAAGCTTAGTGTGGAAATCCAGAGGGCTGACGAGGCCAGGACGTATTTACAGAAGAGCCACTGCCTGTTCTTGTCCTGGGCACTGCTTCTCCATGGAGGAAAAGTGTCTGGAGGGGCTGAGCTGCCAAAAGTCCCAATGTTCAAACAGTCAGAGCTGTGGGAGAGCAGAGCTGAACATTCCCTGAGCACAGCATGGACAAGGGATGTGAACAACCCAAGGATGAGGCTCCACAAACTGGCAGCCCTTTAACACAAATCCCTCCCAAAAATGCCTTTAGCTGTGGCACAGGGCAGCACTGCAGTAATGCCAAAGCTCAGGGGATAAGTGTTTCCTGGCACTGTATTGCCAGGTTGTCATTTACCCTCCTTCTTCATCCTCTGCACCTTTGGTACAGAGCAGGGCTGAGCAAATGGGGCTAAAGGAAATCTCCTTCTGCTGGGCAGGTGTGGGCAAAGCAGGAGCAGGGCAAACCTGCTCCAGGAAATGTAAATCTTCAGAGTGGGCTTAAATCTAAACACAGTTCTGTGCTCAGTTTGTTAACTTCTGGAGAGCATCAACAGCCTGGCTCTGTGCTACATTAATTACAGGCAGAAAGGCAGCCTGACTTTAAATCAGTAATTCATTGCCTGCATTTGCTTTCCATCAGTTATCAGAAACTGAAAGGTAAATAACAATTAATTCAAGGTAGAAATCAAACTTCTCCCCCACTCCAATTTCTTCTTTGGTACCAAGTGAAGCCAGTGCCCTTGAGTTCAGGAGAAAGCAAACTTTCCTGAAAGATTTGCTT
This sequence comes from Acridotheres tristis, assembly GCA_037013685.1. Lineage (NCBI taxonomy): Eukaryota > Metazoa > Chordata > Aves > Passeriformes > Sturnidae > Acridotheres > Acridotheres tristis. The sequence goes on along the minus strand of CM072897.1, from coordinate 2,197,140 downwards.
AGAATACACCAGATGCTAAGAAAGAGGCTCGTAAGATCACTCATTCTTGCTGAAAATTACCCATTCTTTATATTGGATTTTATATATCTTTTATATTAAAGTACTCCCTACAAAATAAAAATAAATGAGACTAGAGCCCTGCTGCCTCACTCACTCTAAAGAGAATGAGGTCTAAAGCAGCCCCATATTTGAATTCTGTAGTTCTCAGAGACCTCAATTTGTTCTTAAGAAAATGATGCCTCCGTTTAGTTTTTAAACCAAATGTCATAGAATTATTTATAAGCCCTAATAGCACCCAGAATATTTTTTGCAGTGTATTAAAAAGAGGCTCCAAATTGTTTTCTAGACTTTCAGTGCTAATGCTGTTATTATCTGTTTGTGAGGGAGCTGCTTTGTGTCATTAATTTCCTAACTTTATAAGTCAGATCGAAGATCAGAACCATCCAACTCCCCAAATCCAGCAGAACCTCATTCATCTCAAGTGTCTCTTTTTGTAACTCAAATGAAATATTTCACTTTGATCACTGTTAATAGAAAAGCCCTCGCACCAAAATGGAATGGTTGCTATTAAAGGAGTCAGAATAAAAACTCTAAAAATAGGAGCACACATATTAAAAACCAATATCAAAAAAGAATCCAGTAATGACATATAATACTGAGCTTTCAGCTTTCACTGCTCACCACAGCACACAGGAAATTCCTGCCTCAAATTCAATGTTTGGGACAGATTCTCCCAGGAGGCAGCACCAGCCTTGAGGGGAACAATGCCTGTGACTTCATTAAAGCTACAGCCAAATTATTCCAACATTTCCAGTGTCTGCCACTCTCCCAGGACAGGCAGCCTGGGGGGCTGAACACCAAAATAAATGACACAAAGATCATCTGTGCAATCCCCATATGGACTCCTAAATTTTTTTTTGTCTCTCCAGGCCTGACTTTTTTTTTTTCAGTAGTGAAGGAAGCCAATTTAGGTAAAATTTGGCAAGAGCCTTTCAATCCAAAGGACAGCCAGGAGGTTTTTCACAAGTGTCTCACTCTGTTAATTATAACTGATTAAACTACTCCTTAGGCCATTTTCTCCTATCTTCCTCCTTTTTGAATAATTTCAGTATTTCAACTACAATATTGATACAAGTCATTGGTTCCATCACAAAAGAAAGGAAAGCTCCAAATCTTAGCTGCAGAAAAACTAGTAGATGGCCAATCATTTGTCAGTGGAGTTTCTTTGCAAAAAAAAAACCTTCTTTGAGGAAACTGTGCTGGGGTTTGCAAAGAGACCTGGAGATGCAGATGATCCTTTAAACTTCATGAAGATCAGAGTGTGGAAAAAGCAGCTCTGATACCGTCCTGCAGCAGTACCCCTGGGGGCAGGACCTACCTGCAAAGTGAATAGGATCTCAAAGTATCCCTGCTGGTGAAATAAATATCCTATAAAGCTTTTTCTAGGTGTTGAGGACTTGGTTTTGATAACAGTCTTGTGAAAGAAAGACCAGTGTGTGCTTTAAATGGCCAAGGAAAAAAAAGAAAGAAACCCAAAACTACAGGTTCAATTTCTGCTCTGCTTCCTTGGCTGACAGGCTAGAAAATCTAACTAAAAATGACCATTGGAGACTTTCCTGTTCAGGGCCAGAAGTGGTGAAACATTTCATTTTGACATCTCTGTCATAAAATATTTCATAACATGACTTTGACATGAAATTCAAACAGAATTTCCAGTCCATGACAGAGTTCTAAATTGAAGGTTTTTCCCTCCATTTGGGATAAAGTGAGCTCTAAACCAAGCAAAAAATCCCCTAATTTTGTGTCTGGCTGTAAGCAGAGGTGTTTTTCACTAGCACACACCATTCTTAAATCCTTTTTATACTTTTGAAGATCCTAAAGTTTAAATGTTTACGCAGTCGGTTGAAATTTCCCCAGAAATTTCCAAGTGACGCATTAGGAAAGAGCCATGGTAAAAAGTCTTACCTTAAAGTGGTAAAAATTCCCAGTGGATCCTGTTTTCACAGATCCCCAGCACATGGAGACACAGGGCACATCAACAGGAGAGTGGGAGAAAGCTCTTGGGAAGTTGCTTGGCCCTGGGAGCAATCAGGGAAAACAGAAAACTGGGTCAGAGGAAAAGTGTTTGGGGGCTTGGAAAGAAATCAAGGCAGAAATGACACAAAACATTTGAAATAATTAGATAACAGAACATAACTGTGCTATTTCAGACCAATCCCATTTTCCTGCTTTCAGGCAAGAGCAGGGAACTCAGAAAGAGTGGGAGAAATGGGGGATGTAGCACATCCCTCTGACACCCTCCCAGCCTCCAGAAATTTCTTTCCTATCATTTCCTACCTAATTTTGTTTCCATATAGACTTTTCCTTCTTTAATATCCTAACAAGAAGGTCCAGTTTTTTTCAGAAAGTTTGATTCAAGACCTTGCAAAATCCTTCTGGAAATCTAACTGCACCTTCTTCATGCACATGTTTACTTTGAAGAGCTTTCACCAGTCATGAAGGCTTTACAAAGCCATGTTGAATCTTCCAAAATGTATTATATGCATCAAGATAAATAATTCTGTTCTTAACTTTCGTTTCTACCAAACAGGAAAACGAGGTGTGCCAAAATTAAAATGGATCTTAGTATTTGTGTGGGAGCTATTGAGGAAAATGCAAGAGAGTGGTTGAGCCAGGAGACAAAAAGTTGGATTTCACTGGAGAAGCATTAAAGTGACGGAGTGTTTGCTGATTACACTATTTTAGTCTCTAAGTAGTAGCAAGCTTCCAACAAGCTGCCCTTGGTGGCATTCCTTCTTCTCATCCCATCTGAAATTTTCATGATGGTTTAGGCAAGGGATCATTTAAACACACACTTCATTTGGCTCCACATCAGATTTTGTTCGAAACAAGCTGTTATGAAAGCTAAATGAGGCCACGAGTTTCAAAACTGATCAGGGTTTTTTGGATGCCTCCATTTATGATTAATAACTTGAGATACCATGAAAGAACTGGATAATTTGCAGAGCTCAGGATACTTGCTCAGAACAGCTTGCTTTGATCTGGGCAGTCAAGAACAAATCCATTCAACCTCACCAGTCACCTCTAAAAGTTGTTGTCATGACCAACAGAAATATTGCCAGTGACAGGTTGTGGTTTTGTTTGTTTTTTAATGAAAATTTAAAGCTGTTTTAAACAGATAAACACTTCCAGGAAGGATCAGGTACTGAATACAAAAGCACTGACAATGTGATTCTTATCATCTGAGCACAGAGAAATTCAAGTGATGGAAGAAGTAGCAGAAACAGCAGACTGTGCCCCGGGCTGCTGTGTTCCCTCCACTGGCACCTTGCACGATTAATGCAGGAGACAGGAGACAAGAATTAACATGTAATTAATTAACATGATTTGGGAAATGAAAGAATAAATGCAAAAGTCTGAGATTTCCACAGTTTACAGGGAAATCCTGCATCCTGAGTCCTGGGTGCTCAGTCTCCACCACCTCTGCTACATCATCCTGTGAAGTGGGTGCTGTTCAGCTCCAACAAAGGAACCAATTCCGTTTCAAGGTCTCATTTCAGAGGCTCTATTTGAAAGCCTGAATAAACACACCAGGGTCACAATTGCTGCAGTGCTTTCATGACTCTCCTTTATACTCTGAACCACAGTTGCTCAGTTTTCCAAAACTGGACTGGGGGTCTGATTTCAGTGGGATCTGAACATCCAAAACTCTTAAGTTGCTTTAAATTTCTAAGCTCTAAAATACATCAGTGTGAGTTGTGCTCGTTAGAGAGAGCATTGTTACAGTTCCAGGGATAACTTATGAAGTCTGCAGATCTGCTCCAGTGCTAACACTTTTCTGAGCTGACTTCTGGAGTCATCAGGAGCTTGGCCACAGCTAAGTGAGAATAAATAATGAAGTAAGTGCTGCTTAATCTATCAAATGTTATTTTAGGAAGCTCAAGACTGTTCCTTCAGTGCTCTCAGAGGAAAACTGGGTCAAAATACCACAGAGATGTGTCAGAGGCAAGGAATCTGGGCAATTACTTCAGTTATGGCTAATGAAATATGTTTATCAAGACAAAGGCTGGTGGATGTGTCTGGGCCTCTGTTTAAATCACACTGGCAAAGATTTCAGCCTGACACTGGCTTAGCAGAGTGGGCTGGGCTGAGGTGACTCAAATTCCCCCCAAATTCTGCACCCAGTGTTCTCCATCTGAGCCCACACACAGCACCAGGCTCTGGAACTTCAATTCAGGTGGAATTAAGGACATGCAAGTTCTCAAAGTCTCAGTATCTTCCCCAGGGGAAGAGGACTGGCCAACCTGCCAGGTGCTTTGAAAATAAGCCTGTTACAAACTGAAAAGTGTTAATACACTGAAGCAACAACGTGCAAACATGTTTGGCATTCCCCATCCACTCCATGAGATTATCATCAGCATAAAAAAGTTGCAGACTGGATTTTGTCAGTTTTTACACAAACGCCATGAACACTTGTTCAAAGCACCCACCAAAAAGCTCTTATTCACTACAATGCTAATCTTCTTTTTCTTAAATAATTGAACATTTAATCAATAGTCCAGCAGAAATATAATGAAAATATTGTATTAACAACACCTAAAAACACTGCTGAACCAGTGCCCATGTCCACATAATTGCTGGCTCCCTTTCAGAAAGGTCAGCTTGGAAAAATATTTTCTGCCCATAATTTTGTACTTGTATACTCGACTAGCAGTGTAAAACTGGAAGCCAGCCCTTTGAACATTTGGCCCTTGAAGTTATCAATCCATACTCAAGCCCACTGGAATGTTTGTGTTCCTGGTAAGCCTGAGCTGTCCTTCCAAGCCTGCCAGCCAGGACAGGGGCTGATGTTCCACCAGCACCTCCTGCCAAGAGCAGCTTGGCAAAACCCTGGGCCCTGAAGGATTTCAACACAGGCTGGGACATCCTCCTGGGGCAGCTTTGTCTGAACCCTCTCCATTAAAACATGGAAAAGAAGGAAAGTCGGGAAGAGGCATTTTGTGCTGCTCCCTTCACCTGAGAGCTGCTGCAGGGATGGGCAGGGGGGAGCCAGGCTCGGTGTCCTCTGCACTGTTGCAGAGCCCTCAGTGTGCAATGTTAAAGTGCTGGAATCTGCGGGGGGAATCTCAGCCCTCAGTGTGTAATGTTAAAATGCTGGAATCTGTGGGGGGAGTCTCAGCCCTCAGTGTGCAATGTTAAAGTGCTGGAATCTGTGGGGGGAGTCTCAGCCCTCAATGTGCAATGTTAAAGTGCTGCAATCTGTGGGGGGAGTCTCAGCCCTCAATGTGCAATGTTAAAGTGCTGCAATCTGTGGGGGGAGTCTCACTGGCTCCTGGTTGAACAGTGTATTTATATTCCCCATCCCATGCCTTTGCAGAGATGCCTCCACAGACATTCCATCAGGAGAGAAAGTGGCTGACACTCATCAAAAAGCTCATCTCTGAGAAGCCAAATGAGCCCGAATTGAGCTCACACCAGCCACCCACCCAACCCATGTGCAAGATGGCAAACAATCCCAGCATATGCTTCCTTAGACACTTGGAGCAACAAAGGCCTCGAATCCCCAGGAAACCCGGGATAAATAAAGCAACCCAAGTGTTACAGCCATGCCCAGATGAGGAATAATGTTTCTAAATATTTAGTTTAAAAACCTCAACTATTTATTCCAACAGACTTCTTTACAGTATTTAAAGAGTGCACATAAAGTTGACCTGAAAACGAGAGTAACAAGCAATAAAATAAAAGGATGTTCAATAGACACACCGTGAAATAAATTAATTGTGATCTGTGAAAGTGCTGTGAAAGTCAGAAAAAAAAAAAAAAAGCCATTTGAAAATGCAAAATGTCCTTAACAGTTCTATATTTTTAAAAATTACTTCTATTTGTCAAGAACAATTGACCCTTTCTCTTTGTCTTCATTTATCTCAGAGGAAAATAAAATGAAACAAACAGCAAAAAAGTCCCAAGTACAGTGAACAGCTGAGCCAGGAACAAATTAAGTAACACAGATTGATGGCTGTTGATCTACAGCAGTACCATCACATCAATGCTACAGCTCATATTTCATTTAAAGATTCGTCTCTTCTTTTTCAGAAACATTGCAGTATTTATGGGAGAAGGCTGATTTGCAAGCCATGGAGCTTCACTGATAATCCAGATCCAGTTTTTCCAATTTGGCTTTAAAATTGGTGAATTCCTTGGACTTTTGAGGTACCAATCCAGCTAAAACAAAACCAATCACTCTGGGACGAAATGAACACTGAAACTAAACATGTATTTTTTAAAAATTCTGCAGACAGGGAAAAGTTTTTTTATCTTCAATATCTTCACCAGGCAGAAAGGAAATAATGTTTGCTACCTCTGCATTTCCACCTTTACTGACCCCAGTGGTCCAACAGCACGTTATCCTCAGCTCTTCTCCTGGGGCCTTTCCCAGAGCTTTATCTTCCCTGGCATTCCCTATTAGAGCAGCACACAGGTTTCCTCCTCCTGCATTCCATTCCCCTCTCATCATCCTGAAACCTTAATCTAAGAGTTTTTAATTTTGCAGCTATTAAAGACATTGATATCCCAGACAGAACATTACTTTTTTCTGTGGTAAGTCTGGTAAGTATAAGATAAACGTTCAATCAATTTTTAGATTTCTAATGGCTTAAGAATTAGAGTGGCCACGTAAAAACTGCCAATCTTACTTGAAATACAAGAGGTTTCCTCAGAAGCTGCAATAATTCTTTGTGCTTTCCTGTGTTTCTTACAGACACATCTGGAGTACTGTCAATACTGGAGGATTGATATTTGGTTCAATCAAAGCCTCAAGTTCGAGGTCCACAAAATTTATTTGGTTTTCAGAGCATGCACAAATCTGTCTGAGAATCAGGCTGGTTGCTCAGGTACCTGCCTATAAACTGCCAGATTTGGGCATCCAACACAGAAAACAGGCAGAACAGATGTGCCCTTTGCTGGGACACAAAGCTGATGCCATGGAGAAGGTGTGTGAAGATCTTGGATTCCCCTGTGAACCAGGCAAGAGGAGTGCTGGGCATCAAGGGCTGGATCTGGGCCGGGGAAAGACTGTGCAAGAAGGAAAATATCTCTGCAATCCAGATTTAAACTTGGCTCTCTCAACCACCCAGCACTGAGGGTGGCCTCAGGCTACACCACCACAGAGGCCCCTGAGCAGTGTCACCTTCACTGAGAGGGGTCTCAGTGGGTTGAGATGGGCCAGAACAGAGCTGCAAACACTCTCTGCTAACAGCCAGGTCCTACAGCTCTGTGTCTGCTTTCTCCTCTGTGCAGAGCAGAGAAATAGAGACTGTGCCCAAAACTCCCAGCAGATCTAAAGAGTCCTCCAGAACGCCCTCATCTTTCTGGGAACCATCACTGACTCTGTTAGAGCAGTAACTGCAGAGATAAACGAGAACATGACCCCAGCCTTATTTAATTTTACATCACTATGCAAAGCTCTTGACTCTGCTGTCTCCATGACCTACTTTATCTATTGTTTATTTATTTTTTTTTTCTTTTTCCAGGAAACTCTTCATTAGGGATAAAAGCACCTGGCTTACAGTAACAGGGAACTGTGCAAAATGTCTGTCAAAAAGTCAAGGAACACTCATAAACACATCAGAAAGAGCAAACCCACAGAGAAGTGTGAGATTGCAAAGAAGTAACTTAGGTAGAAAAAAGGCAAAGAAGATGCACGAGCCAGAGTCCCTACTGGCATAAATGGCTGAAGTCCACTGAGTTCACTGTGCCAGTTTGAATCTGGGGAGAATTTGGATGTGCCAGCTCAGTCTGATGCAGATGGCACTGAAGCTACTCAGGTTAGAGCCAGAGTCTGTTTTCTGGCAGGAAAACAGGAGCAGGGAAAACCACTACGGACAAAACCAGACCTGAACAACTGGTGCATGCAACTGCCTTGGCTTCCTCTTCCCCCTCTTCCTAAATTTGACACTGAAAACTTATTTAACTGCTTTGAGAAAAAAGGTTAATGAAAATTATAAAAGAGTGTTTATGGGGAAATTTTAGACTTAATTTCATTCATTTTCAGATGTACTAATTAAGATTTTTTCCTACCAGGTGAGACAAGAACAGTTTTCTCCCTGTGCTCTTTTCACATCATGCATGTGCCATCTGCTGAGTCCTCTTACTGAGCCCTCTCTGTAGCTTGTTCTCAGCTCCACTGCTCTCAGATGACCAAGGATAATTCATTACCAGCCCTTTATCAATCTCTCTGCAGAGGCCAAAAAATCAGAGCTTAAAAGTTGCTTATATATCTTTGAATTCAGTGTAAAGATTAACACAGCTCACTGTGTGTTGAAGTTCTCTGAGCAAACACCACTTAACCTGCTAAACAAAACCAAACCCAACAAAGTGAGAACGTGAGGTGCTGGCTGGCAAGAAACAAGGGAGCTCCCCATTTTCCTCTCCCATCAGATACCAACTTCAGCACAGTCAGAAAAAAAAGCACAAGCCTCGAGATTTTTGGTTTTGTTAGCACCACACTTGTGGAAAACTGATATTTGTAAGTGCAAGCACAGCAGTAATGAAGGGTTTTTAAGTTCCCCACGGATTATTCCCCTCCTTCCATCTGCTTTAGTTCTTTAGGCACATGCTATGAGTTCTGTTTCCCTCTTCAGCCATTTTTTCTGATCATCTTCTAGGTGTTGTTATCTCACACACTGCTGTCCAAAACCCCTCTGGAGAATTCCACTCAGAATTCTATGGGAGCTTCTTTCCCAGATCAACAGCCACTTGCCACATCCCCTTCACAGAACTCACTACAGGCAATTTTATCCATTTATTTAAACTTCAGCCCAGCTCACTCAGTCTCCAAGGGAACCTGTGCAGTTTCTATTCTCTTAGCTATGAATTCCAGCAGCTGCTGGGACTCCAGGAGTGCCATGAGCTGCAGGATTAAGGGTCAAGATTGTATAATTCAGTGATCCCTCATTTGCCACAGAGCAAACAAGTTTTCTCTGTGCATGAAAATGTTTGAGTGGCAGCGGGACAGGTGATCATAAACTCTCTTCTGGCCACTCATTAAAATCTCACACCACTCTTGTGTTTTGTCACCTCTTCCTCCCCCTTTCCTCTTCCATGGCACTGCTTCCTTTTCATGGAATTCCTTTCTTCAGATACAGAGAAGCTAAACTGCAGCTCATCTCCTGCTAACCCAGAATTTTACATGATTTACTGCTGCTATACCTGGAGAATGTTTAACAAAGCTGGAGATGTTTAACAAGTGTGTACGAGCCAGAGAAATCACTGTCCAATTAAAAAACTGCCACAAGGGGTAAATAGAAAAACACAACACCAAAATACCTAAATAAATCATTGATTACTCATTTATAACCTGGGCTATTCACACAACTCCCAAACTGCTCCTTACACTGTTTTTCGAGGAATGTGCTGTTAATCCACCTTGAAATATTCTTTGGGTTCTCTACCAAGCAGAAAAGACAGCACAGTGTGTCCTCCTCATCTGCTGAGGAATGGAACCCCTCATCCTCTGCCAAAGCAGACTCGGGCACAGGCAGAAATGGGGATAGGATGTGTGGATGTGTTTTGCTCGTCTGTTTATTTGTTTAAGCTTGGAGCCCACCCACCAGCCCAGACATTCATTTCTCAGCCTGTTTCAATTCTTTGATTTACTAACTAGGAAATCAAACAGAAGGTGGGAGTAGGAATGAGTAGGTGGGAACCAGAGCAGTCAGAAGTTTTTAGAATGTTATTCTAAGATCTTAAAAATCGGAAAATCGGAAGTTGATTTTAAAAATTGCAGTTAATTTCTCATTTTTCAGACACTTTCTTTTTTTAGAATACTGACTCTGCCCAAGATTTTTATCTGTCTGTAAGTTACTCCTTGAGGGATTTAGTCAAAATCCTCAAACCTTTAACACCTCAGTACAAACAGGAACAAAAAGGCCAGCTGGTGTCTGGATAGTGGTTTAGCTCAAAAAGACGTTCAACCTTCACAATCTAAACAAAATATTTACTAGTAATATCTCACCTTATTATCATGAATTGAGAGTAAATTGAAATTTCATGCAACTGAATAGGGTAATCACATACACAGACACATAGTTTAAAATCTAGGCTTTTCATGTTCTTAAGTATAAGCAATTAAGGGTAAGAGTAATGTTTCATAATTATGTCATTGATCTCAATTCCTTTTCATTTTCCTATGAAAGCACTAAACTTACATAAGACACATCTGAGGTTGCTCAGATCACATTTGTTCTCATCAAATATTCACCTCGTGGCTTGTTTTGGGTTTGGTTATTTTCAGTTTTTGCCTTCACATGAAATTAAAATTTGGGAAGTCTGAATGTATCATTAACTTTGAAAAAAGTACTAAAAACTCATTTAAAAAATAAAAACTCACAGGGAGCTGTGGGAAATTCTGTCTTAGGCTGGCCTACTAATTAAAATCAGCTATGTCACATTATTTCCACTGTTCAAAAGTATCCGCCTACAGATCTAAAATCTTTTCTGAATGATTAAAATCAGGAGTAAAAAAAAATCCCAAATCTCTTTCCTCTTTCATGTGGAGGCACACAGAACACACTTTTGCAGCTTTCAGAGTCCATTAAAGCATCACCTTTGAGAACAGATGCACGAGCAGGCCCAGGAGTGATTTATGCAAGCGGGAGCTCGGAGCTGCCGGCGACTCCTCGTGTTCAAAGCACCCCCAGCAGGCTCGGCAAGGTCCACTTTGGATCACTTGTAACGAGGATTCTTCAGACCACAAAATCAATAATATAATTAGTAAATGCTGTGTTATTTCTCAGAATCTTGCTGCAGCTTATCTGCCTTTGATCAAGCCGAGTTGACTGCTAGTGACATTTAATATTAATTAATGAAAATGCGTGTGATAAAAAGTTCTTTGGAGAATTATCTAATTATGTACCATAAAAAAAAAAATGAAGTCTGTAATAATTGCAATTTATGTTTAGATCAATGACTATTGTTTAGGCACTCTGAGAAGACATTGGAGTTATGAGTTATCTTTAGCTCTACTTTCTCCTGCCTGACAGAGCCACGTAGAGCAGATGAGCCACGTCATTAATGAGTTTTGCCTCATTTACAACACCAAGGGCTGCAGGTAAATCCTTCCTCAGCTCTGGGACAGCACCTACAGAATATTTGATGCAATTCACTTCTCTTTTGACAATGGGTGATTGACAGCAAACCATCACTACTGAAGGTACTGACAAAATAAACAACTGGAGATTAAGCAGGATTTCAAAGGAACGACTGCAATCCTCAGGGAACAACGATTACAGAAAGGCAAAGTATTTCATTAACTCATAGAAATGCAGCACTTTGCTACCTCTCACTTTGACTGCCTGAGACCCCAGCTACTGAGAAACATTTGCATTTAAAAATATTCCAATTTGATGTAACATGTCTAAGTAACTTCTCATGATTGTCAGGCACAGGAGAAAGGCAAAGAGAAAATTTTCATTATTATGAAAAACGATGGGATTCACTAGAAACATTGTAAGAGGTTTAATAAATCTGGTTCTAAACTAGAAAGGGGGGTGGTATTGTGTTAACACCATAGGGCAGATCCTATGGCTGATATGTCATGTCAGTTAGGTCCCATTCCCCAAGACATATTGGCTTTGGAGATAAATATATATCAATTGGGAAATATATATCCTAATACTTTTGCTTTATATCAGCCATGTATAATAACTGATCCCTGGGTTTGGTGAGATTATTCTAAACCCATAATCTGAGTACACACCTGACTTGCAGCAGTGCAGGTGAGTAAAAAAGGAGCAGCTGTCATATGATCTCAATCTTCTCTCTAATAACCATACAGAGAAGTGTAATAATACTCAGAAATTGTCAATGTTCTTACAGCAGCTCCATTAATTCCACATAGGACATTCCCTGTTGTTCACTGGCACACTCTTGTCAGTGTGAGTGGGGAACACTGAATTTAGAAGTAAACTAAGGTTTTCAATTATCTGAATTCCTGGGGGGGGGAAAAAATAATCTTGCTTCATCTCTCCCAGTTTGGTTTATTTTGAAAGACAACGTATGAAATTGCTGAGAGCAGAACATTGCCTAAATAGGTGCCACTTGTTCTTGCCCCAGATGTGAAGGAGCTGGTTGCTCTCAATACAAAGTGATTAATGATTGCTTGCAATCAGCCCTGGAAATCATTGGCATTGAGTGACAGAATGATTCTGTGACATCACACAGCCTCACATCTGATGCTTGTTCTCAGCCACGTTGCTCCTCGTGCTGCCATTTCTGGCACCGTGAGCGAGCTCAGAAAAATTATGGCCTTTTGGATGTTCATGAATAAACAAGTTTTCACATGAGAGAGGTTTCTATTTCTTTCTGCCAAATTTATTCTTCTGTTCACTCCTGACCTCTCCCATCCCCACTCTACCTTGTAGGAACACTGCTTTGTACAAAGGTTCTTACATTTTTCCATCTCTGCACAAAAATTCCTCATTGAATCAATCCTGGAACTCCTGACTGACTGCAACCAGATCCCTCTTCTCTGTCACATCCAAATGATGAGCCTCTACCTCACAGCAAAGATTCACATTATTTTAGTTAATTGCAGTTAATCTTTGTAGTCGCTTTATTAAATTTCTTGCTGTTTTTACAGTGCACAAGGTCATCCAGTTCTTCCTCTATTAAAACTCCCTGATACTGAGGAGCTCATTAGTCCCCCAGATTAATCACAGAGTGCCATTTGAGCAAGCAGGAAACTGGCAAGAACTCCAATATCTCATAGCTTTCCCAGCTGAAATCCCCAAAACATAACAAATAAGGGAAAAAAAAGTACAAAGGATTCTAGAGTCAAGCATTCAAGTTACCAAATTCTTCTTAATCCCATCAAGTTGCCTTTTATCATCAAAACTTTACATCTCAAAAATAGAAGTACAACCTCTGGGTTCTGCATTCGTATAAATTAGAGGCTGAAGAGAATTTCATGAAGAAATAGCTGGATGCTCATCATTCAGTACATAAAAGTGAAACTCAGCTTGATGAACCTGCTCCCTGTATTTCATTATTTGCATTTTGCTTCAGTGTAAATTATACAAGAATAAACAACAGGGAAGAACTCCTGCTTTGGTAAATAATCTGTGGAATTTTTAGAGAGGGTTTTTGGCACAGTCTGCAGTGGGTCCCTGTGCTCAGTGTCCAGCACAACCAGTATGACCAGTATGACCAGTATGACCAGTATGACCAGTACAGGGCAGGCTGCTGAGTGCTGGGAACCATGGCAGCAGTGATGCCTTGGAAGGAAATGATGTTTAAGTCTTAGGAAAAGATGGAACAACATCATAAGTGTCAGAGCAATTTTCCACCTTGGTAGTTGAACACCTGAACTATTGCTTGTTTTTGCAGTGGAATTATTCCCACTTTCTCTCTGCTCAGCTCTGAATCAGCCTGGAGATGTGTCATAAACAATGTTTGCCTCAAAGAGCCACGTGGGCCAGTGCCGAGGAGGGACTTAATGAGGAGACAGTAGTTCCATAAAAATATAAAAATAAAGAGCTTGGTTCATTTTCTGTAAACATCTGGGTTGTAAATAACTGTAGGCAGGATAGCATTAGGCTGCCTCTGACTTCACGTCATAAAGATTGAGTTCTTAATTTTAATTTAAAACCACCATAATTTTCAGTTTGCATGGGAACACAATCTGTGTGTTAGCAGGTACCTCAGAAATGTAGCTCAAATTATAACATTCTTACATTTTTCACAGGAAAAACTGAGTAAACATCTGTATTTGTCAGGTATTGTTAAAGGATTTTCCTAGTTCAGTAGCAGTGCACAAAGAAAGTTTGATTTAAAAATAAAAACCCAGACAACTCATCTAATATATCAATTTTCCAGATTCAAAACAGTTTAATTATTTTCACGGTCTAAAAGAAATCTGAAAAAAAAAAATACGAGGTATAAAAGAATAATTTGTTACCAACGGTTAATCCTTCAAAAAGCCACAGGGAAAGAGACTCAGGATGCAGAAATCATTAATGGTGGAGCAATTGCTGAGTTCTATTCCTAGAAACAAAGAAATAAGGCTACAGCTGGCTCCCAGAGGCAGGTGAGTTCTGGCTGACCTGCCAGGAGGACTCTGAAAAGGCTCATTCAGAATCTAATCAAACTGCTGGTGTGGGGAAGATAAGGTTTGAGTATAATTTTCTAGAAAATACTCTTTAAATGGTTCCAGTCACATTTTTCTACTTGATGTCTTTCTTCAAGCTATTTGGATTCCTGTTTTCATTTTCCTGGAGCTGTCCTCAAAAAGCCAAGCGAGTCAGTCCCTGGCAGCACCAAGCCCAGTGCCCAGGTAGGGATGGGTGAGCAGGAAGAGGATCCATGAGCAGCAGCCCAGGTGAGTGGGGAACATCCAGGTCCCACACCTTGCTCAAGCCCAAGGGGGTAAAATCCAGCCCTAGCAAGAATATTGAGAACAAAAGGCAAAGAAAGCACCAACTTCCAATCCAACCTCTAGGGGAAAAAAAAACCTTCCAGGAGCTGAAGTGTCCCAGGCTGTGCTGGTGGGAGCCAGTCTGTCATTCCTGATGAGGAAAACTCACTCACTCCACGTGGATGCTGACATGGAACCTTAAGGGTGCTCAGTGCCTCTTCATTTTGTTGGAAAATGTTATGCAGAGGAAACACAACTCTAATACAACTTTCCTTTACCTGACTCTTAAGGAATCCTGCAGAGTCCTGAAAAAGCAAGTCCACGTGTGTGAACTCTTTCTTTCTCTGATGTGGGTGATAAGCCAGAAAGTTGTTGGGCACCAGGCCAGGGGGAGGGAGCAGGGACGAAGAAATGAATGAGAGTAGAGGTAATTATAGCACTTATTTCGATTAGGTGCAGATCACCAATGAACTCTTTTGCCACTTGTTTTCTCCTCAGGGAAATCTCACTTTCCCAGCTTTAATTTAATCATGGGAAAAATATGTCAAGTATTGATTATAACTAGAAACTAAAGTCTACTACAAGCATGTTCACATTAACACTTTCACTCAGACATGACCTGGAAGAAATCCTCTGTTTGTCTTTCTTCATCCTGATTCCTGAACAGACTGTTTTACAGAGAACAGCATGTTCAAACTTACAAGCATCAGTTTGGGTGATGAAAAGTCCAGGAGGGAATTTGTTAAACCACTAAATTTACGTTGCTTGTGATTCTCAGTGTAAGCAAAAGACACATCTTCCAGCTCTGAGAGCAGAACACAATAAAGCCTCTGAGGAAGTGCTGCATATCAACACAGATTTCAGTTTATTGCAGTTTGAAATAATATTCCAGTCAAGTCCAAAAGTCAGAGAATTTGTCAGAAACGGTCTGAAAATCCTAAAATGGTGCTGTTTGTTCATGACCCTTGAGAAATGAAAGAAACAAGTGACACACAGTCACAATGCATTAGACTGCAAAGCAGGAACAGGAAATTAATGGATGAAAGATTCTAAAAACGACCCTCTGCCACTTCTGCACACCTGCCCACTCAGGCCACACTCTGCCCTTTGCTCTTTTGTCCATTCCAGACTCCCATCAATGGCACATTTTGATTTTTACACATTTCACCAGTATTAGAGAAAGGCAATATGTAATTTCAAGTCCTTGAGAAAGTTTCCAAGACGTCAAAGATTTGAAATTAATTCAAACTTTTTAGAGAAGAACTAACAGTGAATGCTTTACTACACACCTGCCTATAATAGTTTGTGTTGTACTGTAGCCCCTAAACTCATCTAGAGAGGCAGAAGCTCAACCCCCTGGCCTTAATCAAGAACAGATCTGTGAAACTGAGTCAGTTCTCATCCAGATGCTGCTAACTGGGGATGAGCAGCCCTTCTCCTGTGAGCAGGAATTCTCCCTCCTCAAAGGCAGTGCCCCAGCTCTGACAGAAAGAAAACTTCATGTTTGCTGCCCTGTGATGAAGGAAGCAGTGCCAAGTGCCTGTGCTCAGAGGCCTCACTCTGACTGCTGGGAGCTGCTCAGAGCTGTCAGGGGTGTGTGTGCTCCCAGAGTCACCTGCACTGCTCAGCCCCTTCTGACACTGCTCAGCCCCTTCTGACACTGCTCAGCCCCTTCTGATACTGCTCAGCCCCTTCTGACACTGCTCAGCCCCTTCTGACACTGCTCAGCCCCTTCTGACACTGCTCAGCCCCTTCTGGTACTGCTCAGCCCCTTCTGGCACTGCCCAGCCCCTTCTGGCACTGCTCAGCCCCTTCTGGCACTGCTCAGCCCCTTCTGACACTGCCCAGCCCCTTCTGACACTGCTCAGCCCCTTCTGGTACTGCTCAGCCCCTTCTGGTACTGCTCAGCCCCTTCTGACACTGCTCAGCCCCTCTGACACTGCTCAGCCCCTTCTGGCACTGCTCAGCCCCTTCTGACACTGCTCAGCCCCTCTGGCACTGCTCAGCCCCTTCTGACACTGCTCAGCCCCTTCTGGCACTGCTCAGCCCCTTCTGACACTGCTCAGCCCCTTCTGACACTGCTCAGCCCCTTCTGACACTGCTCAGCCCCTTCTGGCACTGCTCAGCCCCTTCTGACACTGCTCAGCCCCTTCTGACACTGCTCAGCCCCTTCTGACACTGCTCAGCCCCTTCTGACACTGCTCAGCCCCTTCTGACACTGCTCAGCCCCTTCTGACACTGCTCAGCCCCTTCTGACACTGCTCAGCCCCTTCTGACACTGCTCAGCCCCTTCTGGCACTGCTCAGCCCCTTCTGACACTGCTCAGCCCCTCTGACACTGCTCAGCCCCTTCTGACACTGCTCAGCCCCTTCTGACACTGCCCAGCCCCTTCTGACACTGCTCAGCCCCTTCTGGCACTGCTCAGCCCCTTCTGACACTGCTCAGCCCCTTCTGACACTGCTCAGCCCCTTCTGACACTGCTCAGCCCCTTCTGATACTGCTCAGCCCTTCTGACACTGCTCAGCCCTTCTGGCACTGCTCAGCCCCTTCTGACACTGCTCAGCCCCTTCTGACACTGCTCAGCCCCTCTGACACTGCCCAGCCCCTTCTGGCACTGCTCAGCCCCTCTGACACTGCTCAGCCCCTCTGGCACTGCTCAGCCCTTCTGACACTGCCCAGCCCCTTCTGACACTGCCCAGCCCCTCTGACACTGCTCTTGTGTTCTGCAGGTCATGTCCTACAGCCTTTTATTGCTTTATCTGTACCCCTGGAAGCAAAACTCTTTCAGACCTAACTCAAAGGAAAAACAGCCAGGTTTGCAGAACCTCACTGAAGACATTCAATGGCTGAACAGTTCTACTTAGATTAAATTAACTTTATACAGCCTGGTTTTACTCACAAGTTCTACTTGATTTGGAAAAAAAAAAAACAGGATTAACATTATTGTGCCTAAACCTGTAGCTGCAGAATGTGATCTCTGTGTTCAGTAGGAGATGCCTGCCAAGCCTCAGAAACTACAGAAAGGAAGTGAGAGAGCTGATTTCAGGTAATATTTGGGCCCCAAATACACCCAGGAAAGCTCAGGAAAATTTCTCTAGAGACACAAAATAACAGCCAGTCACATATTCTGATTTTACAGATATAAACTTGCTGGAAACCTCGTGGAATAACAAACATTTTCCTCCTAACAACTCCAGTCACCAGTAAGAAGAATTAGAGAAAGTTCCTGCATATTCTGCCCATGTTTTTGGTTTGAGTTACTAAGTAATGACATTGTTAGAGAGATTAATGTTAGAGCTTAGCTGCTCCTTTAGCACCTGTCCAGTCCACGCCTGACAGAGGAAGATAAATATATTTATAACACACAGCAAAGTGAATAACAAAGGGTGTATAAAGTTGTCTCTGACAAAACTGACAAGTTGTAGCTGGCAGCTTTAATCAGCTCCCAGCTGAGCCTGGGAAATTGGAGGGAACTGAGCACTGACCTTTCTGATGAATCTCTGAAGGAAGGTTAAAGTTTTGTTTACTTTTTTAATGGGCAGAGCTATCAAGTTCTGAGACCTCTGGATGAAAGGAGGATTCCTGTGCAAGAGCATTGTACACTGTATTTAATGAAGTCATTACTGGGTTAAAACTGATTTTTTTCCAGTGAAGGATATGGCCAAGTGTTCCAGGAATGAAAGTTCCTATAATGCCACAAGTAACTGCCAGATGCTGGAAATGTACTAGATATGTTTTTCATGTCTTGAATGTGAAAAATGCAGTAGAATATAATTTAAATTTCATTTTTACAGATCAGTGGTTCTTAAACCACCAATTTGATTTTTTTCAACAAGTATTCAGCTCCTGGTTCTTTAGTGTGGAAACAGTGGGATCATTCATGTACATTTATTTAACTGGTACCAAGAAGACAAATGCAAGTAGCGACCAATTATTTGATCAGCTTTTTCAAAGTAAGCTATAATTTATTATATTGCAGTATGTATAAAATCTCTGGGTTTAAAAACTCCTAAACCATCACTCTCTTAAAAGTGAATTCCTTGCAGCCATGCCTGAGGATTGAGAGATCCAGCAGCACTTCCCAAATGTTTCACCTTTCAGTTCACACCCCACTGCAGCCACTGCCCAACTGACACCACAGGGGACTTGGTTTTCCCAAAAGCCAAATTGTTTTCTGATTAACAGCATCCTATCACAAAAGTGTCTGCTCTTATTGCTGTTCAAGTGTCTACTCCAAAGGAGCAGCTGATACAGAGCCCTCACAAGAATTTAGGAAGGTTGGTAAATCAGGACCAAGGAGAGTTTTGCAGCAAACGAACTGCAAACCTTTTACTTCTTCACAATCTAATTCACTGATTGCTTTCAGTCCACTAACTTTTAAAAAATGAGCCCACAGCTCTAAATCAGCACACATGGACTCACAGCCCTCCAAAGCTGTTTGTGAACCAGTCACTGTAAGGAACTGTACAATTTTTCAAGCAGCACTGAAGGAACTCAGGTATTGATTTTTTCCAGAGCTGTACAGGATACACCTGAATGTCCATCAACAGCACTTGTACCAGTAAAATGCCTCCATGTTTGAGTTTGTTTTTTATTTTCCTTGTGGTTCTGCTTCAGTGATTTCTACCTGGCAGCAGTGGCAGACACTGAAATTTGGTTTTAGATCTGGGCCATCTGACTTTGTGTGTACAGCATTTACAAGAGCATTATACACACATGTAATGTATAAACACAAACATGAGCATGAAAAAACACTTCTTTCTGATTGACATCGGTGCAATTGTTCAACTGGACCAGTTATTTACTGGGAAGATGACAAAGAACCCCACTGGCACATAATTGTTGTAATGGAAAGGCCCTGACTGTAACTGAGCCTTTTCTATTCTGACCTGTTTTGTTCAGAACAAAATGTTTCCAGGGCATCTGTTTAATGGTGAGGGAAAATAATTTTGACTTTCCTTGTGAGATAAGGCTCTGAGAGTGAAGGGGATGTGAGGATCAAGGCCAGGCTGGATGGAGCTTGGAGCAGCCTGGTCTAGAGGAAACTGGGATTGAACAAGGTGGTGTTGGAGGTCCCTTCCAACCCAAACCATTCCATGGACTCTGTGATCATCAGCAGGTAAAGGAACACGTAAGTGAAGCCCAGTTCCTGCTGCTCTCTGAGAAAGGCTCGGTTTCCTCAGCAGCAGAAAACAGCCAGTGAATTATTTCCTCTCTGCAAGCATGAGACAACCCACACACTGCTCAAAAGTTTTTATAAATTGTGATGGATGACTCTGGAGCTGGTTCCTCCTGCTCCTGCACACTAACACAAGAGCAGCTGGCAAAATTAAAAGGGAACATAAAAGTTGCATTAACAAAAAATAGATGTTTGTACTACTACCAAATTAATATGTTGGCATTGCAGATCTATATCCTCATTTAGCTGAGTTACAATCATTAAAATATACAAACAATATTATTAATATCATTGTGGGATATCAATCATAACCATTCCCACCACCTAGAGCATAATAAAAATCAACAGGTGGATTTTACACCAATAAATCTCCTAGAGTGTGGGTCAGAAATAATTTATATATATATATAATCAATATATAAATAATTAGGATTCTGGTTTATGGTTGAAGGAATTCAGATCCTGGTAGAGAAATGCAGGAGAACTGGAGTTTTTCTTCAGCTGATAAAATCACCATATTGTCACTATTAGTGCTAGTTCAGAGCACCTGCAAAGTTGAAAATATTATAGAAATAAAAGATTTTTAAAGTGTCACATTTAGTCAAAACAGCAGTCCAAGTAGCTAAAATTCCTTACTATTCACATGCTAGAGGCAAGCAAGTGAATCTGGACTAGCAAACAGTGGATATTTTTTTTCTCATTTGCATGAATGCCTGATTTTTCAAATGAATTCTCCCAAATGAGGTATTCAGAGCATCCCACTGAATCTCACCTCTGAGATATTCACAGAATCCCAGAATGGTCTGGGTGGGAAGGGACCTTAAAGCCCATCCAGGGCCACCCCTGCCATGGGCAGGGACACATTTCACTGCCCCAGGGTGCTCCAAGCCCCGTCCAACCTGGCCTTGGAGGTTCCCCTGCCCTGACCCAGGAGCAGGACCTTGCAGTTTGGTCAACTGCTGCTTCACATCTTCCCTTTTCCTCTTTGTGTAACTTAAATTTCATTGGAGTTACAAGAGGAACTAATTTGAATGTCTGATCCAGCACTCCAGACTGCTCATCATTTATTATATAAATTTACTACCCATTTCTATTCTAATGTGAGCAATTTCTATCTCTTCAACAGGCTAAAAAGCGTTTTGCTACATTTCAAAGCATTCCTGTCACATCTGTAAGACTCATTCAGCTGCTAGAGCAGCAACATTTTGAAACTTTATTTGAAAAATAGATTTTTTTCTTATATAAATTGTGTTGTTCAAAATGCATTCAAATTTTGTGATTCTAATTGGACTTTTAAAAGTGTTAGATCTGCTCCTAAATCAGAGCATCACATGATATCCTTCTCACTTGCCTAAGGAAGTGAGCAGATTCCTTGGATTGTTTCAAAGTTTCAGTGGAATGAGTGATTCAGTTAAGCTCAGGATCTGAATCCAAGTGATTTACACTGCAAGGGAAGCACTTGGAAAAGCTCCACTCCCGTAGTCACAGAACAATCTCATGGTTTAATTCATTACTTTCACCAACTTCAGGCTGGAATTACCTCTCTGACTGGAGGAGAACTCCTTCCTGGTTAGTGAAATCCGAGCCAGGCTCCTGAATCTGAGTGCAGGATGGATAGGTCACCTCGGATTTTGCATGGAGAGCATATTAAATACATATACATATATCACTCTGGTGGCAGACTCAGGGAACAAAAGCAGTAAAATATTTCCTCAGGGTAAAATACAGCTCCCAGGAGTGAGAAAGCCTGAAGCAAAAGGTTATTCTACCCAAGACAGATGCTGGATGTTTTATTATTTCGGGGGGGGATGCAGTGGTGCTGTTCTAATATGTGGTGTTCCAATTCCTGAGACTTCATCCTTCTTGCCCTTTGAAGACCTTGGAAGCAAAACTTCCTTAATGACACTGATGGGCAGAGAGGGAAATGGAACAGAGAAGTCAAGACAGCAATGCAGAACCATTCCATGTTTAATGAAACACAGGGAAGGATGATGGATGTAGATAATTACCTGCAATTTGTATCTGAGACAATCTTGGAGTAAAAACACCACATAAGGTTTTAAAAGTCCAAGGTGAGATTGCAGGTGGTGTAATTAATGGTAGGCAAAGCAATCAGCACCTCTGGGGAGAGGAAGGGCCAAATGCTGGTCGGTATTTCAGGGTTACCTGTGTTGACATAAATGGGGATGACTTTTAGCACAGGCTCCAGCCCTTCTCAGGACACCTAACAAACACCTCCTTCTGACTGAAGGTCTCAAACAGCAAGGGAGGAAAAGGATCACACAGGACTAAATCAAGAAGAAATTAAAATAAAAATAAACACAGTGGAAATGTATGGAGAATGTATGGGAAAATGAATAGAAAGTTAATATATGCAGCACAGTCAAAAGCAGAAATCTCAGCAGAGAAAAGGTCCACACTGTGTATAAAAGGTCCAGTTGGATAAGAATCAAAGAATCACAGAATCACAGAATTAAAGTCACAGAATCACAGAATCAGAGTCACAGTCACAGAATCACAGAATCAGAGTCACAGAGTCACAGAATCACAGAGTCACAAAATCACAGAATCAGTCACACAATCACAGAATCAGAGTCATAGAATCACAGAGTCACAGAATCACAGAATCACAGAGTCACAGAATCACAGAATCACAGAATTACAGAGTCACAGAGTCACAGAGTCACAGCATGGGCTGAGTTGGAGGGACTCACAAGGATCATTGAGTCCAGCTCTTAAGTGAATGGCCCATATGATGATCAGACCCACAACCTTCTTTCCTCACTGTCTAAAACTCATGTTTGGAGGGACACTGGGATTCCCAGCTGAGCCCATCACACACAGCACCAAGGAGAGCACAGATGTGTGTTCCATTTCCAATCCACTGCTCCATTGCTGACTCTCTTGTTATGTCTAAACATCCTGAATTCGTATCTTTGTTCCCATACCTTGCTGCAGCCACTGCTCCCAGGTAATATGCAGAATTTTTGGGATATTTTGGCAGGAAGGGCTGAGGGGCAGTGCTGAGTGGCCAGGCCAGCCTGGCTCAGGACTGCTCAGTCACACAGCCCTGTGGAATCTGTGATTCCAGATTCAGGGGGCTGAGAGGGAAACATTCATTCAGTGTTCATCTCCATGGACTCTCTCTGTGCTACAGCTCCAACAGATCCCCAGGCAGAGTATGGGGCATTGACTCATCAAAGTGGGGAAGAATCCAAACACTTTAATAGCATTTTTCTCTCTGGGGAACTTTACAAAGAAACATCAGTTAGGGCAGAGGAGAAAATAACATCCCAAATATTTCAACCTTGGAAGTGTCCTATTAATGTACTTCCAACTTCTCTTTGTATGGAATGACTTGCATGCAAATCCAACAGGACTAGACACAGCAGCTTCTGAACATGCATGGGGTTTTTTCCTTCTTTTTGAACTAATGAAAGGACTAAATATTGCGGGTTTTCTTTTTTCTTTTTTAAATCGAGATTTACCTCCTGCTGTCTGGAGAGCTTCTGATAAAGTCACTGGGATCCTCAAATGCAGAAACTACAATTTAGGAAGCAAAGGGAAAACAAGGGCTTGAATGCTGAAACAGGAAATCATCCACAGAAGGTGAAGGATGGAAGAATTTGATAAAACCTTCAAGGGAGATGGCTTGGGGTGTAACCCAGGTAAGGAGGTTTATCCAAGGTGAACTGTGCTCATATGTTCTGTCCTGCACACTGATACTCCTCATTCCTGGGCATGTGTGTAATGCCACACGATAGCCCTGTCTCAGGGGAAGGTGCTGAAGGGAGAGAAGATTCTGAATTGAGAGCTCAGATCCTGCTCTCAGCCAGCTCATAATCAATAAACTTATTCCTGCTTCATTATTATTTATATGGTGCAGTGAGAACTCCCATGCTATTCCGTAGGCACAAGCACAGAAAATTCTTCTTAGACCACTTTATATCAAGTTGCTTTTCTTCAAATCACTCCCTCTGTGTTTACACCTCTGCAACAGAGATAAAGGTCTGTCTGCATCAGGGATTTTAACAAGATTGTTCTGTTCTCCTCGGTCCAGACAAAAATTTTAGCCAAAGGGAAGAAGAATAATTTCAAAAAGCAGGCCAAGGTTGCCCGGTTGAGATGATGCCTCAGCCTGTTCCATCCCCTGTCAACAGCCACGAGCAACCAAGGGCAGCTCCCTGAACCCGGAGCCCTGGTGTCCTACACGAGCTATTGTGACTGGGGAGCACAGAAAGCAAGGACATCTTCAGCTCTCAGTGAAAGCACTTTTTTTGTTGAAAAATCATTCCTCACTGTTTGGAATGAAACCCATTATTACCAATTAACCTGCTGTGAACCCATATCACTGGCTGAATTGAGCATAATTATTCATCCATACTAATAGCTAAAGTAAATTCTGGCAATCTCGGCTAACATTGACTTCTCCTTTGGGAAAATTTTCAATGATGCCGTGTCCTTGGTTATGTTTCTAAAACCTTTTTTTGTGTTAAACTGCAACTGAAAGTGTATCATCATGACTCATTTCTTCTTGTTTCGTAATGTTGTTTTCTTTTTTCTTGCACAAACATCTATAAGTAACTCATATCAACTGAATTATCAACTGAAAAATTACCTCCACATGTTCAGAAATCTGATTTTACTTTAACAAAGTTTTAGCATTGGTAGCCCGTGTAGGTTGTCTAAAAATACATTTTTAAATTAGTTGTTACTTCTCATAGATTTTTAACCACACAGTCTGATGAACCACAGCCCTGTGACCAAATGCAGGCATAAATTTTGGTTTGAATTTATTTCAAGTTGTCAAATGTAATTTACTAAGAGAACGTCTGCCAAAAAAGAATCCAGAGGCAAACCTAAGTTGTCATCTTAAATTAAGTGTGGTTCCTTTTTGTTAATCTTTCTACATAAAAGGTTGTAAAGTAGTGCATTAAAGATGCAGTTCTCTTTCCTAATAAAAAGGCAGAGGTGGAAAAACGGAATAAAGACAGAATGTTTCTCTAGCTGAGGGAACATGTGCTCAAAACCATTGAGTAAATGCTCCCTTGCCCTCTGAGAACTGCAGGCTGCTGTTTATTCATAGCCCACGTGCAAAGTGGGGAATGAACAACCTGAGCACTGAAGAGGAAGAGCAGCAAAACATCTGCCTAAGCTCAGCATCACCTTTTTGCCCAGCAGAATTACCCAGAAGGGCAAGAAATCCTGCTGTGATAGCCCTGGACATGCTGGAGAGAGCACATCCCCTGCAGCCTGCACTGGAACTGTGGAACTCATTTCATTAGAGACAGGATGGTTCTGGCTCTCACTGAAGGAATCTCTGACTTTCAGAGTCAAGAAACTCTGAATTATTAAACCATGTCCAAACCTTTGAGTTTTCACACCCATCCCCTTCTCTCAGCACAGGAAGGTTGTTCTTGCCTTCGGGGGCTGAATCAAGCAGTTACTGCTCTTCTCATCCCTGTGGGTCCCCATCTCCTCCTCATCATCCGTGTCCCACTTGTTCACCTTGACCACAGGCACCTCTCTGTATTTCCTCCATATCCTTCCCCTGTGTAAAACTGTCACAACTGATCCCTCCCAGATCCTGCAGGAAGTTTTCTACCACAGCTCTTTTATATTAATCTGTAGTAGCAAAGAAAAATTCCAAGTTGAGTTCCATATTGGGAAAAATTTCTTTAACAAAAGGGTTGTCAAGCCCTGGAAGTGTTGGAGAACCCATCCCTGGAGGGATTTAAAAGTCCTGACCCACTTGGGCACGTGGGTCAGTGTCCCTTGGTAGTGTTGGGGGAATGGTTGGAGTTGATGGTCTTAAAGGGCTTTTCCAACCTGAATGATTTTGTGAATATGAACTGAAAAACCTCAGATTTGACAGCCCTGCTGAGACATTCCCATGTACTATTGCATTCAGATGATATAATGGAAATAATTATCTAAACTAGGCAACCAAATCTTACTTAATGCCATGTTCCTACAATAACCCTCCTTTGGTACAGATGATGATTTGTGCCTTTGTTAGCCCAGGGTAATTTGTGTGCAGTAGAGCTGGAAGGTCCCTTAGCAGTTTCTATGACAGGACTCTTCTCTGTGCCCACTTCCCAGGTTTGAAACTGGTCTGGGAATTCTCAGGGGCTGGAGACACTTCTAATGGGCCAGTGAAAGGTGAGTGAGAAGAACAAGGCTGCTGGCATTTGACTTTTATTTGCTATACAGACATCCCTAAATTTGAACATGTCCAGGAGTCACAAACTGAGCTCAGTAAAGCAGATTTGTTAAAGCTTCTATTTAAAAAGCCCAACTTTTTAGCTGAAACTCCTGAAATGTTTTTCAGCCCACAGGTCACTCTTTTGGCCTTTGATATGCCTGTCAAACACTCCTTTGCTGATCAAGCATCTCCTTTCCCTGAGTAGGAGCTGAGGCCTCTATTTTTGGAGACAGGTCCTCTCTATATCCCCTCTGTGGACAGAATTTTCCCCAACAATATTATCATGACTGGGACAAACGAGTGTCCTACACAACTCTTCTGCCTGCAGTGGTCTCAAAGCTGGGGTTAAGCAAGTGAGAGGCAGAGCACTCTGGCTTCACTCAGATTTATATGCACCTCTGCTGTACCCTTGGCTCTTTGCATAGATTAAACGACAATATTCTACACAACCAATTAAGATCTTATCATAATAATTGAACTGCCATTATAGCATTACCACAAGCCATCTAAGTAATCACTATATGATAACTCCTTATAAACCAGTTCAGTGACCTCCCAGATGCCTGCAGAAACCATGGGGTTGGCAGTCTGCCCTGAAAGCTCAGAATCTGGCAAATAACTCCTAAAAAAAAGGAACCTTTTTCACCAAAATGAAACTTCCCACTTCTCTGTATAAGAAGGGAGAATAGGTGGGTTTTTTTTTTTCTTTATGGAAACATATTTGAAGGTTTAAATAATATCTAGACACTATTGAGAAGGAAAAAGGAAAAGATGAAGCTGACACACTTTGAAGATACATCATTATCCATCATTTGAGATCAAGAGGAAGACAGCTTTTACAGGCCAGAGATCCAGGCTCTTATTTAGGGTGGGAAGAAAGAGTTTTCCTTTACCCAGTAGAAACAGTAGGACAGTGGCATCAAGCAGACAATCCACCCTCATTTTGATAGAATGTGAATTTCTCTTGGAAGAAGAGACTTAGCAAAGAATATCCTGGTAGACAGAGCACTGGAGTTGTTCACCCTCTGCTTCTCACAGAGCTCTCAGTTTAGCCCCAGTGGTTTCAGGCATGGATTGCAGGCTCTGTGGAGAGCTGTGCCATGCTCCGAGGTGGGACCCAGGTGGAGCACAGGTTAGGAAGCAGACAGCTGCTTTCTGCTGCTCACAAAGGGTTGTGCACATCTCCAGCATCCCATGGTCATCACTCCTTGACTTTAATGGATTTAAACCAAACCCTAAGGACAATTGTGGAAAGCCCAGCACACAAAAGGGACTTTCTTTGAGAGCTCATATAACCCATCCCTTCATTCTGTGGGATATTTCCCAATGAGTCCTAACAGAACTACACCAGGTGAAATATTACAGCAAAATTACTGATTAACCCCTTTTAAATTTTGGCATCACTAAATAATATTTTAAAAAACACCGTGTGGTTTCAAACATGCCCCTGCTGATGGCTTGAAGGTTTCTTGAAGCTGTTTACAGTTGTCTTGCAACACACTGAGTTCCTGAGAAGATTCATGGAGCTGAGACAATCTGAGTACTTAACACTTTCCAAGACTGTGAACCTGCAAATTTTCTGTCAAAATCCATAGCAGCAAATATGTCAGTAGCTTCCTTCAGTTCTACCTCAACCACACAGACTAAAAAAAAAAATTATTTTTTTCTAACATGTTGTACCACCCCTGTTACCAATTCAAACACACAATGTTAATGTCCAACTAAAAGTGTTCAGGGAATATCTCACCTGACAGGCAGCACAACCAAGTACCTGTGAATGAAGTGATAGTGAAATAATCCCTGTATTTCCTCCATCCCAGCTTGTCTGTTGAAATCTGACTTTTTATTATTCATAGAATAGCCATTATCTGAATTTTCACTTCTGCAGTACAAAATCTCCAGCTCTGGTCAAAAGCTGTTCAATTTACAATCTCAAGTCCGAGCCATCGATTTTGGGTCAAGTGTTCCTGCTGAATAAGCCCCTCTGTTACCAAAGTGACACACAGGAGACTTCACAATAACAGATAGAGAACACCAAGATCTATCAGGTCACAGTAATAATGCTCTGCAGTGATGCAAATCTCAAGTTTCTCTGATACAGCACAGATCAGGGCTCTCAGAGAACCTGTTCCTTCTCAGCCTCTCCTCACAGAACAGCTTCTGCCTCCATCTCTCTTCTTGTTTTTTTTGTTATTTCCCATTTTCTGCTCCCCAGCCCTGGCTCAGTTCTGCTCCCTGCCTCGCAGCCTCTTTGACTCGTTAACCTCCCAGCAAACCAGACACATTTTTTTGTTTCCTGGCACAGAGGATTTCTCAGTGCTCTGTCATGCACAGGCTCCTGTACACAGCCCTGCACTGCCCAAGGACTCTGCATTGCCTTCCCCAGGGGAGCAGTGGGAGCCAGGCATTGAAGCAGGACTTGCACTTGCTCACTGCTGAGCACAGTGTGGGCACAGAAAGCATTAATAAACTTCATCAAACACAGTTCTCCAAGAGGGGATAAATTACAGAGAACTGAGCAGTTCTGCCTGTCACATGCTATGACAGAGCAGCTCAGGAGCTCTCCAGAAACAGTGAGAAAACTATGAGACTGAAAGAAAACCAAAGAATTCTCAAGGTCCATCGTGTTTTCCTTGAAAAAAAAGGTTAGTATTTTTTTTCTGGAATAGTTCTCTCTCAATCCATACCAGGGATAGGACAAGACTGATATGACAAGAAGTTCAGCATAGAATCACAGAATCCCAAAATGATCTGTGGGGTAGGAAGGGACCTTAAAGCCCATCCAGTGCCACCTCCAACCATGGGCAGGGACACCCTCCACTATCTCAGGGTGCTCCAAGCTCATCCAGCCTGGCCTTGGACACTGCCAGGGGTCCAGGAGCAGCCACAGCTTCTCTGGGCACCCTGTGCCAGGGCCTCACTATGTCACATCCCCAGTATCTCATCTGAGCCTGCTCTCATCCAGTCTGAAGCCGTTCCCCCTTGTCCTGTCACTACATGCTCTTAAAAAGTCACTCTTAGATGCAGCTGAAATAGAAAGACCACAAGTACATTATGGGAATTGTAAGAAAATTTAAGCTGGGTTGTCCCTAGAGAATGTAATACCTGAAAATCCCATAATATACATTAAATTAACAGCTAAATTGCAGCAAGGTTTGTATTTCATTTTGTGCAGGTCCCCCTTTTACATAATGCATGCTGTCAGCAATCACTCTCTGCTTAATATGCGTAGCAATTCCTCTTCTGTGTCACTTACTCAATATTTTTTCCCTTTCTACCCAAGAGAAAAGGCATGTGAAGCCCTAATCTTGCTCCAGGTCGTGCAGGCAGGGAGGTGGGAAGCCAAGTCAAGGTGTCCTCTCCTGAAGGAGCCCGGGCAGGCAGAGCAGCCAGGGGGAGAGGGACAGGGGGGATCATGATGGGCTGTGAGGGGAGAGCATTTGCAGGGGAATGAGGCACAGCTAAAGCTGCCTGGCACTCCCATCAGAGTTATGATGCATTCACTGCTCCTCACTTGCCTCAAATTCTGCCTCGTATGTGACCACAACTCCCTTCAGCTCCTCCAGGTCTCGCTACAACACCAACCTGTGGAGAGGCAGCAGTTGAGGCAGGAAATTTTTGTAGTTATTTGTAGCCCCAAAAAACAACGTCAGTACTTCCTGACTGCCAGGATCAGCTGGGGTTCAATCACGTGCTTAAATACAAGCCCGAGTACAAGCTCTTGAGCAGAACCAGTGGACCTGTTTGAAGTCAGGCACGGAGCAGATCTGTGCTGCACCCAGCCCCAGAGCAGAAATTCTATTTCAGCCCTGGAGGTTGTGGCCATTCCAGGGACACGCTGCATTTGCTGCTTTGCTTTCACTGCTGATATTCTGGCTTACTGTTATTAAAGTAAAAGTTATAGCACCGGGGGTTTTAAAGGAGGTTTTATTTCAAGATGCTGCCGAAAAGAATGTGGATATTTCAGCCTGAACAATTTTCCTTATGGAGGAAGGGATTTACTATAAAAAATATCATCCAACTCTGTATCTGAACATAGCAGATATTAGTAAACATTATTGCACCAGTGAGCTAATACTTGTGAAGATAATGCATTAAAAGTTTCAAACTCAAGACTGTAAGAAGCAAGAGAGAGCTGCAGCTCAGAAAGAAACAGCTACAGAGCTTGATAGTTTTCTTGGTGAGAACAGCCAGGATGGAATTTTATCCTTCCCCTTCTCAATTTTTTTACTCCCATAGATCACAAAAACTCTTGCATTACAAAAATTGGCCAGCAATCAGTCTGAGCAGACTAATTGCTTTTGCTATTTAAAAAGAACCTCATTTTAAATGGCTCAAGTGTTGTGGTGTAAAGTAGCTATTGTACATGTGCATTAATTAATTTCCTAAGGATTTTTATTACATCTTCATGACACAGTCTAATTATCTGATAAAGCTTTTTCCCATGTAGAGGAGAACAATGTTGCTCCAGCATGTGCTTCAATTGTACTCCAGGAGCCTGGGAGTGGGAAACCAAACGACTCAAGGTCTGTCTGTTCTGCTAAATAACATGTCAGGAAGCCCAGCTGCAAAATCTCTTCATTCCCAAGAGACAGCAGAGATAATCTGTCAAACATCACTGTCCAACTTATGCATTTTTCATACTTTTTCAAAGACACAGAAAAAAAGTGAGGGAAAGCAAGTGCACAGTACTTGATTAAACATTTCCCTTCCTCCTGAATGAAAAATGCAAACACTGGTCAGCATAAAGAATGAGGACAGTGCTGGCTGGCAGCCTTTCCCCCTCTACTCCCACCTATTTCTAACAGTAGAAATGCTTTTTGGTAAGTGTGACTCCCCATCACTGGAGGGATGTCCTGTCAGGTTCCCAGCTCAGGTCTGAGGGCTGCTGTGGAACTCTCAGGGCACAGACACAGAGCTCACCAACTTCCCTTCCCAAAATGCTGAAATGGTTTTCAAAAGCTGAGGAAGAAATCTCACAATGAGCAGGAGAAATGAAGAACACAAAAATGTATCCTGGTGTCTGGAAATTTCCAAATAGATTTGACCCACAATATAGCACAGGAATTTGCAGTTTTCCTCTGTGCTGCTGTTCCACAATGAATCACAGTAAGGGTTGGAGGATCCAAGCTAGGGAAAGTTCCCAGTGGGACTCTTATTCATTACAATGCAAGGGAAGATTCTTTTCACCAGAGTACAGGAGAGATGGCCCCAGTTTGGAACAAACAGAAGGGTGTATAAATATATACACCACCCCCTATCCAATATTCATTAGAAGGAGAAGCCAAAGTCTATCAATTTCAAACAAGAAATAAATAAATGTCAGATTGAAAGTAAGGATTGGATAAAGGCTCAGGAATGTGCTCTTCCAATAAGTCACTGCAGCTGACAGGTGAAAGAACTTGGATCTCAACAACAGCAATGGGGAACCTGGAAAAGTGCATGATAAATACAGACTCTGGAAAAAAAGAATTTCTGTATGTTTGTCTTAATTTTCATTCCTTTTGGGAAAAACTCAAATCTTGGCAATGACTTCAAATTAATTTAGACTAAATAGAGTAGCTAACAGTAGTGGAAGGTTTCCCTGGGCTTGGTACAATGTTCAATCTGCATCTGGGCAGGGATCAAATAATTAGAGCCCAGCATCCCCTCAGACTGCATTGAACTTCATGTGAAATCATTAACACCCTGTGAATGCCCTGAGAGCCTCAGCACTGGAAATGTGATCCACTTGCTTTAGAGCAGAAACCAAGCCTCAAACGAGCACAGCCTCACTGGTCCCAGCCTTGCAGAGATTGCTCCACTCTGTTTGTGTGGGGACAAATGAAACAAAATCCTCCCAGCATATGGAATATGACCTGGGGGAGGGAAAGCTGGAGAGACAGCAAACGAATTTGTAAAGTCTAATCTGTGTTTGATGCACACAAGTTGCTCCCATTAATGTGAAATCCAGTAATTTCACACCAAAAAGAGACTGCAGTCCCAAAGTGGCTGTCTGGGCCCATCCACCCCCTCCTCTGCAGCCTGTGCTGCCACAGAGCAGTTCCTGCCAGCTGCTTCTCCAGATTTAACTCCTTATCCTTGTGCCAAAACTGGCTGAGGGTGAGCTTGGCATCATTACTGGGTGAGAAATACACACAAATATTCAAGGTTAGCTCTTGAGCTTCTGGGCCACAACTTGCAGCTTAAAGAAACGAGATGAATCCAGCAGACAAGTCAGCAAATCCCATCCCTGGTGCAGCAGTGGCAGAGCATTTTTCCCATGCTGGAATTCCATCCCTGCCTTTCCCAGCAAGCAGCATCAGGCACAGACTGCAGGGCTGTGCATGATGTCACATCCTCTTCAACAAGAGTCAGAGTTCAAGTCCAAACCTTGCCTTGAGCACCCTTAGGGAAATTCCTGCTCCCTGGGGAGACAAAGCAGCTCAGGACCTTGCCAGAGTGGAATGGCAAACACAGAAAGGAAAAGGAACAGGAGCTGTGCATCATTTGTAGATATTCCCTCTCTGGTTCCTTCTATTCCATGTGCTTGGCGTGGCCATGGGCCCCATCTGGCAGGGAAAGGGCCTGGGTGGAAATGGGGGAGCAATAAAACATGGCAGCACTTGGAGGAAAACTGCAATTTCCATTCTATTGATCCTCTCTGGACATCAGTGACACTCTGAGGTTATTTGGAAAACTAAATTCTAGAGCATGTTGCTGGAAGATGCTCCAGTTAAGCTTGTTAGACTGGCTAAAATTTAATTACATTTATTTTTCCATTCTAAGATACAGCAAGGAAATATACACTCACAGCTAAATAAGCATATAATTTGGCTGTATCATATAGAACTTTCTGGGATAAAAAGGTACATTTTATTAGTGGTTTATAAGACTAAAATTTCATTGTAAATTATTATCAAAATTATAGCATCACAAAATTAAATTTTAATTAAATTAAAATTCCCTTATAAGCAAAACCTCCAGGATATCTTGTGCAGAAGCTTCAAATGGTGCACAACACTTTGCAAAAAACTTCTCCCAAAGAAGCAACTAAAAAAAATTATTATGTAAAAATGGATCTTTAATACTGTCTGTCTGCAACATGTAATTCCTGACAGGAGTAAAATCCAGATATTAATTTGCTTCTTTTTCAGAATGTACATTCCTGCTCAAGTAATTTTTGCTGACAACAAAGGTGCCAAGGAACTTCCACACAGACTGTTGTAAATTCAGCCTTCACTCCTTCCCTTGCTTATAAAAAACCATTGGCAGCCACACTGGGGGTATCAGTATTGGATAGAAGTGCTTGGCCTCCCTTAAGTGGAAAAATGTCAATAGGGAACAAGAGAAATCATTCCCTGATCCATAAATGATGATCTGCTGGTGGGATTTTATCACCCTGTTCACCACTAGCTGCAAAATCTGAGTTTTAAGAGTCCTGAGGGGGGGAAAAAAAAAAATATATATATATATAAGCCATTTTGCCCTTCCAAGTAGGGAGCAGGAAGCTGAATGAGCCTTTCTGGTGCCTTTGTTACCCACCCCTGAGTGTCAGCACTGACAACATCACTCCTCAGTCCTAGGAACTCAGTCCCCAAAGCCCCTGGTGGAACACCAGCAAGTGCTGACTCATGGACTTTCCTTGTCAGGCTTTGTTCCTCCCCTGCTGTAAACAGACTCATTATTTGACATTCCAGTTTTCAATCACACACTTTTAATGCTTTTTAGGAGAGCTCCTGTGTTGTGAAATCTGCTCCAAATATTTCTTTGATTCTTCAGACTCTTGAATATTAAGAATATTTTTTTCTGTTTTTCTTTCCTCTTTGGCACATCCCATGTGTTCCTCAGTTCTGCTCTTCTGCTGCTATTATAAAGCTCTTCAGACAACACATCTGTGCTCGGGAGCTCAGGTGGGTGATGGTTTGGGTAAACCCAAACCCTTGAAGGAGCATTGTGTATTCAAATTCTCCCTGTCCTTATCCCACAGAATGTGGCAGAGTTTAGATGAGAACACATTAAGGATGATGTATGAACTGAGGTCCAAATCTTTCAATAAGTATTGTTGCAGATGAGATGAGTGAGCTCTTTAAATGAATTAGTTTCCAGAAGAAAAGACTTTACTGCTGTGTTATCATAAATCTATGTTTCCACGGCACAGACGCTGTAATTTAATTATGGTGTTTAGCTTCTGGAAGTTTAAGGTGCAACCTTGTCTCCTTTCAAATCTACATGGACAGATGTCTTTTCTACCTCATGGAATATTTCATGGAAGTATTGTATGGGAAAAAGCAGAATCTGAAGCAGCAGGAGTACATTTCACTAAGAAAATTATTAAAACAAACATCCAGGAGGTTCTCAACGTGATACTTCAAGCAAGTGGTGTGTTCTTTGTAATAATGCTATTTGAATATTAAACACTTGGTAAAACAAAACCTTATTGATTAGGAGCTGCTTTAAAGAAAAACATACTTTTTAGCCATTTTTAAAATTATTCATCACTTTAAGCCAAGTGTGTAGGAATATTCAAACAGCCAAGACAGCACGGTGTGGAAAGGCTCCTTCCCAGAGTCCCCACAGGAGGAATGACACATTCCACAAGAACAATTTCACACTGAAGTAATGAGGAGGCAGAAAAGGTTGATTTTGTGACTTCCTCACCTGCCAATCACTGTCTAATTGATGGAATCAGGCAAATGGAACAGGTGAGTGTGTTTATGTGCTTGACTACAAGACTAAAACAGACTAAAACACCAGCCAAGCCATCCAACTTTCTGCAGAGTTAATACCAAGTTAGCACTAAAAGGCATCAATCCCCCCAGCTCTGCTGGAGGGAGGCAGTGTCCTAGAGCTGTGACATGCTCACGTGCATTAACCACATGCACAAAGTGTCTCCAGGGCCTGGCCTCAGTGGAAGCCATCAGGCAGCAGAGGGAGGCTGCACTGACACCCTCATCCTTGGGGAATTTATCCAAACGGAGCCTCAACAAATGCTGAGTTCCAGAGCTCTGTCTGGGAGAGTCCATAAGGACATGGCCCTGTGAGGGCTGAGACTCCTGAGGAGCTGTGGGGAAAGGATGGCAGGGGTAGCCCAGGAGAAAAGCTGAACCTCCAGGGGTGTCACCCAGCACCTGCTCTCAGCTTCAACCCAGCGAAACCCAGAACCAAACTGTGGCCACCCTTAACCACCCAACTGTTTGCTCTGCTCAGTGCAAACCTGGGGTAAAAACACAAACCAAAATCGACATCACTTTTTTTTTTTTTCTGGGGGGAAAAAACAATTAGGTTTCCCACAGAAATGTCACAATCTGAAATTTGAATCTGTTTTCTCATCTGAGGGCCTTACCAAGCACACTGGAATGTCCACACCATGTGAGCTCCATTGGCAGTTTATTATTGCAATTATGTCTCTGATTATGCACTGCTCAACTATTCTGAGAATGGGAGACATGGATCTTTGCTCAGGAAATGCATTCTTCTAATCATATTGCCTGCTTTCCATTCATTATTGACCAGCACAATCATATGTTAAACCCAAATTATTCAAAATCTTGCTGTCTAGCAACATGCAAACCCTCCAAATAAAGAAAATATTAATTAGGTGCTTAATTAGATGAATTAGATGAAAAAATCATTGAATAGATTTCCACGTGGGAGTTGAAAAAATATTTCTTAGCATAATGACAGATTTCCCTTTTTTCTTTTTATTGCTCCTTGGTTGCTTTTCTTTCTGTGTCCTTCACAGCTCCTTTCATTCCCTTCAGGTAGATGCCAGTGGCACAGATGGAGAAATCTGGGCAGCAAGTCAGCCAGCACAGGACCCACAGTACCCATTTTAGCTCAGGGCAGTAGGAAATCCTTTTGTAATTTTTTTTCTCCAGTCTTAGGAGGAAAAAAAAAAAAAAGCAAAGCCTTGTCTTTCACATGTTTTTACACTGCCTACTTTTGTCAGCACAATTCACTGCTGAGAAACTTAGAATCTCTAACTTTTTCTAAGCAAGTCTGGCCAGCTGCCATTAGACAAAAGAGCTCCACAAAAACCATCCCGTGTTTCCAAAGCTTGGAGGTGAAAAATACTGGATGTTAGGAGTGTTGTCCACCCCCACTGAAATGTGACATTTGCCCTTTGGTTCACATTGGTGGGGGATCAACATTTAAGGCAATTTCTGTGTATAAAGGAAAGCAAAATGCAAAAGGCCCTGGGGACACTGAGGCTGATCCTCTTTGGGCACAGAGCACACCTGCTTGTCTTTGTGCCCAAGACATTCCAGACAAAGCTCAGGAAGCTGTTCTCTCCTGTGGTCTGTGCTAAACCACAGATTTCACCTTTCCTCCAAGCACAGGAACAGAGTAAAGAGCTGGAGAGGAAAAGAGGCCCCACAGAGTGATTGATTTCTCAGGACAAGATGCAGAGTGGCTGCAGTAAATCTGCATTTTGGCCACTGCACAGATGTGCTCCAGGTAATTCCTCCTGCAGCCAGAGACCACGGCTGGGGCAGGAATTTGCTGCCTCTGCTCCCTGAGATGTGTGGCAGCTCAGCAGCCTAAAGCCAAACACATCCAAAACAAAGTTTTGCTCCAAGCCTTAAACTTGGAAATGTATCTTTCCACGCCTTTTTCTTACACACAACACACCGAAGTGTTTTTATCATCTCCAAAACATTTATCCCTGGTCCTTAAATGCTGTACATGTGTGGCTACCAGGTCATCCTACTCCAAATGAGCTTGTGACAGCATTAGCAGAAGAGCTGAGTGCCAAGGACCAAAGAAGTTGGGTTTTGCCTTCAGGAGGAGGAGAAGGAAGAAGTTCATGGCACTTCTCACACCTGGCAGCGTCTCCTTGGTCCCCTCTTTGCTGTCACAGCCACTGCTGGGTCTGGTGCATTTCCAGCCCAAAAGGAACTGAACAAAGCTCATCCCGAGATAATTCCCCAAGCAGAAGGAAACCACAGGAAGAGTCTTTCTGCTGCTCAGAGAATCTATTTTAAGATATTGGCATTTGATATAAATAAAACAAAAGCTGTTCAGGATTCATTGTTCTGTCTGCTGAGTAATGAACACCAACATGATAATTACATCAAAATTGATTGGTTTAAAAATGTCTGCTCTAATTAATTTATTATAATACTTATAGGACAGTTTCAGACAAGCTCTAGTGCACCAAGGATTAAATGTCATTCACTTACAATGCCCAGGAGGTTGCATACACAACCATGTGTAGAGAATGGAAATTAAAATCCAAATCAGGAATTAAAAATCAGAATCATAGAAATCATCACAGAAAGGCTTGGCTTGAAAGGGACCTCAAAGATCAGGTAATTCCAACCCAACAAATAGGTTTAACTTTTTTATTTCCCAACCCTAATTTTCTTTGCTCTTAGTCTTATGTGAACATTTTTTTATATTTGACTTTCTCATTTCTTGTCTTTTTTAAACAGGGAAAGGGAAAGATGAGAGATCTCTGAAATCTCAGCTCATAACCTCTTTTTTTTTCAGCCTGATGGGAAAACCTGGCTAGGGATTTCCCTGTTTATCCAGCCAGTGGAAGGACAGCTCTTCTTCCATGAGGGGGGAGTTTGGACACAGGCAGTAGCTAGAGAAACATTTTCAAACCCAGCAAGTGATTCAAGTGTGTTGATTTCTTAATTTTCAGATACGTTACCAACTAATTTAGGCCACAAGAATAAGTTATAATTTCTGCATTTAGAATTTCCATGCTCCAGCTGTGACCTGACCACACTGAGCTGGGCTTCTCAGAACAAACATTTAATTCTGGCTCTGAGTCACAGCCCACCCAGCCCAACTGCTGACATGGGAAGGGTTCATTTACAGAGGATAAATATGCCCTTCTACTCAAACATATTGGCTGGAAAATATCAGGCAAGTGGAGCTGTAAGACAAAAAAGGATAAATCAGAATTCTCAGAATATTTGATAATTTATCTGACTCTTAAATTGGTAACCTCGACTCAGTTTGGAAAGTAACTGCACAACCCACTGTGAGGGCAAGAGTTTTCCTTTTAGAGAAAGTCAGTTTACATTTCATCAACTGAACACAACCTTTATTTCTTTTTTGTTTAGAAGCAGGAAAGCGTAATGCCACGAAGACCAAAAGCCCTCTGTTGGTTTATAAAAAACTGCTGTGCTCTGAGCAAGAGCTTGGCCTGCCTCAGAGTCCATTAATAGCGATCTGTACCAGAAAGACAGTCGTGTATTTCTGTTTGTTTCTGTTCTCCAATTCCTCCCCTCCAAAGGCTAAATTGTGCTGCTTCTAGTAAAGATTAAATAGCAAGCAATTCAACTTCTGGCACTACACTTTCAAATACGAAAGAGGTTATGTCATGCAAAAAGAAAAGGGTTTTCTTTGGGATCGGGCATTCTTCTTCTTTCATGACATAATGAAAGGCAAGGGGGGCCTTTTAAAGCTCTGTGACATTATCAAACTTTGCCACAGTCACGCTGTGTGAAAGCCCTGCACATCACCAGTGCTAAGGATAGGCAGGAAATGATAATGAAAAAATCAGTATTAATTGCTGGCAGAGCCAGGATCTGTTCCATCACTGTGTACAAATAACTGCACAGCTCTGCCTCATTGCCTGTGGTACTGGAGCAGGGGAAAAGTCACTTTCATACCCTGCTTGCTTACTCTGTACACAGTTACTCAGTGAATAGTAAGAAGAATCTGAGCTGCAGCTAGTCAGCAAATAAATCACAACTGACAGGTTTTTTATTTCAGTCTCACTGTGGTAAATTCAAATAATTCTAATGAAGTCGACTGTGCTGCTCCAGACTGACCCATCATCACACAGAGTGGGACAATCACCGTGTTAATTTAACAAAGAGAAAAGATCTACTGATATATTTTTGCAGATCTGGTGATAGGTAACTTACATCCTTCATTAATAGCTTCTATTCAAGGCATTTAATTAGCATTATAATAAAACTAACCAAACTGCCTACAGTGCACAAACAATCCGAGCTGAGGCTGAGCAGTTAAAGCCCTCTGACAGCTCTGACCAACCGCAATCCTAATGGCCAGTCTGGCAATTAATGTTCTCTCATTCATCACTACTAATTAACTTCATTGATTTTTAACACTGGGATTTCCACATTAAAGCATGCAGCAAGAAGCATCACTTTTGTTATGACATGATATTCAGAGGAAATGAAATAAAAGAAGTGCTGTGTCAGGAGATAAAACCACCATTTAGGTCAGGATGTTACGTTACACCAAAAATTATACATTGATCTTCAGTGGCTTTTATTTAAACCATCTGCTCTCTTGAAAAGGAAATGGCAACTATTTGTTACGTGGACATGAGACCAAAAAAATTACAAAGTTTCATGAATGGACTGCAAAGTTGCTTTGTGGGTACACTGCTCTTGCATAAACTCCATCACTTCAACACAGCCTGAAATCCCCACAGTTCCTGTGCTGGATGGACCATGGAGAAGGTAAATATTGCTTTTAAGAAAGGATTTAAAAGGTGTTAAGGTTCTGCATTGGTCACATCTGTAGGAATGGAGGGGAAGAGGGGGGAGATAAAGATTTTATACAGTTTCTCTAACAAGGTATCTGAACTTTCCACCACATCAGAAGATAATATAAGAATTACAACACTAATCAGGCATGGAGACTGAGTCTCTGAAGATGCAGAGCCAGTCAAGAAAGAACAAACTATCCAAAGAAATTCAAGTTACACTGCATTGTTGGACTGGCTTGTGCAGGTAGATCAATAGAGCATTGACAACATATTTCTATGCCAGCAACGTCCACTAAAAGCACATGGTTTCATTGAGCTGGATATTCTCAATAAAATATCAACTATCACAGAGTAAAGAACTGAAGGAAAAAAATATCCTGCTTATTTCTTTTAAGAGTGTTTGTAAAAAACTAATGATCTGGACTGATTCTAATGGATTAGAGTGGTCCTGCTTGTCACTTGACACTGATTTACTGTATAAACTTGAGCAAATCCTGTTCCCCACAAGTCTCAGGCTTTCCTCCACTTATAAATTTTAAAAACTGCTCTTGAAAATTTTTCTTTTTATGAGAAGGGAGGAGAGTATTTCAGGGTGCAAATGAGGACATTTTACAGCATAATAAATCATCGATAAATGCAAAAAAAAATTGAGTGAGGAAAAGTTTTGTGTCTGGAAAACTTGTAGATCCTTTTCCACAGGCCAGTTACAGATGGTTTGAAGGTGACACCACAGAGCACATAAAAAGAAGATATTTTCTCCTGAATTTCAGCTTAAAATACAAGCTGAAAAAGTAGCAAATTCATGGTGCACAGGAGTCACTGAAGCTCTTCCAAATCTCCCATGAAGGCTGTGCTTAGCTTTCTAAAGAGGGAACACAGAAAGAGGACGTGCAGCATACAGAGCAACTCAGTGATGGTGCAGCAGCCATGCAAGATTTTATATAAGAATTACATAAAAGCAAACTCATGAAGATCTGCAAGATCAAGAGTTGTTCATCTGTGAAGTAAATGCCCAGTATTGTCTCTCCACTTCCTGCCTCATGCCTTGGGATGGCACAATCAACAAGGCTTCCTTTGTGGTTTAAATTCTGCTTGATTGTACATTAATGCACCAGATAGGACTGAATCATCTGTTCTTGTCTGTGAGTGGTGCTGAGGATTTAGAGCCCTACAGTGGAAGCTACAAGTGATGTGTATGGGCACAGCTGAAGAGAAGAAAGGCAAGGTCATCCACAAACAGCAGCCCTGAAAAAAGGGAGGCAGTAATATTTAAAAGAGAATTAATTATGGGGAAGATATTCATAAATATATCACAAAGTTTCCATTATATTCTGGTCATTCAAACCATTATAAGGCATGGAACAGAAAGGCTTTGGTCTAGGATCACTTGGTGCATAAGTTCAGGATTAATTTCTTTAGTGTCTAAGAACTGTGTCAGTCCCAACCTGCCCCTTTCCCAGCACAGGCTCCAGAATTCCCTGCCAGAGAGGCCTGGGGAATTGCTGCCTCCAGGCTGGGAATGTGAAGGATAGAGAGGAGCTCTCCACAAAGCAGGAAATGTGTCACAGAAAGAGAAATGTGAACTCATAAATTAATGTCCTTTCAGCATACAGAGATGGAGAGATTTTGCAGGAAGCTGCTTTATATCACAGAGTGCTCAGGCAAGCCAAGGGTAGATCAGATCCTGAGCACACATTTTTTGGATAGGGCATGTGAAACAAAGGATAAACAAACTTCAAGCAGCTTGGTGACACAGTTACCATCGTTCAGTTAAGATTAAGACATTGTGATTTTCAAGTTACATCTTCTGCAAATCTTTTTTGTGGTCTTGGGATTTCTTTATGATTTTGGATGGCTCAGTTTGCAAAGATCTCTCTCAGGGCAGATTTTGTGTGGATCAGAGTTCAGTTCAGGAGTTCACAATACTTTTCCCTTTGACATTAACTGACTTATGGATCTATTAAAAAATAAACACATATTGAAGTGCTTTCCTGTAGACCTAGGAATTACAAAGCATTGCCAAGAATCCACCCCAGGAGAGCCCCTTTGTCAGGTTCACACTCGTGTTTTATTCACTCAGACTGGACTCTCCTCAGAACCTGTATGGACTAATCTGGGAGTGACTGAGTATTCTCCATTCTGGAATGGGTAATAATAAAATAGATATAAATAATATAAAATATTCCCCATTTTGAAATGGGGAATAAGACTGAGAACATCTGCTGAAGAAGATAAAACAAAAAAGACACCAACACACTTCCCTCTGGTTTTTTTCAGTTGCACTCCTTCCCCTGAGCTGCTGCCTCAGTTCAAGTTTTGCCCCAGTGAAGATTTACTGAATTTCTTCTATCCTTGTTCCATGATAAAAAGACCTCATGGGGCATCCTACCTGAAATCTCATCCCAATCTCAGAGGTTTGTATTGCATCCAGCCTCCTCTTACACAGCCCCGTGGCTTTGCCTCTTCCTTTGTTCTCATCAAAGGCATTTTGAGGTGGCTTCCACGGTGAAAAATGGGACAATGGTGCCTCTGACAGACTGGAAAGCAGCGGAGGGTGGGATGAGCCACGCCCGCAAGCTAGAGAGACAAAAACCAGGAGCTTTCGCCAATCCTACACAATGTGGTACATTCGCCCCAGGAAAAAAAGATGCTTCCAAACAAGCCAGTGCAATGTTTGCTGTGCAATGAACTGAATCGAGATGTGATATTGAATGACATTCCATCGAGAGCAGGAGAAGCACAGAACTGACTGAACCAGCCAGGGCCACTCAGCCCTCTTTGGAAACACCAAATATGTTGTGGTGATAATCAGAGGAGGAGAAAGAGGAGGAGGAGGAGGAGACAGCTTCAGAATAACACAAGCCCATCAGCTGAATCTGGAGTTCCAGAGAGTTTCCCTGAGCTGTGTCTGTGCAGCCCTGGCTGTCACATTCTTCATGGAACTGTTTGAGGGCTCTGCAAAACCTCCTGGGTGTGTAGGGGACACTGAGAGAGAATTTGAGACTTTAGCACAGCACCATTAGCAGCTTCAAACCAGGAGCTTTTGGTAACCAGAGAAACCTTTTCAAGATCTCAGCACATCTTTGTCATATAAATTTGAGAAATATTCTCTCTGTGATCTGAAATGACTTCAAGCTGTCATGGGCAAATTTACCTTTCTGTGCTTCTTGAGAAAAGCACACTGCAAAGGTCAGCAGCTCCTTACACAGAACTTCAGAAGCCTTCAAAGTCCAGAAAATTCCCACTGGTTATGGCAAGGTCTCATGTGGTAATTGTAACTTTTATGTACTGGTGTAATTTGGGATTTTTTATTCTGTTATATGTTTAGAAAAAAGACATGATTTTACATTAATCCTACAAGTGAATACTGACCCTAAAATCTACAGGAAGCTGCTGATATTCCCATCACTGTCGTGTGCATTGTACCATCCATACCTAAATATACATCTAACATGAACACTTTTGTCAGCAATATGGAAAAAATGGCCTTTCTTTAACCAAATACAGGGAGTACCATGGAATCAAAACTCCAGAAAATAAAATCTATTGAATAATCAAATTTTTATATATTTACACACACATAGAATTTCTTGTCTATACATATATATATATATATATATATAAATGTAGGTGTGTATCCATCTCCTATTTTCTCCCTAAACTCCCCTACACACAGATCTGAGAACAGTCCTTCTAGTTACACGAAGAACTTACAAAAATGTAATTTTCCTGAAGATTTCTCTCCCATAATGGAAGATTTCAATTTGAAATCTTTCCTAATGATGACCAGAAAAGTATCACTCAAAGTATTCCAAGGTTCCAGTGGATGGTTCAAAGATAATTCACTGTAAGTTATCCCTACAAAGTATGTCCTTATTTTCAAAGAAAACTGTAAATGATGTAAATCAGAAGTGTTCATCTTGTCAGATCTACATTTATATCCAAATAACCACTTGTTTCTGAAAAACACGAGGGTCAACGAAGCCAGCAGGTGCACTCAGATATGGTTTGACTGATGTATTTTAAATGACTGAAAAATTTGCTTTTCCATGTTCTGACACCAGGCAGATCTATGTACAAGTGCTCCGGGAATGTGGTTTTTAATATTGAAGCTGAGTTTTTGAGAGCACCAAGTGGTGTCTTTCCCTCTTGATGTGCTGCTGTATTAAAAGGAATTATGCATGTGAACTTGGCCACAGCAAGAAGAAACCTCATGTCTTGTACTGGGCTGGATTTGACTATTGAAATAAAGTTTGTAACAAAATGAATGCAGTGTCAGGGGAAAAAATTGTAACTCCAGAGAAGAGAAGAGAAAGACCTTCAGCAATGACATGTTTCCATCTGAAATCTTACACCTAAAGCAACTGGAATAGTCCCTTTAAGGTCTCTTCCTTATTTTTGTCCTAAATGCTCATTTCCTCTGCACCACTGAAGAATTCAGTGAGGCAATAAAATCACCAAAGTAGACCAAAATCTCAATTTTAAAGAGCCTTGCAAAGCCTGGAAAGGCTCAGTGTGGGACACAAGGAAGGAGGAGTACCTGGAAACACAAAGAGTGTAGGAATATG
Source organism: Acridotheres tristis (assembly GCA_037013685.1). Taxonomy (NCBI): domain Eukaryota; kingdom Metazoa; phylum Chordata; class Aves; order Passeriformes; family Sturnidae; genus Acridotheres; species Acridotheres tristis. Next base: position 2,153,316 of record CM072897.1, on the reverse strand, counting down.
TACAACTTCTTTTGATAAACTTACACTAATAGGCTGGGAATTTGTACCAAAAGGGGATTAAAATACAAGCTAAAAACGAGAAACACCTGAAGTGCTTTGTAAGTTCTGTAAGGAAGTGAATTAGAGGGGTAATGGCAGAGTTTCAGATTAAAATGAGTGTGTTTTCTGAGACAAAGCCATTGGACATGCTTTTACCAGTGGCCAAAACCATGGTCCTTGTATGAGGCACAGCATTTCCTCCAGGTACAGGATGTTCAGGGAAGGCTATTTCTGGCTATTTCGAAGTTAGAAGTTATTCAGTTGAAGAACAAAGATTTTGCATTTAATTTGGAGCTGACTGGAAAATGTTATTGAGTTATCTCCTAACCAGATTGAAAATACAGCAGCAAAATCAAATCATGGGATGAGTTTCATGCTCTCTTACAGAAGTGCTTTAAATTTGCTGAAGTTAATGGTGTCTCTGCTGAATTACATCAGCTTTTTAGCTCTAAAAGAACATGCTAGTATAAACTAAAGCATTATCAACTTCTTATCAGCAATCTCCTTGTCTCCTCCTGGCTGCAGGGTCAGAAAGGAAGATTCTTGTTTTAGACACAGCCCAGTGAACCAAGCAGACCCCTACACTCTCAAGAAGTCAAAGCTCAAAGCAATAAAAGGTCTGAAATCCCACCAGATTCCTTGGCAGTTCTGGAAGTAGGAAACAAAAGTCCCCAGAAGTGATTGCTTTTATCTCCAAATGTTCTGAAACCTGTGATTATTCTTCTTAACCATAGATCTGTCATCTAGATCATTTCCATCCAGTTTTCTGGCCTATAGCTCTGGTGGTGCTGAGCTAAGAGATCCCTGGAAAGCATCTTGGATCTGCCCATTTATATGTGGAATTCCCAAATGCCACTTTTTCTATTACAAACCCTCAACAGACCCAGTCCAGGTCTGAAACTCTCTCTGATTCAGGCAGTGCCAAAAACTACAGACTCAAGGGCTGGGAATTAGAAAATCTCCACATTTAGAATTCCTCTTTCTGGAGTTCCAGCCAGATGATGAGCAAAGTCTTTACATCTCTGCTTTCCATTATTGGCAAGAACAGGTTTTCCCTGGTATTTATCCTTGTGCTAACTGCCTTCACAGGATTCCATGATAAAACAAGTAGGCTACTGCAGGGATTTGACACATATGGATGTGTGTACCCCAATCCTGGCACTACTCTAGTCTTGCCAGAAATAGAAAGCCCCTGGCAATGCAATTCTTTAAAAAGTAAATTTGGAAGGAATAAAAAGTGGTAATTAATTTCCCGGTATAAATGGCTCTGGACTGAATACAAGCCAGTTTGATTACCTAACAAATAAAATTACTTTCTGAGGTGATAACTCAGTTCATAAAGTTGGGCAGAAAAAAACTGATTACAAGGTGCTTGCTGTGGTGCACCTTTGTTCCCTGAGAGCTGGATGTCACTCAGGCCATGGCTAGAGCTGAGTTATACAGGCAGAGAGACAAAACCCAGCTAAAGAACACCCACCTTGGCCTCTCCTTGCTGCCAGCAAACCTTGGAAATACTTTTCAAGGAGGAGGCAGAGATGCTCTTTGCCTTCATTTGTACCTCACAGTGGAATGGGGTATAGGAGAGGGCTGCCAAAAAGGGAAAGGCCAGTTCCTACTGCTAAGGGACTGATTTGATCGTTGCTGCAGGGATTGGAAGAGCAGATGAACAAAGAGCTTGTGGGGACTGGGATCTGTGCAAATCTGGGATCTGGGAACGGAGGGAGTTCTGCTGTCTGTCTCAATAGGTTTGTTGTTACAAAGATATTGAAACACCAAGTGTCAGCCCGTGGACAGTTTGGCTTTCCTCAGCAGCTCCCTTGGGTTTGGCTTTCCTCAGCAGCTTCCCTGAGCTCTCATCTCCCCAGTCCTGGGACACTGTGGCCACAGGAGAACCACGCACCACAGCATCTGTTCAGAACTGTCCCCAGCTCAGGTACAGCCACACCTCCTGCGTGCTCCCAGAGCATTCCCAGCCAAACAAGAGAACATCTGGCTGCAAAACAACATCTGGCTGCTCCTGCCCTCTTTTCCTGCTCATTTCACCCACATGATCTTGGGAAAAACCACGGAGTCTCCAACTTCCAGAGAGTGGAATTTGGCTCAATCATTTTCTTTTCTGTTGAACATGTTTTGTTTGATCATAACAAATCAGCCCAGTGTGATGTAAACGAGCTGATCTTAATCAGCAGTGTACTAAATATCCACGTGACATCTGCATACATTGTTGGTTCCTGCCTGCTCTGCATGCACAATTTAATTAGATGAGTAATAAACGTGTCAAATTTATCAATGGTGTAAAACATTTGACTGCAGTGAATTTACACCCTTGGTTTGGATTGCTCACAGATGCCTTATTGTAGCTAACATGGCTTACTTATTTATCCTAAAAAATTAATAATTATCTTCTTGCTTTTACATTGATTTGTCCAATTTTCCAGGAGGTAAATACAATTAACCACAAATAATAAAAAATGCCTCAAAGTTGAGTGATGAGAAGTTGTTTAAAGACACTCAGTTCAATTAGGCTAAAAGCATTCTTTCTTTGTGGCAACAGCACTTTCCAAATAAAACCTGAACTGCAACAGGAGGAAAGTGAAAACTCAACCAAAAGTTGAGAATGGATTTTCCATAATTTCCTCTATTGATTGTGATTGAACATTATACATAACCAACATGAATTATTTGTTACATTCTTAAGAAATAAATATATTTTCTCAAAGGCTCTTTTACTCAAAAGAACCTTAAAATGTGAGTCTGAGATACTGAAGTGGCTGAATGCAAATATGTGTAAAACCTGTGCTTGGGTTCCTAAAATGTTCATCCCAGCCACACCAACTGAACAATTCCTTTGAATTGAGTTGGGTTGGAATTAGGCCCAATAAACTTCTGTACTTTCAAAAATCATAATAGATAATAGAATTGACTTGCACCAAAGTTTATTACACAGCCACTGGACACAAATGCACTCAATATAATCAAGTTGCTACTTTTCATATTTTAATTATAGGAAAAGCATTGTGAAAGTCAGACTTCCATTAAAAACAGGCAGTTTAACAAGACCTAATAAAAATTTTTTTATCAATAGGAATATTCAGAATTAACTTTCTGTGTACAAATTAGATTTCTAATAGCAGGTTCATATCTCTGGTGATCTAATTTAGGTTTTGGTATCAAACAATGTCTCAAACACATAAAAAACCTCCTATGGTAAATTTTCATCCCTAATGTTTTCCAGCTGCTCTCTAATAACTATTCCTAATTGTACTTGTTAAAAAGTGGATTTATGAATCTCAATTAGACTGGTTTTACTTATGCTACAGCAATTTTCAGTACCAACCAAGACTATTTCAAGATAGAAAAAAGTTTTATGTGGATGAAAGAATAATTATGAAAATAAAAAAGAAAATGCCTTTTATACAATTTAATTCTCAGTAATTCTATTTCAATAATCCAAAACAGAAAATACAGCATGTAATAACCATTCTGGGAACTTTGTTCATTCCACGAGTTACAAGGTACTTTTATTACCAGGATATTCACTTTGCTTCTGTGCCCTACTGTGAGCATAAAGATTTACATCATTCTCTGTGAATCTATTTTAATTTTCTTTGCAAACTTAATATCCTGATTCAGCAAAGTATTGAGATGGAAGCTTACCCCGAGCACACACTGGAGACCCCAGTCAGTGGAAATGTTCCTGAAATTCGTGCAGGGCAGCTTCAGCAAACTCATCTTTCAGGTGACTCAATCTTCAGCAGGTACCCAGGTATGCTTTATTTAATTATTTTGGTGATAACCAATGTCCTCTACTGTGGAATAAAAGCTCCAGGACACCCCTGCCATGCCCTGTGCCCTCCATGACTGCCACTGACTCTAATCCCAGTTCTCATTCACTCTCAGTACAAACACCCCATGCAAAATTTTCTGTCATCTTTTCAAATGGATTCCTTAGGAGACCCTTCCCATCCCCACAGCTCTGGGACTTCATAGAATCATATCAGAGAATCCTGGAATGGTCTGAGTGGGAAGGGACCTTAAATCCCATCCCATTCCACCCCTGCCATGGGCAGGGACACCTTCCACTGTCCCAGGCTGCTCCAAGCCCCTCCAACCTGGCCTGGGACACTTCCAGGGATCCAGGGGCAGCCACAGCTTCTTTGGGCCACCTGTTAGTAAATGGGACTCTGTGCCTGCCATGCTATGTTTATGGTAAAGCAAAACTTCCACAGCTTGATAGGACAAAAAAATTATAAATGACATAAACAGTTTTAGACAAAAAAAAAATACCCCATCTATGGGCAGAAACTACTGCTACAAACACGGTTTTTTGTTACAATCTCCTCCAACTTTCCCAGATGGCCAGGTAGTGGCTATTCCTTGGGAGTCACCATATGTTCTAAAATTAGTGACTCACATCTCTGACAAACATTCAGACCTCTGAAAAATGCCCAGGAAATCAGAGCTGGAGACCAAGACCCTCCTACATTAGAGGGAAAAGGAGGTTCTTCCACGACAAATTCTGAAATCCAAAGTCATTGTCCCTAATGGAATAACCAGCCCATTCTCCTGGAACACCACTGTCAGCCAGGACAAGGGACTGGGCTGGTTGATTCCTGCACGTTTCCATTCCCTGTGAGGCTGAATATAGATACAAGAATGTTATTTTTACAACTTTACAACACTGTCTGTTGTTGCAACCAAACACTTTGGCTTGAACATTTGACTTTAGATATGTGTTAAGCAATGCACAATAAATTCTCATCCAAAAGAAAGAGAAATACATGTAAGGCAAGCTCTGGGCACAGAACAGTTAACACAGGCCTGCTGCCCACTCCACGTTTTCCTTAAAAGCTGCTGTGAAAAAATCCAATTTCTCCCCAGAAATACCATGATTGAAAGCAGCAACTTGAAAACAGTAATATTTTTATGGGCTCCTGTGAAGAGGATTCTCCAGTGCTCAGTAGGGTGAATCCAACCTTCTCAAAAACACTGATCCCATTATTCAGTTTTGGTAATTAAAATGTTTTCTAAATGATTGTTCCCCAGCAGGAGGAAATTGATTAATTTTAATGCATTATTGTATTTTAGCATGGAACAATGTTGTCTTTTTATTCCTCTCCTCTTGTTCCCACCATTTGCAGATGAATTATTTAGATGTGAAGATTTGTCTACTGTGTTTGACGTGAAGCTTTAGGGAGCAAGTGGAGAAACCCAAGGAGTGCCTCATCATTTGCAAGTTCAATTTCTTTCTATCTGGATATTGATTAGCACAGCACATATCACGAGGAAGTGGCTTGACTAAGGGAACATGAATGTGACTTTAACAGAAGTTACATATTTAGAAATGCATTTAGGAGTTCCATTATATGCTGCTTTTTACAACAAGTTGTTCTATTTTGTGGGTATAGTTCGGGTGTTGTTTCGGTTTCTAAATTAGGCAACCGAATCTTATTTAATTTAAATATATTTTAATGACACTGAGTAACATTTACCATACCATAACATTTAGCATAGTGCCTCTTTATTTAGGTCTAGATTCTGAGTGCTTTGAAATACACTCATTAACTTCAGCTGGTTTTCAGTGAGCCTGTTAATGACTTACAAGTGTTAGAAAAGCTGAAGCAACAGACACCTGGACAGCTGACATCAAACACGGATTCATAACCAGATCCTGTCCCAGCTGAAGAAAAGAGATGTGATTATCTCACAGTTCTATCACAGCAAGCAATATTTTAAATAATTAGAATTATTTTGTGTCTGTGTTCGTCTTCTGTGGCATTTTCAATAGAATCAATGCTGCCACAGATGACCTAACACTAAATAGTTTCTTGAAACAGTGTTTCTCCTGCTCACAAAATTTTTATGAAACCTTCTGCTTGATTAGAAATTAATAGGGAAATCCTATATGATTTTATCAGAGAAGAAAAGTTTGTTTACATGTCCATTTCTATTTTCAAGCAGACTTCAGACAGCTGAGAAAACAATCAGATCTTCTGGAATTAAACCATGATCATCCAATTGCACAAAATACAGCAAAAAGCTGGAACAGAACTACTTGGCTTTGGATTTAGCAGCAACTGGCAGCAGTCACCTCCATAAAATTAAGAGAAATGAGCAGAGCAGACTGATCTATAGCTAATGCAGGACTAATTTGCCTAGGGATGCCTACAGTGCTCCCAAGAACTTTGCACTGGTTCTTGGAGCACTCTACAAATACGTTAAGATTTTTAAAAATATCAGGAGCATTAGTATGCCCAGAAAATAGAAGGTATGCCTGGTATTAGAGGCAGCCTTTGACAAAGCCAAGAACAGGCTTCTCCTTTCCTGATCCTATAATGCATCACCTTTTCTGGCAGAAGGTTTATCAAATAAACAACATTCACCATAACGTTTATTACTTAATATCAAATTTACTAAAGTGCTCAAGGGTCTCAAGCAGAATGAAGTCCTCTATATTTTATGTAAAGACACCCAAAGAAACTGTGTCCTTAAATACTCACTGTCCTACATATCTCTGAAAAGTCTCATCTTTAAAGAGCACAAGGCTTCAGGCAGTTGAATCTCTCAGCTGCCAGCACTTCCCACCATCATGGACTTGGTTTGAAACTCAGTTTAAGAGAGGCTTTAAACTTTAAAAGTGTTGTCCTTCACACAGCAAATTTATAAGGTATGTTAAACACACCAGTGAGCAACACAGGATATATTGTTGGCTTACAATGTATAGATTGAAGTCTTGTGTGCAACTGAAAATATTACAGCAGGAAGGGGAGTGGCAGGAAGAGCACTTTATCCTATTTCCAAACACCTCCGTTTCTCATGCCTTGGAATAATTCACTTTAGCTAGACAAGAAGAAGTTTTTGTTCCTTATTAATTCCTACATAATGAATGACAAGTTACTATGCTAATGTAAGAAAATATTCCTATCAAAGTATTTTTTCCTAGTATGACAGGCAACATGCAACACCAGACTTCTTTGAATTCCTATACAGATGTCCAAGATTTTAGCTGGGAAGTGTCCAAGTGGCAGCTGGGGGTGGAGTGTGAAGCACAAACACTGCAGCACTGCTCTCTCCTGGCTGGGTCAGATGGCCTGAACAGGGACCACATCTGCTCAAACATCTTTCTCCCTGTGGCTGGACCATTTACCTGAAGTGACACAAGCTTTTAAGGCTGCACTCCTCACACTGCTCACCAGGATGATTCAGGAGAGCAGATGTGCTCACCCTCACACACAACAAGTCAAGCTCATCCCTCCCTCCTAACAGGGCTATTTTTATGCACACTGACTTGCACCTTTTCTTCTCCAGAGCTCTAGTGCAGGACTGGAGACTTCACAGCACTTTTTATTTTTGCCATCCAATGGAATAAATAAGTGGCATGCAAGTATCATGGAATATGGGAAGAAGATACTTTTAAATTCAAAAAGGTAACTTTTCTGTAAACAGAGTCAAAGCTCTCAGGAACATGAGGGGATTCTTGGGGTGCCCTGTGCAGGGCCAGGAGTCAGACTTGAATTATCCTTGTGGGTCCCTTCTACTTCAGGATATTCTGTGATTCCATGGTTCCCAAATGGGTTCACTGAAATAAATCCAGCATTAATCCAGGCATGGTGCTGCCTGTTGGCAATGGCAAAACCAAGCAATGGGCAAACTGAGCCCATGTTCCATGAGCAGGAGGAAAAGCAGCATGGCCACAGCAGTCCTTCCCTCTCTGGTGCTGCTCTGAGCACAGTTCAGCAGCACAGAACAATCAGAGCCTGACATTTCCATATCCCTTTGGCCAAATCCACCAGGCTATGTCACCAACATTTCCATCCCAGCAGCACTTCTGCAAGCTCAGGGTATTCCCCTTCAGCAGTCTGCTCACTGCTGGGCTGTGTGTGAACACCAGAGCCTATTTCATTTACAGCACCTGTGCAAACATGTTACTCTTACAAAAGTCAACAGAACTACGAGTTTATATTCAGCTTCCAGTGCACATCATTTTAAGTAGATCTCCTGCCTTTCAATGCTTGCATGCAAAAGAAAACCCCAAACTTAGCTCTGTACTACAAGGGGAACACAGACTCTAAAATTCTCCTCTGCTTAATGCTCTACCAAGCTGTCCCTCAAATGGGAAACTTAATCCTTAAGAAAGCCTAAAAGGAGGGTAAGGCAAAAGACCTGCAGGACAATAGGAGAGAAGGGGAAAAACCCAACTGCAAGAAACTGGGAGGATGCTTGGATTATCTAGAAACCATCAGTGTTAGATGCAGGACACTACTCAGTGCAGCAGCCTCCTGCTAATTATTTCTCTCTCTTTCTGTCAAGCAAAAGGCATTTGGACACCATACACAGATCTGGTTCCTCACTTCACATTCTCAACTCAGTGATTTCTGAGTGAGCCTTTAATCTGTTGCTGAATTTTATGTAGTTGTCTCTTTGTCCCTTGTCGTTTATTTTCTCAATTGTGCTTCTTTTTCTCACTTTTTTCTATATATAAGTGACTTCCTATGTCCTTCCTTCCCACACACCTCTGCCTGCCAAGCTATTTCCCATTGCCTTTCTGTTTAACATTGTTTGCCCCTTATTCAGAGTTCCCACATTTTTTTGCATATTTCAGATCAGAGCAAGAGGAACAAGCTCAGTTTCCAGGCTGGGCTCAGATCATCTACAAACAATCCCACGGAACATATTTTGAGAAATAAATTTCACTTACATCTTCATGAGCCAGAGTGGTAAAACATAAATCAAAATAGAGTAAGAGAAATAAAACTTCTGCAGATTCCTGTGGATTGGAATGGATGTAGCATCTGCCTCAACTGTTAAGAACACCTACTGCATTCACTCATTTGCTACCTTCTGACCACAAGCAGCAGATGGTATTTTGTCATTGCACAGACCTCAGTTCCCATAAATCACAATTTCTGCCCTGTAGAATTCATAACCCGGTGCTGGGTAACAAGTGGATGGGCCCTCTCCTGCAACAGGCACTGCAAATGGGTCTCCTTCCATGTGCAGCTCACAGATCTTTCTGTGTATTTGACGGCCAGTATTTAAAATAAATGAATATTTTGTAAATATAATTCACCACTCTTGTTGTTTTGGTGACATTCCCAGTAGCCCTCACAGCACAGACTCCATCTAATCAATCCTCAATTACTATTAACACATCCTATAGCCTCCTGATGTCTTCCCTGTCCACATAATTTAAGACACTATAATGGCACTAAAGAATCCAACCCAAAAGGACTTCCTGAGGTAATTTACACTCACAACCACCAAAGAAAACTGATTTGTTGGAGAATTTAATTTTCAGGTATTTTGCAGTGTTCTAGCAAAGTTATTACCAGTAGTTCTGGTCAGTGACTGCAGTTACTGTACTTTGCAGTGCAGTGACACTTCCAGCTGAAAGATTACTTTGATTAGTCAGGGTTATGCACAAATATCAACTTGGAAAGCTCACAGAAAAACAGCAAAACCATGGCTCCTGCTTGCTACCTGCTCAGCTCTGTAATTCTGTACCACTGCAGCTATCAAAACCCATCATGTCTAAACTGAAGCACAGAGTTACAAATGATAATTTTCAAATTTGTTCATTCATTCATTTACCATAAGGTTTTTAATCTTTCTTTACAAGTAAAATGAAAACCAGGCATTATTGTGAAAGGATGGGATCCATCTCACCAAGCTGAAGTACAAAAGTTGGATGCCTGACCCAGTGAGGACCAGCAGACTGCCAAGGACTGCCTTGAGCTCCATGGGGAAAATGGGCAGGTGTCATATCCAGAATTTAACTCAACCTAAAGGTGACATCCTCTGCCAAAACCAGCCTCCAAAAGCTCAATTCTGTGCATGCAAACACAGGCATAGAACTCCTCTCTCCTTGAGTTTCAGGACATGAGTGGTCACGTGGTGTTTGGAGAAAACATTGCATAATAACACCAAGAATTGCATTTTCTGATGTTTCAATTGTATCTATAAAATAACTGACTGGTCCTGTTTGGTTGCTAAAATGCCTACATGGAATATGCAGGGAAAATGAAATTAGAAGAGGAGAAGAGGTGAAGAACATTGCTACATCAGACATTCTTCCTCATTTTGAGGAATGGTAGATGTTATGACATTAATGGTTTTGATTTGCCATATCCATTTTAACTCCCAGAAGTTAATACAGGTTCAAATTCATCAGCCAGCACTTCTTTAAAATTGTATTTACAGCTTGTGCATTTAAATGAAGGCAAACAAAAGTAAAATTTATGCTATAATAAAGTATCATTGTTTTAATTCTTTAATAGAATTAAGCTAGCTGTGGCAAGTAGATAAAACCCCTTTGAATAGTGAAACATTGCTGCAGTTTTTCTTGTCAGGACTCCTGCTTCTAAGAATATTTATGATTTTCCTGTTCCTCGAGAACCATAAATGACACAGCAGGTCAATGAGACAGTTTCAATCTCAGGCTGGATATTTCTACCCAGAACTAGAGGATAATTCAGTCTCCATCCCCAGGTAACCCCAGCCTCTCTCTTTGCACTGCTAGCAAAGGGCTTAATACTGGACTTCCTTCTGAGAAACAAATTCCATACCTTGTGCTCACCCCACGACTTGGCCAGGGCTGTGGAATGAAAATGAAAGCAGCATTTCCTGCTGCACTGAGAGCAGGAATCAGCCCCAGCACGGAGGGGCAGGGGCACAGCTCTGGAGTCACTGCCTGTCAGCAGGGACCACACTGTGATGCACAGCTCATGTGACACACTGAGTGTCAGAAAAGTCACCTCCCAGTGTCCCGTGCTGTGCCAACAGAGTGTTGGCTGCTAAATGACTTTACATTCTTCTTTATTTTTCTGCAGAGCTTATTTTAGAAAGGTTGTATATCAATCTGGAAAGTGCTGTGAACACGATGTTATCATAATGGTACCATATGCCAGTTGACTACTTACAAATCATCCATGCTTCCCTCACTTGGTAGATTTTAAAAGCATGATAAAGAACTTGATTCTCCTCGTGCTTACACTGGATTTATATCAGTGCACCTCCATGTTTTATACTGGTAAAAAGATATTTGTACCAAAACTTCTACAAAGCTTTAAAGGCTCTTAAAACAGCAATGTCCAAACAACAGCTTTCACTATTCAAGCAATTGTCTCAAAACCAGATGTGAGTGTTAAAGACTCAAGCATATAAAAAAGTAGGATATGCTCCCAAAGCACCTCATCCATCCCTACAGTCTATAGAAATAGGTTATAGCCTTTAACTAAAGAGCTTTGAAGCTCTTAATTTACCTTCCTGGTTTGGACCCTTTAGGAGGCCACTGTGAATTCCAATACTCCACCTGATCATTTCTCTATAGTTTTTTTCCTACTATCTGTGTTCCAGAGAAATCAGATTTTCATGTGTTCACAACACTCCATAAACTTTGCAAAAAATGATGTTCTGCAAGACTTGTGATAAAGAGGGAGGTTAGCAAAAGTCTAGATCTTAACAAGGAGTCCAAGATAAAAGGCTAAGTAAAACTTCAGCTACATATCTGAGCTTAGGAGAACCTGAACCTATTTCTGCTCATATCTACCAGTCAAATATCAAAAGACTAAAAACCAAAACAAACCAAACAAAAACAAACAAACAAAAAACCAAAAAAAACCCCAAAAACCAACCAAACCCTTCCAAAAAAACCAACAAAAAAAGCCTAACACAAAGTTGTTCACAAATTATTCACTTTGGTAACCTTTCAGCTGTCATATTCTGGCAAGTTTTATGGTGTCTTTTGACCCTTTAAAATATTTTTCAGAGTGACTATTACCCTTATAAAATGTTTTTGGTAAAAAATAAAGTAGAAAATTAACTATGTGAAGTTAGTGCACGGAACTATTTTCACTCAGCTCCTCTCTCTTACTCCTCCCCCAGGCAGAGCACACGTTTAGCAGTGAATCTCATTTCAGCCTCGTGCCTATTCATTCATTCATTAGCCTTTGTTCTCAGGCTGGTACCGGGAGAAATTCTCAGTGCTGGTTCTCAGTGCATAGGGAAAAGCGAGTCGTGCAGTTGTGCTCTTGTTTGCAATGTGGTGTGAGTTGGGCGAGCTCCTCATTCCTGCTGCATCTCTGCGAGAGGGCTAAGTGGTGACCTTCATCTTGTACCTCTCTGCCAAGCTCAGAAAGAAGCTTTCATACAAATTTCAGTAGTTTCTCTTTAGAGCAGCAGCCAGACTAGAGAAACTGCCTGGAGAGCTGAGCTCTACTGGTCAGGCACAAGTGTTTGTAAACACACTCATCCTGGAGAATTCTGCACTTGTTTTTGGTCATCTTGACTGAATGTCTCAGATTCTCTGGGCTGCAGCCCACTCTCACAGCTACTGAGTCAGATCTTCACAGCAGTGTGGGATATTGTGTCTTCATCAATTTGGTTCTCTATCTGTAATTCATAAGGTAAGGGTCATGTTCTACAAACTCTTAAACAAAATTCCTCCTCTCTACCTGCACACATCGATTGCACATCACTCACAGGATCCACAGAGAAGTATCATATGGCTGAATTCTTCTCACAGTCTCAAACTGATTCTGTCTGGGATTTGTCTCCTCTGAGACTGGCTCTTTTAATTTTCTACAAGCTTTTTCATCTCTCACCCCTTAACACACAGGACTTCGTCACTGAGGTTTCAATCAGTTTTGTGCAAAGGAATGTAGGGGTGGCTCTGGCAGCATGGTCAGTCTGCAGGGCACAGAACAATGAGGGGAATTTTTTCTATCTTGTCCATTAACATCTGAACAAGCCTTTCTGGGGTTACTAATTTATTCACAATGGCAATTGTAACTATTTCTTTGATACAGGGTTTTACATATTAGCCTTTTTTTGAAATGTGTGAGATAGTCAGGGCAGAACGCTGTAGCTTAACAGGGATCCCAAGTGCTGCTTGAGACGCACAAGGAAAACCAAGATATCTGCATTGGGCACCAGATGCAATGTGTGTCTCCCAGGACAGCAGAATTCTGGTGGAGCAGCAACTGAGACCAGGCAGGATAACCTGGGGAATGTAAGGAGATTGTGAGACCTCAATCCTACAGGCATGTACAGCGTGGTCTTAGATTGACACCATCCCTAAAAAACCTCCCAGGGACTTTGGCTTTGAATTGGCAAGACTCTGCCTCTTGCAGCCTCCCAGGTTCCTTTGTATGGATAGGCAAAGCAGAGAAGGGCAATGGAAATGCCTCCCGTGTCTCCCAGCACCCCTCTGAAAGATGCAACCAGAAAAGACATATTTGGGTAAGATGAAAATACAACAATAAATGTGTAAATAGGGAATTCAGACCCAAAGGGCACCAAAAGGTGATGGTTTGGAGGACCCCACCACACTCTCTGCACCTGGGAATGCACAAAGGCAAATTTTCTTATTGCAAGCATACATGCTGCAATGAGAAAAAGGTAAAAACCAGTGCAGGCACCACACTCCCCACTCCCCAGTGCCTGCAGCCCCCATGTTTCGAGAAGAAGACTTATGGCTTTTATATAAAGTAACTGTGAACTCTGCGAAATCTCCATTGAAATTCCCGACCCAGAGATTTGCACAGCAGTACTGCAAAAAGTAGTAATTACATAGAAGCTTTTTAATATGCAATGGTATGCAGCACTTCCCTTTTTAAGCTGAACAACCAAAGTAGTATCATAAATATTATATTTAAATAGTAACCCAAACCACATGGTTTTGAAAACAATAACCAAGCACATGCTTTGCAGGAACACAGAATTAGAAATGATTTCACATACAAGGATAAAAGGTTTGCAAGAATTGTGATCACGCTAGAGAGAAATAGTTTATGCAGGCTGTACTCGAAGGTATTTTCACAGTTCCAATATAATTAACTGTTTTCAGTGATTTATAGTTTTGCTGTATGCATTTGCTTAAATATTAATTCTGCTGCCTGGTGTTTAAAGCACGATGGATTGTTCAAAGTGAAAATGGCTGAGTGCCCCATTCACAGTAAATATGGGACTTCTTAACAGGGACTGTCGGCTTCTGTTTGATTCTTTGGAAAATTAATTTATATTTAATTTTAAAAAGCAAGAGATCAAATTAGGCCTTTCTCATAAGTAAAAAGCTGGAGCAATGTAATGCCAATCAGCCAACTTGGCTTTTTTAACCAAAATTACAAAATTTTATGAAGCAGGTGAGTGGGAGCGAGTGGAAACAAAGACAATTCTGAGACCCTGTTTTGAACAACAGATCATGGCCACGTGACCATTTCCAATGTTTCATATGTTGAAACATTTTCACCATAAAACTTTTGCGATTCTGTAACAAGTTCACTCAGGTATCAACAAAAAGCAGCAATAAAACTGAACTCAAGAGTTTGAACACGGAAGAAGGCTTCAGAGGTTGTTACTGACAAATAAGAACTTGTGCACTTTCCTTGAAACTGATTTTGCACACATATATCACACGTGCTTATTATCCCTTATTAACTTCTTCAAAGACAATTTCAGGTGTCCCACACCAACTTTAAGAAACTCCAGAGCAGGGCCATGAACATCAACTCGTTCAAAAGCAAGAACAGATCCATGCCCTGTAAAAGATGAGTTAAAATCCAGCCCCGTGATGAGGCTGTTCAGTCCGTTTGGTCACTTTTATTTAGCAGTACTATAACCAAGGCAATACACGTGAAAGGATCCATGCAGCAGGCACTGCTCTGAGAAGGAAAATTTGTGGGATTTAGTAACAAAGTAGACATGGCAGGAAGGTCCAAACAGCAAGAGGGGACAGCAGAGCTCTGGATGGACTCTAGGAGACGTCTAAGCATGGAAAGGATTCTGACTGAGACTTGGATATCCCAGGATAAATCTCAGAATTCCTTAGCCCAATAATGTGAAATTGAGCCATAATGTCCAGTCACCTGAGATTTCCATTACCAAAATACAGGATTGAGCATGACAGGGGGAGGGATCTCCCCCATCTGACAGGTCTGGAAGGCAGACAGGCTGCTCCATTCTAGCTCGTTTATGTGTTACATACTCCTGTTCTAAGGCAGTAATAAAGACATGAACTCTAGGATTCCTTTTAGTTAACTCCGGACTTTCTTCCTGCTGGGGGGGAGACCGGCTAAGCCCAGCGTGCAATGATTACAGAGATTTAAATAACAAGGAGCGATGGCTGCCTTGGTTTCTCAACTATTGATGCTCTGCCCACCTCTCCGGATCAATCAGGAGCGCCGTGCTCGCAGTGAGTGACCGGCACCACATAAACACAGCCACCAGAACTGAGCGCTGTCCCTGCGGACCTCAGCTGAGCGCCGCATTTGGGAGCTCATGTCCTGACACTCCCAAACTTGTCTCTTCGTTAGGAACCATCTGGCAGCGTGGCCAGAGTCCTGCCTAGGCAGAAGAAGGCAATGTTTGGCAGCAGAGAGTAGCACCAGTGAGAGTGAGATTCCACCCCCTTCCCAGGCTCCAGAAAGGCAGGTGTCGCTTACACACTGCATCCTACAACTTCTCCTTACCCCGAACACCTTCTCCCACCAGGAGCCCCGGCAGGTACAGACAAGGGAAGCCACTACAACCCGAGCAGCGAGGCTCCAGCCCGAGTCCACTCGCCCGCGCCGCGCACAGCCCGAGGACGGGGACACGCGGGGACACGAGGGGACCAAATCCGTCTCCTGCAGCCAGAAGAAAGTTCGTACCGATACTACACCCCAGTAAACCTCGCGGGGGGGAGGAAGCGGCTTCTGAGAGAAGCGCTGAAAGGGGAGAGTCCTAATAAAGCCGTAAGATCTCACCCACGCGCACATCTCCTAGCTCAGCACTTCCAAAAGCACCAACGAGAACGCGAAGATTGAGGGAAGGGACTGGAGAGACACTGCCTCCCCCCGGCTCGTCCTGGCTGCCTGGGCAGTTCCAGGAGGAGCAGGGCACAGGTTTCGTCCCTCGCAGCCGGGGGTGCGGAGGATGCTCCTTGCCCCGCAGCGGCGCCAGGAACGCACGGGGCGTGGGGGACAGCAGCTGAGGGCACGGGGCTCCGGTGCCGTGTCCCTGGCAGCGCCCAGCGCTTGTCCCGACTCGCACCTACCTCGGCGGGACCCGGGGCCGGCTCCGCGGGGCTGCGGCGACAGACGGCGGCGGGAGGCGGCGAGCGGAGCCCGGGCAGCCTCGGCCGAGCCGGGGCCGCTCGCTCGGGAGCACCGCGCCGGTGCCGCTGCCCAGGACGGGCGGGCGATGCTGCTGCGGGGGACTCCGGGCGCCTCTTTGGCTCTGTTCGGAAAGTTACCGCGGCCACACGACCCACCTTAAACCCGCCTCCCCGCAGGACCCGGGGGAGGGGGAAGGAAGAGGAGGGCGGGAGGAGACGGGGGTGGGGGCTCGGAGCCGTTCTTTTCCCGGCGCAGAACCAAGTCACAGCAGCATCTCTCGGGCAGTCGCTCCGGGATGCAGGGCTGGGCGCACCAGCGCATCCCCGGCTCTCGCAGGCGCTGGGCTGAGGCCGCGCTCCGCTCCCCTCCCCCTGGATTCTCGCTTTGACGTGCGGTACCAGCTTCAGGGCGCAGAAACTTTCCCGTTTCCTGCGGCGCTGACGCTGATTTTTGGCTTATTCGTCTGGTGATGGCTGGTTTGGCATCTCGTTATTTGTTTAACCGTTTGTTGTTTCGGGGAAGGGGGATCTAGTCCTGATGCCTTGGGCTTTGTGTATTTGTTTTGGGGTTTTTTTCTCTGCCCGATTCAATTAAAATACATTCAATAGCCTAGAAGGACAAAGAATCAGACTGCCACCCTGGCATCCCGAGGTTGCCGCCCGAGCATGTGGGAATGAGGAAGCAAACTATAGGCGAGGCAGAAACACTTGGTGGCTCAGCAGAGGCAGGAGATCGGGGGAAAGCACGGCTCCTTCCTCCTGCGGCCGAAACACCGCGATCTCCCGAGCACAGACCTCTCAGACTCCGCGGATGAGCTTAGAGGGAGATCATGCAAACTTCTGGAGCCATTTCTAGGTGCCAGGTTTGCAAGTAGAGGCACGCACGCAGCTGGAGGAGCGGCACACACGGGCAGGCACACGCAGCTCGCAGCGCCTAAAGCAGCCCCTGCACGGGGAGACGCTGGCTCGGGCTGATACCAAGCGAGGTCCAGGGGATGCTAATGGGGAAAGGAGCCGTGGAAAATTTACCTCTTCTCTAGCATCCTCTACCGTCCAGAGCATCTGCCCTTGCACTGTCACATCGACTGCATCGCTGCTGCTTTCGGGTGGCTCAGTGCCACTGCATGCTCAGGGAGGCATCAGCCAGGGAACGAATCGCACCCCACGGTTGTCATTTTCTTCCTGAAAGATGTACCAGAAGTTACAAATGCATAATGATTCAAATCATTAGACCAAAACGCTTGTGACAGGTGATTTGAACAGCTGCACCAACTTAGCTCTTAGCCAGCAATCTTACGCTTGCACAAGATGAAATGCTCTACTTGTGTTATGTACTATTACTGATTATATTCTAATTAGAATAACAACCTTGGCTGTGATCCTGCTTTTTAAACATCTCACTATGTAAGAAACACAAGACCAAGTCCCTTTTTGATAACAGAACCAAATGATTAATAGAACTTTTTTTTTGTCACCCTAGCCACATGATGAATCCCCACATTGTACAGTATTTTATGTCCATGTGAAGCTGCCAAAATCCTTTGTCCTGCACTGTGTGTTTCTTGGTCACAAGCCAGTGCATGACTGCAGGTGATGGCAGTGTTTCAAAAAGGACATCGTTTGGGCCAGGATTGATACACTGGCACTGTAAGGGACTCCCTGCAACCTCCCAGCCTCCCAAAAAACTTCACTCCAGCACTGACTTCGTGCCCCCATGTTCCCAGCCTGGCCTTGCCTTACCTTGCTGTGCTGGTTTGCAGCATTCCCGAGACTTTGCAGCAGCCCCTGAGGCAGCAGCACAGGGCAGTGGAGAATCCCTGGCTGCTGGAGCAGCTGCTGAGAGATTCCTCCTTCCCCTCCTCTTTTCCAGGCCCAGCTCTGCTCTCTCCCTGGCTCCACAAGCTATTTTTCTTCATTACCCATGGCTAGGGCAACCTAAGCAGGTTCTGCAGCTGTAGTGGTGCCTGAGGTGAATTCCTCACTATTTTTCTCCACGTTTTTAAAATTATTTTTACCAAAATCCTAATGATGAATATCAATAATAAATTAGCAATTGTGTTTATTTATTAAATTATTTTCAATATTTAATATAATTCAATAGATCAAATTTGAACTTGATTTATTGAATAAATAAAGATAATTAGGTTTTGTTGTTTGCCTAAGAATATTAAAAGCCACCAGTTGCTCTATACTGATGGCATTGTTTAAAACTCAGTTTTGTCACCAGTTTCCATTTGGGGAACTATTTAGCATCCCTGATTTTCCTTTTTAAATGGTAAGAAATGCACAGAGACTAAACCAGACTGCTTAAAATGAATTAGGCAAGCTGGCTGCGACAATTTTTTTTTCTTTGTCTTTGAGTATTCTCTGTAAAACTTTCCAAAGAAGTGGCCTGTCAAACTATGAGTGCTCTGGACACCAATGAAACCCAAGGTATTACATTCTGCTGTATGACTTTTGACAGATACTTGAGGCAAAGCATTCAGCCCCACTCTTCTTGCTCATATAAAATCCCAACCAGCTCAGTAATTTCCCATGGAAAGTTCTGGCATTCTCTGCACTATGGTTGTCTGCTTGCAGGGGTGTAGATGTCAGTAAATGCCAATGAATGTGGCTGTAGATGTTCCTCCATTTGAGGGTGACTACTGGAATACTCATTTCTTCTTGGTGTCTATTTAAATGCAACCCCCTTGTAAAAGACATTCAGCACAAGCAGCACTAGATTGCAGCACACTGGTTCTAGTTCAGTGCTTCTGTTTTTAAAAAATGTAGTTTACAAAAAAAAGATATAAAAAGACAGTTTGGCTTCTTTCTTATTATTGTTGACTCAATGAGTCTAGACTAGAGTTATAACTCTGTAAACTCCAGCTGAATCTTCAGGCTTAGCCAGATTCTTTCATAAATCAGAATGAATTGTTGAAATTCTGAAGGACAAAATAATTCTCTGTTATGAGTGCACAGCTTCAGTTTGGTGAAATGATATCTGGTTATCCCCAGGAAACTTGAGCACCAACATGAAAATGAGAAAAGAATTTGAAAAAAAAAAGGAAAAAAGAAAAAAAAAAAAAAAAAAAAAAAAAGCAGGAGTGTATTACAAGAGTGACTCTGCACAGAAAACTGCTTAATGATTCTGCTGATAAAGTGTGAGCCAGAGGAGAATTCATTTCCCTCTCCCAGAGCTCAGCTGGGGTGACAGGAGTTTAAAGAAGAGCAGCTCTTTCATAAAGGTGAGCAGGTATGTCCTTCACCCAGACAACAGGAGTTTGAAAACACTGAAGTCACTGTGAGCTTTGCAGTTGACTTTTGGGGAGGCAGAATTTTACCCTTTGGAAAGATCTGCTGAATAAAAACAGTCACTCGTACACGTTTTCCCTTCAAAGTCCATTCACCTTTCAAGAGCATTTTGCTGCTTTCATTTGTTTGCTTCTACATGTCCAATTCAAAACTAGCTCCTCTCCACTTTTTCATTTTCCATATGTTCTTTTTGCTTACAGGGGAAACTGGGCCTTAGAAAACAACAGCAAACTGAATCCTGCTAGTGTTTGTAAAAGCACGAGTTATCAACACTGGAAAATGATTATACTGTTAATATTAAAGCCTGAGAAATTAAATATGCATCATTTGTGTCTGAATGAACAATTACTATTGAAAATAATGCTTGAAAAAGGAAAACAAAGCTTTTCAGACATAACATGAATTTTAACTTGTGTTTTTTTTTTTTTTTTTTTTAGAAAACCAATCAGGGTTTTAGTTTATGCATCATTCTGTTCCCCACAATAATACTCTGTCTGTGCAATCAGTGATGATAAATGGTACATAATTGTAAACTTGATATTGGTTTTCAATATTGAATTCATCATCCTGTCCTCTTAAAACATATTAAATACTTTAAAGAATTTATGTATTTGTTTGATTTATCTGTGATTTTTTTTCCAATATGTAAAATTTATTAGTTTTCTAGTTTTTGAGGAACTAAGAGTAGACAACATCATTAATAACACTGAATAATAGTGTTGGCCTCATTTATGCCTGATTCCCTTCTACCAATACAAAGTGTCCAAATCAAATACAAACATATTAGTTGTAGGCAGTGTAGAAAATACAGTCTGAACTAGAGCCAGCTCTGCACAGGTTTTGTTTGACTTTCCCAATCCATCCCTGATCTCTCCAAATAAGGACAGCAAGAATCACATTAATTTATCTCTTCCCACATGATGGACCCATAACAAATATAAAAATTCACTCAAATTGTCCCAGTGCTCTTAAAGAAGAAGTAATGAAAATATGATCAGAAAATATTAATACTACATTACAGTAGCAAAATATACAGGAATTATTCATTCTAATTCAATTCAGACACTAAGCATTTAGGGCCTGGTTCAATCATGTCAATTGTTTTTTTCATTAACCCAACTTTTAAGTCTCCTCCCCAATGATAATAAAAAGAACACTTGGAATGAGTTAAGAACTGGCCAGTGACCAAGTGGTTTGTGTAAATCCTGACCCTAGCAGGTCAAATTCTGCTCTTAATCCTGTGTGTCTGACCATCATTCTTAGTGTCTGCTATTTCTCTTAATCATGATTTCTGTATTGCTCCAGGGCATGACATTATTTTCTGCTTAGTATGATGTAAATTTAAAAATAAGCAAAAGATTCGGTAAGGCTGCAGCAAATAATTATGCAATGATGCAAATGAAGTCACAGCCTTCATTCAGCTGAACTGTAGCTGGTTATTTCAGGGAGGAATTTGATTTACTAACAAAAACAACAGAGAAATTCACTTGTACACAGCTATGACTTCTTTTATTGTAAAGGAAACTGGATAAGAGACCAGCCTCCCACAAAAGGGATGAGTAGAACTCTGTGTTGTAGGATGGCTGTGACAGCTTTGTTGCATGAACACATCAGATCCTTGGATGGATCAGAATGGCCTGGACATGTAAGAGAGCTCCATGGAATCCACAGCGGGGTCTGGGAGCTCCAGGGTGGAATTCTGTAGGAAACAGGATCCCAAGTACACCCTGGTATCCAGAATGACAATCTGCCTTAATTTGGTGCTCATGACCCTGGTTAAGTATTGGGGAATGATATCAAAATGGATTGACAATCACTCTGCAACACCTAAATTCTTATTAATGTTAATGAGAGTGATGTGTATGAACTGAGAAGCCAAGAGGCTCCTCACAATGAAAAAACAGGAAAAGCAGCATTTATAATGCATAATTAACAGCAATGTCATATAGGTCAGACTGCAAGTGTTGGCTTTTTAGTGCAAATTCCTATGTGGATAACTGCAAGATGAGATGTTTTTCTTTTATCCAGAAAATTCACACTGCAACTAAAGCAAGAAACCAATTGCTTCCAAGCACATCTTCACCTTCTGGTTCTGAGAGCAAAAGGACCATTTACCTGTCATGTTCCTGTGTGTCTACAGGACACCTGAGGTGGAATTAAGGCTGTGGGAGAAACCTGACTAATTCCCAGCTTTCCAGCACCAAACAGGCATTTACAGCTTGAACATTATCAGCTGTATTTGTGATTGAGTCAATTATTTGAATATTCCTCATCTCCTGGGTTTGTATCTCTCTGAATTTCTCTTTCACCTCCACCTAAACTCAAAGGCTGGAACAGCCACGAGCAAGGACAGACCAAAAAAGGGGCACAGACCCAGGAGCTAAAGATTCTCTCCATCTGCCTGTACCAATGCAGTGAGGTTTCCCAAAGTTCTGCTCCTTCAAAAAGAAACTCGAATTTCAGGAAATTCCCATTTGGAGAAAGCTGACCAAACTTCCAAGTGATAGCAAACCAGAAACAGAGTTAAAATGCAGAGTGAAGCAGACCAAAGTTGGTGGTTAGTATTCTGAAAGAACTCCATAGGACATATTCATTCAGATCTTATTTACAAATACTTCTAAGTATGCTGGGGCAAATTTATGATCAAGCTTAGTTGTTTTCTTCAAACAGCTGTCTCCAGATACACAGAATATTAAGGAGAGAACTTAAATGTGCAGGAAATGTAGTGTTACAGCAATTGGCATTATTTGGACACATTGTGGAACGATGCTGCTCAGCTATGCTCTTATCAAAAGAAATTCTGAGTTCACTGCTCTTGAACGCAGTGAGGAATGGGTTTGATTACAGAAAGAAGAGAGAAGCTGAAAGAAGCTGTGAATTTATCTTTAGGATCGATTTCTGCAGGAATTTTTACCCTGAAGTTTCAGGAACTAGTGGAATGCCAGCACTGAATATAAAAATTCTCTGGACTGAACCCCTTCTCTGCAAAAGCCAGAGTCCTCATTCCCTGTCCAAAACTCTGCCACTGTGTATCTCAGTGCTGTGGTCTTCTGCCTTCAGCTACAATGGGCTCAGCATGAGACTTTTGGAAAGAAAATCATTTGAATTTTTATCTGCTCTAGAAATTTTGTTACTGCTTTTATTCATCACTGCAGAGATAAGCAGCCTGCAGAGCCAGCCCACCTGCACAACAGTGAGATCTGAAGATG
Source organism: Acridotheres tristis (assembly GCA_037013685.1). NCBI lineage: Eukaryota > Metazoa > Chordata > Aves > Passeriformes > Sturnidae > Acridotheres > Acridotheres tristis. The sequence goes on along the minus strand of CM072897.1, from coordinate 2,130,681 downwards.
CACCTTAGGCTGATTGTAATGATCCTTGGACTGGACCACACATTATTTTATGCCTCACTTTCCTCCCTGCAAAAGTGGAAACAGCATTACAGTGCTGGATAGTATTGACTTCTGCCCAGAAAAATGTTTGTCTTGCACGTGTTACAGATATTAAAATTAAAATGGACATTTTGAAATTTTGGAATTTCAAGGAATTATGTTCATTGACGTTTACACATAAAAAAGAAACCAAGCAAATCCTAGCAGAAATTCCCAACAGTTCATTTCTGTTTCCAAAGAAAATCTAAGAAAATTTAGCTGCATGTATTTCTTTTCATTTTCATCCAGCTCCATAGTCATTCACAGAATTCTAAGTCAGGATCTAGCAGGAGTTGTACTCAAAATGACAGCCTGCCGTGATGCATTTATTTCTCTGGTTTGCCACTTTACAAGGGAAAAAAACCCCACATTTCCAAGATATTTTTGGTAACATATGACTAAGTAGCAAAATTAAAACTAGGAAATTAATAACTACATGGCATTTCAATCCCATCAACTCTAATCAACATAAATCCATTCTAATTAAAACCTGCAAATCCTGAGGATACCAAAGAGATAGCCCTCTGTCATAGGGAAATGGCAGCAACAGGTACATTCCATACATATAGAGAGGATGCAATCTCTCAAAGAGGCAAAGATGAAGCTGTACTAGAACTTATATTTTTAGAATACCACTAGACCCTAATAATCTCAAACTGGTGAAATAAAAACACTCATAAATTTTGCCCTTTAAAACTTTAAAAAGCACTTTTATAATCTAAATGAAGGAGTGTACAGCTTTCAGGCTGAAAAGGGTCAGTAAGTTTATCACAATCTTTCCTATACTTTTAGAATATGATTAGCCTCTGGTAATCCCTAATTGGCAAAAATAAACATAAATTTTGTCCTTTGGAATGTAAAAAGCACTTTCACAAGCCAAACAGAGGATCTGAAGGAAGTGTACAACTTCACAGCCTGCAAAAGGTTACCAACTTTATCACAGTCATCAAACCAGAAATAGGACAGAGATGCAAAGTGTGTTCTGATCTGAATGATGAATAACACATACCAGTTTAAAGAGAATAATAGAAATTATATAATTGCACTGGGGCCTTTGTTTCAAAGTCAAAATATCTCTGCTCTTGAGTCTGTCTTTAGGACTTGATCAAAAGCCCATAAACATTAACAAGATTCTTCGCAATGACTCCCTTGGGTCTTGCACATGTCCTTTACACAGGAGCTTCGTGCATCTTAAATCACTTCACAAAGTTCCTCATCTCCCCTGCAATCCATTCAATCTTGCAGCTACAATTGGCATCAGCTTTTAAATACATAACTATACCAGCCAAATCTACCTGATTCTGGTAACTTCGCATATTCCACCAAGATCAATAGTTCCCCTCTCCTCCTCCTGCACTGTCAGGGCAGACAGGGATCCGAAGTGAGCTTGGGTGTGTGTTACTTGTGCACATCCAGGGTTAGTACTGACACTCTGGGGTTTAAGGGGAGAACCCATCTTCACCCAGCTCTAAATCAGCTCTTTAAAAGAAGGCCTCTTTTGACTATTGGTGGTTTTTATCCCTAGCCAGCAGAGATTAAACAAATGCATGTGTTTGGCAGGCAGTGGATGTCACCCTGCCAATTAGCTCAGCAGGAAGCAAACAACCTGCTGACCTTCCTGGGCCAGTGTCTCTCCAAGGCAAGCAGAAGGGGCTGTGCTCAGTAGCTCAGACTGTTGTTATCATCATATTCCATCACAAACTTACCCTACCATTCCCTGGAGTCACAAAAACAGTCCAGAGCCACAGGAGTGTAGAGCTAGAGGGAACCAAAGCCATCATTATGTCTGGTGGTTTCCAAATTTTATTTGTGAAATCATAACGAGGGTTGTCTTTATTCTGTTTGCAGCAGGCACTGACACTGAGGGGGTCTGGGGGTGTGTGCAGGAGTCCTGAGCTCTGACAAGGGGTTGCCAGAGCAGAAAGCTTGGGAATCACTGATTTTACTACTGTGGAAAGGAGCAAGTTCCACCTGACAGCTCTTAACATGTTTATCTCACATGTTCTTACAAATTGCCACACAGTCTCTTTATGCAAACTTTATGCAGAATTTAATGCACTGATGTTACTCAAGAATATTTAATATTAGCTGTAGTTTCCTTTTCAAAACTGCAAGTTATGGTTTGGTTGTGTTTTTTCTTGCAATGACATAAAAATAGAACATCACATATATAAAGGCTTAGCGTTATATTTAGAGAAGCAAGAATACAAAATCTATCATTTTTATCCATCCTAGCCTGTTGTGATGTCCAGTGGTGATAGCTTAGTAAAAAATCTACTCCTTCTGTGTTTCCAGTGGGAAGCAATAGCTGTACTGGCCTTTGCTTTAATATAGCAAGGTCTGGAATCAGGATCCAGAGCTGCAAGAGGATGGATAATGAGGAGGGCAGATTGGGTAAGGTTCCTCAGCTCTGAGCACACACCCTCTTCAGGTGTAACTTTCATCTAAGTCTCCCCTGCATGTCATTCCATTGGAACAAATCAACAGGAGAAGTTGAAAAATAGGCTGAGATAAAAATGTATTTGGACACAGAAAGATGCTTTAATAGATAAAAAGCTACAGTCTCTTTTAGAAAGGATTTTTCCACTTTGTATTCCTATTGTCTGAAATCAGGCCTGAATAGAAGAAGATGACTTGATAAAATATAGGCAAAAAAATCATATAAGGAAATAATGGAAACGCTGTTATGGATTTTTGTGAGTATAAATAGTTTCGGAAATGAAACTGTCAAGCCCAGCATCTGAAATGCTGTAGAAATAAAGTCACTTTAATGGTCAGCCTGCTGCAACCACATAAACATTCCCTAGTTCCTTTCACAGCCCAGCATCTTGTAAATTTTTTTTTTTTTAATCTGACATATGGGGAGACATTAGTTGGAGACTGAAGGAGACAGAATCTAAAAGAGAAGCAGAAATGGATCAAGAGAAGATAAGGGACAGAAGTCATCAACAGGAGATATTAAATTCCAAAAATGAAACTTGAAGGGATGGGACATTCTAGAAGGAAAAAAAAAAAAGAAAGGGTGGTGAGATAAGCTGGAAAATAACATAGTGAACTCAATTTTAAGCAAAAATATTAGACAGAAATAATCTGAGACCACCCCTTCTCTTCTTCCATGCTTCTGAAGGTATGGGCTGCCATAAGAGCATTCCTGACTGTGAATCCAGAACAGTTCTGGGGCTGCTCTTTGGCTTTCCTGTGGCACCAGCAGAAAACCCTTCCTTTACCTGCAGCTGTGCCAGCTCATCCAACGGGGGACACCTGCTCACACTGGGGCTGTGCACTCCCTCCACACACTGCATTCTGCAACCTGCAACTGGGGAGAGAATAGAGAAATACCTAAAATAAGCATCAAGGTAAAAAAATCAGGCAGTCTCTCTCTAAGTTAAATGAGCATTTTGGTATTTGATTGGCATTCTAATGTTCTTCACATACCTAGAAAGTCCCATATCTTGTCAGCTGCCACAAACTACTAGTTCAAGGTTTAATTTCTTCCTCTGGAAATATTTTTTTGTATCTTGTTTTCCTTAAATTTTATTACCAATTAGACTATTTCCTCATTATAATGGCAACTCTGTCTCTTTCAGAAAATTATAAAACATATAAAGCCTGCTTAATATCTTCATAAAGCAGAATCAGATCTCCTATTTACATTCAAGGGTGATGAACCAAGAGAATGGATCTGTGGCTCAAGCCCTGGCTGAGCCACTGAGTTGCCATGTGACCCCAGGCAAAGAATATGATCTTCTTTAATTGAAGCAGTTAAAAATTTGGCTAAGAAGCAAGACCTCTCTGAAAAGCCTCAGCCTTTGACCTCAGCTTGCATGAGTAAATGCACCTCCAAAGTCTCAGGCTGAATGATGCAACTTTTTTTTTTTTCAGTCATCTATCCATAGAAACTATGTGGTTGCTTACATCACTTTGTATTTTCAGCATAATAAGGAACTATATAATTTAGTGAGGTAGGAATAAGCAGCACTTTGGTGTTTCTATCAAGTGTTTGGGACCTCGAGGACAGTTCTTGACCACCTGACTTACTTCAATTAGACCTTGTGGGTGAAAAGCAGTGGAGAGTAAGGAGCCTTGCATGCAGATCCAGCTGCCAGGGAAGCAAGTGAAGAATAAAGGTGTAATTAGCTGTCAGAAACTCAACCTAAGTAGAAAATAAACATCAGTTACTATTTTTTGTTCCCACAGTTGATGATGAGACCCTTCCCATCACCAGGACACACAGGGGGATAACTGGAATCCCTGAGGCCAGGATGAACAAGGCCATTGGATGTCTCAGCTCTCAGCAAGGGACAAAGACCTGAGTTTCTTTGACTCCACACTAAACTCAGCAGTCAGTATCACAACAAATCAGTTTTTACCTCATTTGCAAAAGCAGCAGGCACATGGTGAACACACTCACCTTGCCTCTCTCTAATGAACCACTTTAACCATATCAAGAAGGAATTTTGCATAATGGCTGTGATATGAAGTGTAAGGACCCGTGCAGCATTTGTGATGGAAGCCTTGAGGACAATGACAAAGGCACCCATTAAGGAGATGTTCAGCAGCTGAGTGCCCCAGTAGAGTTGGGCAAACACTGAAATCCATTTCCCTTGGATATTCATTTGAATTTTTAAATGTGTTTCTTTGACTGTTCACATCTCTTTTGTGCTCACTTTCCATGAATAGCAAATGAGCTTTAATAAGGGGAATAATCACGAAAAACACATTTTAAGCTTGAACATTTGCCAAATGAAAATCTCCAATTGCACAATAAGTGGTTAGCAGTACATATGTCATTTTACGACTATAACATGCCATTAAAAACTTTCACTGTTGGTCAGTTATCACACAGGGACATCAAGGAAACCCAAATAATATCACTACATGCAGAACTGGGCAGCACAGGTTAAAGTATTATTATGTACAATTAGGTATTCCTGAAATACTTGGTGGCTGAGACTTAGTTCTTGACAACAATTATGAAAAAAGAACGTATCTTGAAATATTGTATTCTTTCCTCTGTAATTTTTTTTAAGAGTAACCTGTTATTTACACAGCCCTGCCAGGCAATATGATTTGCCAGAGGATAGAGCAGTTATGGGCATAAAATCTTTGCTCAAGGGCTTTTAGTAAGAAGAATTTAAGGCACCTAAGATGCACAGCTGCAACCTAGAAATGCAGTGTGATACATTTTCCTTTAGTTTCCTTTTATACATCATTGAGCTCTCAAGGAAAACCTCTTATATCTCATTTGTAGAGCAAATCACAACTGCAGAATTCCCCATGAGTCAACCCCATTTAATTTCTGATGATAGGAGCCTAAGAGGGAATTAATCAGCTTCACCTAGAAACTTCTTGTTATTTTGAAAGCAGGGAGGTAAAAAGTCACCCTTGCTATTCTGTTTTCTATTTATTGGGGTATATAAATAAATAAACCTTAGTTCATGATATTGTGCAGCACTGACCCCAGACTTGAGTGAGATGTACCACAGGGAGCACTCCCAATTTGGAAGTGGGTGGAAAATCTGACCTGCTGGGTCTTTCCATCTCTGACCACCATTATCCTCTGAACCCTGCAGGAGCTGCTCTGGAGGCCAAGACAACCCTGAGCATCATTTCAGTGCAAGGCCTCCCACCAAATCAAATGCATTTTGATGACAAAAAGATTGATATGGTGCTCTTCTCCTTTGATCCAAATTGTTTTCATCATTTCTAGCATAACAAATACAAGCATATTTTATGAAAGCAGAAATTTTGGACTCCACCAAGTTATTATCAGCCACAAACAACCTAAAGCTCCCTGATCAGATAAAAAGAAACATTCTAATTATCTCAGCATAAACGCTTCTTTTCTCCCTTTAAATAATATTTAGGATCTCCATCAGTAAATACAGTGGGAAACCCTGGGATAAACTAAGCAAAGGTACAGAAAATAAGTGCAACAAAAAAGCACACAGCTTTGTATTCCTGTGCTGTAAACTTTTGAACTGCATCCATGGAAGAAAACGGTGGAGGAAATAAGATCAAATGCATGCTGTAGTAAATATCAGGTATTGTGATAAATTGCTTTTATGCTTCCAATAATTGTAAACATCGTGTAGTTTCATATTCCTGACATGCTTGAAGAGATCTGCAAGCCTTTTTTTTTATTATTATTATTTTATTATAGAGCAGCATCGCTTTCTAGTTTATTTTGTGGAGAAAATTGTCTCTTTATGCCATAAACAACTCCAAGCAGTTTGTTCAGGGAAGCTGAAAGGTGGAATTTTAGCCCATTAGACACGGGCAGGGAAGAGAAAGTTCCGATTTCAACCCAAAATCGATTACAGAGCGTCCCCCAGCGGGGGTGTCCAGCACTGCAAACCCAGAGGACCAAGGTGGGTTTGAACGAACTGAAATCCACGGAGAATATTCGGAAGCCCAAAAAGGCACGAATATAAAATCATTTTCTTTTCGCTAAAATAAGAACATTAGCATTCTCTTTGTAACGCTGTATAAATGATTTTAACGGATAAATGAGATAATCATCAGTCAAAGTGCAATCCTAAGCAAAATAACAGAGTCTAATTAACATGAGATCTGACAAAAATAATTAAAGGAGGGTGACATAATTAATGCCAGTGGACACAGTGGATTACATAAAACAGGCATTGTTAAAATCATCTGATATCTTTCTTTTTTATGAGCGCAAGGAATGGCACATTAATCCTGAGACCTTTCTAGATGTGGGTGCAATTTTTACAATACTTGGCTTCTACTGAGCCAGCAATGCAGGAGAAGGAATCTCCACGAGAAGTGATCATTTATCCAGTTTAGGATGAGTTAGAAGGAGATGCTGAACTGCCAACTGCTCCACAATTGCTTTAAGAATGGGAGAACCAACTTCAAAAATATGCTATAAGATAATCAAATCTTGCATCCTCTACCTGAGTGACAGTACTTGGAGGGAAAAAAAACATTAAAAGGCTTTTTTCAAATGGAAAGATACAATTTCTATTGATTCCATGACTGTGTGGATCACAGATTTATCTTTGGCCTCTTGTTTGTGGCATTTGTCAGATGAGTCAGGCTTCAGGCTTGGGAAACTTGAGCCAATTGCTGGTATTCTCCAGTGATCTCAAATTTCTTCACCCAAACACTTCTGTCAAAAGGCAACACACTGAAATTCTGTCCTTCATCTCCTGACAGGCTCCAGTTTCCCATCCCAGGCAGGCACAAACATGAGATTGAACTTTAAAGACTTCTATTGCCCATGTGAAATAAAAGCTTCTCTAGCACTCACTGGTGTTATTCACAGGAACACTACACAAAGTGAGGAATACTCCATAAAAATAATACTTGTACTGATGTCTTTGTATTCTACTATGTTTTTTTTCCTTACAATTATGAAGTAATGCATGTCCCATAGTTCTGCAAGCAGACTGCACTCCATCTTTATTCTTCAACATTGGGTAAGATCTTCTAATATTGATACACTGACATTTTTGCAACTTTTATTTTAAAACAATTAAAACATCACGTTATCCCATTAGTTTTGGCTGTCCCTGGATAAACTTCTTGCTTTGTGTAAAGACAATTACCAGATCAGCATGAAAGTCGATCTCTGATCTCACAGGGACAAACTCAGCTGTCAGGTAAAATGTCAAGAGTTCCCTTTGACTCTAGTGACTCCAGCTTGGCCTTTTGCAATCAGTTGAGGTTTCTTCCAAGAGAGGAAGGAAGTGGGGAAACTCAAGAATGATAAAAGTGTTCAGACTAGGATGTTAGAAATACACGTGCAGCTACTCCACAGTATCAGCAGGGCGTGAACTTGGCCCAAAGGTCTTCCATTTTCTTCTGTGAAACAGTGCACAAATGAGAGTAGTGATCTCAGCTACTTTTATTTAATTAACCTTCATTTTATTACAGCCATTGAATGTCACTGAGTAAGCACACTGGTCTGTGTTCCTCACTGTGTCAGCAATCAGCATCTGCTACATTTCAAACCCAATTAGGTGTCTTTTTTTCCCAAATGTTGTGTTTTTTCTTACCCTTTCTATCAGCATGGGTTACTTCATCTTTGTTCCTGCTGAACAAGAGCTCCATCATTTTGCTCTCCATTTCCCTTTTCCTCTCACATCCTGCTTACATAATATATCTGAAATAATCCTGACTCCCAAACCCAAGTCTACACTTTGGTCGTCTCTCACTAAGTTATAACACCTCCTCCTCCTCAGATGTTTGAGAACTTGGCTTCTGCAAATCAGCTTCTTACAGATGGTGCTTCCATTTACTGGCACAAATTGGTTACTTAGAAGTATTAGTCATTGGAGATACACATTTTATAAAACATGTGAAAAATAAGAAGTAGAATAAACAGGAACATACAGTGACATACTGCCTTGGCTCTTTCCCTGTATATTTTTCCCTCCTAAGGACAAACACTACACAGCTCTCACCATGTATTTATGTTCAAGTGAAGCTATGGTGTAGGGAATTATTATTTGAGAAAGTACGAATGCTTTTCCAAGAGTCAAAACAATCACCCCCAAAATGCCACACTTGGAGTTTTATAGACACAGAGCAGCGACTCAGACCCAGAGACACTGCTTTGGACTCCTGACCTTCCACTGCTTTTCTGTTTCACCTTGGACTAGACTTCATCTGTCAGTGTCTTTATGTTCTCCACTGTAAATGTGAAGGACAATATTGGTGATTACTGTAAAAGTAGTTGTCGTTAGGGCTTGGCTGCTCTCCTCACGCACCCTCGCCCTGATCCCCACCTCCCGGGGTGCTCTGGCATGTGATCACACAAAATCGGGGGTGAGGAATGGACCCGGAATTTCTCCTGAGACATGCCGTGAAAGACCATGGAGGTTCACACAACTGCATCCCTGTGCAGCCACAGAAGCCTGGGCTCCTTCAGGGCTTGCATTAGCCAGGCTCTCCCATCGCCCGCTCCCGCCCGCCTCTCAGGGCCGTCCCGGTTCCCTCAGCTCCTTCCCGCTGTCCCTGAGCTCCAGTTCCAGCTCTATCAGCTCGTTCCCGCCCGGTTCTCTCAGCCCTTCCCGGTTGCTTCAGCCCTTCCCGGTTCCCTCAGCCCGCCCCGGTCCCCTCAGCCCTTCCCGGTTCCCTCAGCCCCTCCCGGTTCCCTCAGCTCGCCCCGGTCCCCTCAGCCCCTCTCGGTTCCCTCAGCTCTTCCCGGTCCCCTCAGCTCGCCCCGGTCCCCTCAGCCCCTCTCGGTTCCCTCAGCCCGCCCCGGTTCCCTCAGTCCCTCCCGGTTCCCTCAGCTCGCCCCGGATCCCTCAGCCCGCCCCGGTCCCCTCAGCTCGCCCCGGTCCACTCAGCCCGCCCCGGTCCCCTCAGCTCATTCCTGCCCAGTTCCCTCAGCCCGCCCCGGTTCCCTCAGCCCATCCCCGTTCCCTCAAACTCGTTCCCGCCCGGTTCCCTCAGCCCGCCCCGCCCGTTCTCTCCCCGCCCCTCGGTTGGGGCCGTTCCCCTCACCGTGACCCCGCGCCCCGCCCCGCGCAGGCGCCCCGGCAGTCGCGGCCTCGGGGCCGCCGGTGCCCGCCGGTGGCCGCCATTCCCGGCCGGTCCTCGCCGCCCCGATGCTCCGCACGGAGAAGGTGTTGCAGCTGCGGGGGCAGCAGGGCCGCGCCGTGCGGGTGGTGCGGGAGCATTACCTGCGCCCCGACGTGCCGTGCCGCAGCGCCCTGTGCCACAGCGCGCAGTGCCGCGCTGCCTGCGCCCGCGGTGAGCTCCGCCGTGAGGGGTCTGGGGGAGCGGGGGGGGGAGCACTGGCACAGCCGGGATCGCCCGCGGACAGGGCTGGGGCGGCGGGCGGCGTCCCCCGGGGCCGCGAGTGGAGGGGGGCAGAGCTCGGGGTGAAGTGATCCCCGGGGTGGGGTGATCCCTGAGCTGGGGGGATCCCTGAGGACAGAGGGTGATCCCCAGGATGGGGTGATCCCTAAGGTCCGATGATCCCCAGGATGGGGTGATCCCTAAGGTCCGATGATCCCCAGGATGGGGTGATCCCTGAGGTCCGATGATCCCCAGGATGGGGTGATCCCTGAGGTCCGGTGATCCCTGAGGACAGAGGGTGATCCCCAGGATGGGGTGATCCCTGAGGACAGAGGGTGATCCCTGAGCTGGGGTGATCCCTGAGCTGGGGTGATCCCTGAGGACAGAACGTGATCCCTGAGGACAGAGGGTGATCCCCAGGATGGGGTGATCCCTGAGCTGGGGTGATCCCTGAGGACAGAGGTGATCCCTGAGCTGGGGTGATCCCTGAGGACAGAGCGTGATCCCTGAGCTGGGGGGATCCCTGAGGACAGAGGGTGATCCCTGAGCTGGGGGGATCCCTGAGGACAGAGGGTGATCCCCAGGATGGGGTGATCCCTGAGCTGGGGTGATCCCTGAGGACAGAACGTGATCCCTGAGGACAGAGGGTGATCCCCAGGATGGGGTGATCCCTGAGCTGGGGTGATCCCTGAGGACAGAGGTGATCCCTGAGCTGGGGTGATCCCTGAGGACAGAGGGTGATCCCTGAGCTGGGGGGATCCTTGAGGACAGAGCGTGATCCCTGAGGACAGAGGTGATCTCCACTCCAAGGTTATCCCTGAAGGGAAAGGGATGATCCCCGTCCTGGGGTGTCCGGACCGTACTGAACAAATCAGGGCTGTAGCAATAGTTTGCCTTTAAAGCCAGATCCTTTAGAAATCAACGAGGCGTTAAGAGCGGAAGGACTCGAGGGGTTGATTGTTAGAGGGTTTAACTGTGAACAGTTTGCAGGCAGTGATAAAAGGCTAAAGGATCGTTCCATTTTTTACACTTCTCTTGTTTTAAAAGATTCTTTAACATGCATTAATTTCTGCAGGGTGCTGGTTTATAGCATGAGTTAAATTCCATACTTACCTGTTAAGTATTACAATGGGGCCAAGCCATTATCTTGAAGTCATTGTAATTCTGCATCAGCAGCTATTTCTGTTCAGTAATTAAATGTAATTGCCTGTGTTATATCAGGGCATTTCAGACACGGGAAGACTGCCAGGCTCTGATGTCTGCATTTGTTGTTGTTTTTATGTACTGTGGTGCTGTTATGTGCATCATAGATCATCACCCGAGCTGTGGTTGATATTTCAGTTGGGTTTGTTGTTATTCTTGTTCAACAGCACAATTTATTTGATGCAGGAAACTGACTGGCAAATAACAAACATAATATCCAACCTGTTTAAATCGAGCAATGACTTGCCTGAAAGAAAAGGTTGAGAGTTGTGACTTTTTTCTTCTTTTGGAACTATGATTGGCATAGATGTTTTCACTTTTGATTTAGGTTGCAATCGAGGGCAGAAGGTGTATTACTTAGATTATTATAGTGTATTACTGCTGTCTAGGAGATCAGGACCAGTGATAGTTACTGCTCCTTAAAATACTGCATTTGGCTGTTAATTCCTCAAGGATAAATTAAAGGATAATAAAAGAAGTCTAACCTCTCCCTCTTTTGTACTTAAACCTAAATTGTGCTACAGGTGACTGTCAGAATATGTCCCTGTGTGATTATTCAAGGTAACCCAGATGTGAGGGGAAATATTTGTTTTCCTTCGTGACTCTACACAGTGTACTGAGCAAATCTATTTCATGCCCTGTGAGAAATCCCATCAGCAGGTGCTTGTAAGGGTGAGCTGTGCCTGCCTGGGAGTCATCCTGCTCTAGATGGATGGGTTAGGCAAGGATAGCTTCGTATGGAGCACAGCTCATAAATCTTCCAGTGCCATTTCACTTCTAATGCTCTTCTGAATTATTAATAAATATTAGCTTTCTTGTATGCCTGCTGCCATCATCCATTATAAGCCTCCAGTGTGAGATGAGGCCAAGTTAGTGTGTGCACAATTGTGCTGCCTGGATTCACACTTCTTGTGGTCACAGCTCAAAGATTGTCCTGTGTCAGCTTCTAAGGAATACATGAGAATAACCTGACTTGTCAATATCTATGTACTTTATTCTGTTTAATTTCCCTGCACTGTGGTGAGTTCAGCAGTTCAGTGTTTATAATAAAGAATAAATAGGTATTAAGAGAAAATACAGTGGAGATCCCCTCCCATCTGAAAGCTTTTGAGTAATCTTCGAAATACCAAAAGCAATTAAACTCTTTAATTTTGAGGTACATTTTAAGATGTCGTCTGTGATGTGTTGTGTGTGATATTTTGATGGCATATTCCTAAGGGATAGAGTCCCTATGAAGAAGGTTAACACTGATGCTCAATAGTTTAGATTTAAAAACATCTTTTCTTTGCAGTAGCAGTGGTTTTCTCTATGTGCACCTTACCTGTGCTCTTTCATGTAAAGAGCCTGCTGTAAATGTGTTTGAACAGAGAGAGCTGTGGGAGCAGGGTAAGGGAATAATTCTACAGCCTTTGGAAATTCCATGAGAAGATTTTCTGTGCCAGATGTATGGTCCCTTTTTCATATGGAAACAGAGAAGAAGGAACTGTAACCTTTGCTCTTTTAAGTTATAACGTTTTCATAATGAAAGTGGATCTTTTTCACTCCTTTGGATAGAATTTGCACTACATTAAAGGTAAAACAAAAAAGGGTTTTGTCACAAATTTATGGGCTGTACCACAGAACTAAACCATAATATCCATAATTTTGTTAATCAGAAGAAATGTACCCATTTGAGGAGACACAACTCTAATTTTCTTACATCGGGAAATATTTTCAAGAAATAAATTATCAAAACTGAAAGTTTTAATCTTGAAACTCTGAATTATCTTCTAGATGGCAAATTGTTATCAGATGATGTCACCCACTACGTTGTCCCTGACTGCAAGGTTGTTCAGGAGTACCTGGAGATCCTGGAATTTCCAGAACTGAAAGGAATTATTTTCATGCAAACAGCTTGTCAGGCTGTGCAACATCAGAAAGGACGCAGGTATTTATCCCATAAGAACTTACTTTTCATTTAAATTGAAGTAAAAATACTGATTTGTAGAATGTATAATTGGTTTTTAGGCTTTTCAAGGCCTAATGTAGTTTTACAGAAGGGGATCATTTGTGATCCATGGATATCAATGCCTGACACAGTTTTCTCTTTATAGGAGCAATATGAAACCTGTAGCATTATTAACTAATCAAGTGGCTGGTGACAGGAATTAATTAGACTTTGCAGTAATGATCTATCATGTGCCCACAGCTAGATTATGGACAGGTCTTGGTTTGCTGTATTGATGCCTGAGCATTTGTCTTTGGGGAGCAATTAATATTATTGTGTGGTACTTATCCCACCAGACATTAACCTGGGCATTGCCATAGCATTTCAGAGTCAAATTTGCTCTCAGGGCCTTCCCATATTTCTAAAGCACAAATGCTATTGAAGAAATAGCCCTTGCCCCAAAAGTGGCAAACAAAACAAGTTCCTGAACATTTAGGATGTTTTGTGGGGCTCATTGGAAAACAAGAATGTTTAAAATCAGAAGCATTCACGATGAGACTTTAAAAAGTTTGCTTGCTGGTGATGGTTTAGGATTTATCATCAGTGGTGTAATTTAATGAGTGCATTTCTCTGTGCATAACAGTAATTTTCCTGGAGTTTTTCAGCTGTTAAAATAGCATGATCAAAAGAAAGCACAAGAATATATTTATCTTTTTTTTTTCTTTCCAGACAGTACAACAAGTTACGAAATCTCTTGAAGGATCCCCGTCATGACTGCACTGTGTTTGCTAATGAATTCCAGCAGCACTGCTACCTGCCCAGGGAGAAGGGAGAATCCATGGAGAAGTGGCAGACCAGGTTTGTTTGAACCTCTGCAGTGTCACACTGCACAGCATCATGACTTTGTATTTAGGAATGTGTATTTAGGTACTGAGAGTTCATGCTCTTGCTCTGCTTAGCTCTGCAACAGTTCACAGTCACTGGAAGTCTGCATTGTGCTTTATGATTATGAAAGTATCAGCATTGTTTTCCTAGGGAAATAGACAAAATGCACTAAATTAAATGCAATAATGCTGAAGAAAAAGCTGGATTAGTTTAAAGTCACACTGTAGCATCAGAGTCTTAGCACCTCCAGCCTGCTTTTTACAAGCTTTCGCTCAACCAACTTCACGTTGTGTTGCAGCCAGGGCACAGGTGGATGTACTGGGGAGGAAACATTCTATTCTCATCTCTTCTCATGTTGCTTAAGAATGGCACAGGAACATTTTTGCAGAAAAATGTTTCTGTAGCTTGGTGTATATCTCTCAAAAGTCCGAGTGTTAAATTAAAATCTCGTTCATATGAAGCCAGCAAAATCTTGCAAGTAGCAAATGAGCTATGCCAGAAATGTTATTTCAAACTTTGCTTTTCTAGGAATATTTACAATGCAGCAGCCTGGTATCACAACCACTGCCTGGGTCAGATGCCAGTTGTTATGGTAACAGAAGATGAAGATGCCATCAGGCAGTACGGAAATGAAACAGAAGGAGTGTTTGTGATTTCCTTCAAGGTAACATGCCAGAAAAATAAAAGGTTTCCTTTATGCTGTATCAAAATGATGAAGCAATTACATTAAAGTATATTGCAAATCATGTCAGAGTTTACATTCATAAAAACTATGCTGGTAACTCATGTCTCCATTTATCAAAGCAAGCAAATATGTCACTTATGGGAATGTCAGAAAAACCAATGGCAGTGAGCAAAGTAGAGAGCTGCAAAGATAAACAGCAGCTCTGAGGATAGAGGTCATCTTTCTTAGGAGACCTTTTCCTTGTTTTTAAGGAATTTGTCATTGATGAGCAGTGATCAGTTCCCTCAGGCAGTTGCCTGAATCTGGACTGCTGAGGATACAGTGATGTCTGAGGAGATAATTCATTCTTCTTTTTGGTGTCCATCTCTGACACCACTGGTACTCAGTGGGATCTGGGGATGGGATGTTTATGTTTATCTGTGGAAGGATGTTGAGTACAAGTAGCACCAAACTGATTGACCTTTGTTATCTTTAGCAGTGGATTAGGCTGAACTTGGGACACATCTGTGGGGTTTAGAGCAGACTCATCATCACCATTGTGTTATTTGAGTTGAGTGTGACACAGCTTTTGTCCATTATGGGCTTTCCAAATGCATTATTGAAAGAACAGAGATCCCAGAATACTTTTGTGTTTATTTCAATTTGTTCATGCAGAATTACTTGGATAACTTCTGGCCTGACCTAAAGGCTGCCCATGAGCTCTTTGACTCCATCGTCCAAGCTCGGCGTGAACGGGAGAGTGAAAGCCAAGAGAACCATGGCAAAGAATACCCTGAGCACTTACCTGTGGAAATACTGGAGGCTGGGATCAAATCTGGAAGATACCTGCAGGTATTTGTTACATAGTGAACATAAACAGAGCAATGCAGTCTTGTGCTTGGTCCCTTGAGTTGCCTGAATTTGAGTGATTAGAGAAAGAAATATGGCTATGGTGGAAGAGGGAAAGAAAACAAAAAATAAGAGGATGGAAAGGATTAGTATTCTCAGGATTCTTAAAATATTTCCCCTACACTGTGTTGTGACAAGTGGATTTTTTTTTTTTTTTTGAGAAGTTAAAGTAAGAATTGGCTATTGAGGATTTGAAATTTGCTATGGATTTTTCTTCAAGTTGATATGTGATGTACCTTTAAATTGAGAGACCAGGTGTGATTTGAAGCAGTGAGACCTCGTTCTTAAGTATAAATAGTGCTGCACAAAGGCAGCAGCTCTAACTTCATTTGCACAGAGATCTCCTAGTCAACGAGTTTATAAGTTTATGGCTGTTCAGGGCCTTAATATGAATTGCTGGTAGACAAGTGTCCTTCTTTTAAAAATAATTTAAAGAATTAGAGGCAGTAATTTTTTCCTTTCTTGGCAATTTCAGCAGTGAGGCAGGAATAAAATATGAACAGAAAGACTGAGGGTTTTCTTTCTTGTTGGAATAATGCCAGATTCTGTGCTAAGGCAGGCAGCAAAGGTAATCTTACACTGCCTGTGGTTGGAATAAAATGTCATTTACCATCTTACAAATAAATCCAGCATTTAAAAGAATTTACCATTCTTTCCCAGAAGTGAATACTTAAAGTCCTACAACCTGCATTGCCCCCTATAGAGGAACAGTTGTGTTCAAAATAACCTACAGATCAATAAAAACTAATTCATGTAAAAATGACTGTAACCCCCAAAATGTTATCCTTTCAAGTTGTCTGTTTTTAGGGTGAGTGTTTCATGTTTGTTGCTCTCTTCCAGGGTACACTGAATGTCAATAAGCACCGAGCACAGCTGGAAGCTTTTGTTCGGCTCCAGGGCTTTGGCAGCAAAAACACAGGTGAGAAGTTTTCAGTTTTCAAACAAGATGAAGGCTGAGATACTGCAGGGCCTGTGTGCTTTTCATGGACCAGGAAGGAGGCTGAAGATTAACCAGAAGGTGGAACTTGAGGAGAGCTCCTTCCTCTTTCTTCCCACCTTTGGCCATATTCTGGCCTCTTGTCCTGTGTCCCTGCACCTCTCTGAAGGGAAATGCTGGTGCAAATTGTTGTCCCTGTGCTTTGCTCTGGCCTCAGATGGCCACTCCTTTGACTGCAATGAGAGTTTGCATAGATGTTGGCAGGATTTGGAGGCTGGTCTTTGTGAACATAATTGGAAAATTGCCTTTTGGATCAAACGGATCCAAATTGATGCAGGGTTGTCTCTCTGACATGAGTGACTAATCAGCACCTTTGAGAGTCCATTGCCCTTGCACAGACACATTGGCCCAACTCTCACTAATAACTACTTTCAAGTGTTCCTGTGACAGACCCTGCAGTCAAACCAGTGCTCAAAATACTCATTATTTTTTAAAAGCTTGTTTTATTCTGAACCATCCCCAGAATCCTGTGGCAGTGGCTTTCACAATTGAAATATGCTCTGGTTTTTTTACAGCTGCTGCCTAAGAGCAATGAACTCATCCTAGCCTATGCTGCTTTTTATCCAAAAGTTTACCTACAGAATTCCTTAATAGATCCTTAAAAAAAAAACTACAAAAAAGAGGAAAAGGTTTTCATTTCCTTGCAATATTAATTTCTTGCCAGTAGTCCTTTTTTGAAGAAATCATACTGGGAAAGTAATTTTCTATTATTTCAGCGGAATGCTGCCAAGAATGGAGGAATTTAAATTTTTTTTGGCAGATTATAATTCTGTTTCCTTTTATTTTAAATACAGAACTTCAAAGTGACATCCTTGTTTATGGGCCCAAGGCACGGAATCGTGCAATCCATGGGGATGTGGTTGTGGTTGAGTTGCTCCCTGTGCATGAATGGAAGGGAAGAACTGTTGCCCTCTGTGAAAATGAGACTGAGGACAAAGCACCTGCAGACACCACAGGTGACCCTATGCCCACAGGTAAGGAGAAGCAGCCTTTTAATTCCCTGCTGATAAATAATGAAAAAAAAAAAAAAGGTGAAAAAGTAACCTAGTGTGACATGCCTGGGTACCATGGGAACTTAAAATCTTGTTTGAAATTGCTACTCTGCTGCTGTAGCTGCATCTTAAAAGTTTGTTGAGGTCAGAGCTAGAAGTTTCAAGAGGTTAATTCTCTTTTTGTAGGGAAATCATGTTTTGGTTTGCTCTTTTCTATTAAAAATTCTCTGTGTTACTAGAATTGGCCACATTTCAGCAGCAGTGGGAATCTCTGAATAATTTATGTCATGTATCAATTGAAATCTATACAATGAGTTAGTCTCCACATAAATAAAAGCTTATTAAAATCTGCCTGTGCAGATTTTAAACAGTACTTTATGACACACTGTATTGTCTGCACACCATATGTTGTTGGCAGTTGTGACAGATTTGGGGACACATCAGTTTTATTTTATTTTACAAAGCAATCGATCTCCTGCACCTCCCACGTATTTTCTTACTTGGTTCTGTTTAACTCTTTAATGCAAAATGTTCCTTATTTAAAGGTAAAGTAGTTGGAATCATCCAAAAGAACTGGAGGGATTATGTGGTCACTTTTCCCTCTAAAGAAGAGATCCAGTCTCAGGGCAGAAATGCTCAGAAAGTCCTTGTAACACCTTGGGATTACCGAATTCCCAAAATCCGCATCAGCACTCAGCAGGCTGAAGCATTACAGGTAATTTAACTCAAGTGTTTCTCTGTTCTGTGTTCCTACAAAGCTGTGTGGGTGTTACAGGCTCTAATCATGTTCTCCTTGACAAAAACATGGTGAAACTATTAAAGTCTGTGAGGTTCAATTTCTGCCTTGAAGGATTGTGTTCAGTTCCTGTCAGAACCACTTCAGGTAACAGAGCTTCTTTGAGTTCTGAATTTGGGCCAGAGTCCAGCTGCCCTGAGCACTTACATACCACTTACTTTGGGGTTTTTTCTGCTGAATGCAAGCTGTGTTAGGGCTAGAAATGGTACTTTTGAGGGGCACAGAGCTGTTCTGACAGAGCTGCTTTGCTGCAGGAGTTCAGAGTTGTCGTGCGCATCGATTCCTGGGAGTCGACTTCCCTCTACCCAAACGGACACTTCGTGAGAGTGCTGGGGAGAATTGGGGATCTCGAGGGGGAGATTGCTGCTATTGTGGTGGAGAACAGTATTTGTGCTGCCCCTTTCTCAGAAATCCAGGTTTGTCTCTGTGATCAGATCCAGTCTTTTCTGACCCAATTCATTTCCAAGGTCTTGTTTCTCCAAGAGAGGGACCCTCTTACAGCTCAACATCTTTGTTGCCAGTGGGTTTTTGAAAGCCCATTTTGAAAGCTGAAAATTTATTATTATTTGGCTTAATTTTTCTGGAATCTCTTGGATCAGTGGTTCTATTGATACTACGGATTTTCAACTCAAGAGTGATTTTAAGATAATCCTTTTGCTGTGAGGAGAAGATTACAAACTTTTAATTCAAATTTGAGTTAGACTTTTAAGATTTTTCTGTCTTTAGTATATGGTTATGCTATTGATCCTAAAAGCCTCATCCTACTGAAATCATTGTCTTAAATACTTTGTTTTCAGCTAGGAGAGCAACAAGCTTTCATAGATAATTATTTTGATTATACCTAAAATTAATTGAAAGAACACTAAAAAAACCACTATGTAGTGGTTATATTTGCCAGAGCTGCAGTATCACCACAGTAATAACATTGGTTATTAATACACATAGAATTCTTTTCAACTTTTTTCACCTTTTTCATAAAGTAAATGTAATGGACTTGGAAAATGAAACAAAAGAAGAATTTGAAAAATCTAATTAAATCCAATTTGTTGGCATGTTTTGTAGAAAATATCTAAAATCTATGTTCATCAACAATATTTCTGTATAGATGAGTGAAATGCCAGTGAGTTCTCCAAAGAATCCATGGAAAGTGAGTCCAGAGGAGGTGAAAAAACGCCTTGACTTGAGAGAGAGCCACCTGATATTCAGCATTGACCCCAAGGGCTGCGAGGATGTGGATGATGCTCTCTCTGTCAGGACTCTGCCCAACGGGAACCTGGAGCTGGGGGTGCACATTGCAGATGTCACTCACTTCGTGGCAGCAAATTCCTACACTGATGTTGAGGCCAGAGCAAGGTAAGTTATTTTCTGGAAATTAGAAAATTTATAGAGCTCAGAAGTTTGTCATGTTACCTTAAGGAAACTTTGAAAGGAAGGAAACATGCTTTTACCTTTCATGTCTTACTAAAGACTTCTTAAAGCTAATTAAACTATTATATAACTAATTACATTCTGCTTTTATTTGGACACATTTTCCAGAAAGCTATACAAGTTTATTTTCCCCTAATCACTCCTCTGCTTTATAGTTTAATTTAACATCTGTGACTTAAAGCATTTTTAAAAACCACTCGTTTGCATTCTAAGGGAGATGAACACCCACAAAATGGAATTAAGTCTTACATGAATTTGATTCCAGAGGTATTTGTCAGGCTTATGTTTTAATATTCAATCTTGTCTTTTAATGTGCAAATATTTAATTCTCTTTTTTCTTTTATTGCTGCTGTTTTGAACTTAAACTGCTGAATCACTTAATGAACTGTATTCTTTGTAGATTCAAAGAAGTATAAAGTGTAGGCAGTGGGAGGTGTTTGATGTAGACATTAAGTCACCTCTTCTTCAGTGAGCAAATTTTGTCCAGCCCTGGCTCTGCCCTTAATGGCAGCTGAAATACCAAGAAAGGCAAAATTCGGGTTGTACTGTACAAATTGCTATTTAAATAATCCGACTTTGATATCACACCCGTGAATGTTCTGTGGGAATAACCTTTCCAAATCAGATTGCTGTGGAGCAACGCTTCCAGCCCAGCCCCAGGAGAGCAGCTGGGCACAGCAGTGACTGTGTTTTGTTGCAGGGCCACCACGTATTACCTGGCAGACCGGCGCTATGACATGCTGCCCGCCGTCCTCAGCGCCCACCTGTGCTCCCTCCTCAGCGGGGTGGACAGGTGAGGCTTGGGAATTGTGCTGGGCACGGAGACTTTCACCAGTCATTTTGTATTATTGCTGCAAGAATTGTGTGCATTAAAAGTTACCTCGCAGTTCTACCACAGGTGGGGTGAATTTTATATCGATTTATAGGATGTGCAAGGCTGGCATGAGGATATGCAGAGATGTTCTTTGTGGATGCATCTGGCTAATAAAATAAAAATAGGTAAAAATAACTATCAGAGTGTAGCTGTGCTTTAACATAAAAGAGATCTTATACCTTAGGGGTACTTTGCTTCAGCAGATGAGTTGAAAATACTGCTGTGTAGCTGGTCCTCATTTCAGTTGTCATGCATGAGACTGAAAGGCAAGTGCATTATTTGCTGGTGTTGCTGAGCACTGGTTTCGTGGAGAAAAAGATGCTTCCACCACCAGAATTAAATCTAGACATTTCTAAGAGTTGAATGTGCTTGAAATGGGAGTTGAAGTCTACCAGAAGTATTCCAGAAGTGTGGTGTTGTCTTTAAGATACGCTGTGAGTGTCTTGTGGGAGCTGGAGAAGGAATCGCTCGAGACGCTGAGGGTTCAGTACAGCCGAACCCTGATCCGCTCTGCCTACAAGCTGGAGTACGAGACAGCCCAGGCACTGCTGGATGGGGACACCAGTGTGGTGGGGGATATCCTGGAACTGCAGAGCCTGGATGAAGGAACGAGGCAGAAGAAGGTGGCTGAGCTGGTTTGGGCCATATCCAAGCTCACCGACATAGCGCGACACGTCCGGGCTAAGCGGGACAGGTGCGGCGCGCTGGAGCTGGAAGGGATCGAGATCCGAGTGCAGCTGGATGACAAACGGAACATCCATGACCTCATCCCCAAGCAGCCGCTGGAAGTACACGAGACCGTGGCGGAGTGCATGATCCTGGCCAACCACTGGGTGGCGAAAAGGATTTCCCAGGATTTTCCTCACCAAGCTCTGCTGCGGCAGCACCCTCCACCACGCCAGGAATTCTTCACTGAGCTTCGGGAATGTGCCAGTGCCAAAGGCTTCTCAATAGACACACGGTAGCTTTTATTAAAGTTGATTTCTTTTATTAAAGTTCTGTAATTAAAGTTAAGCAATTAATTATTTGGCCATGTTATTGTTAAACAATTCCAGCTGTGATTATCAGTGTTAAGACACACTGGATAGCAGTTTTTAAAAAGTTTTATCAGAATCTTTCTGATGATGTTCTGACCAGGAGAAGCTGCCTGCATTCTGCTGGCTGGACTGCAAATGGCAGTGGCTGAATAATTTTAGACATACCCAGACAAAACATTTGTGCAGTCACTGTACAGTGTTCTCTGTGCTGCAGTGGCTCTGCAATGGCCTTGTTTGCACTGTATTTCCTGTGTAAGAGAGTACTGGTTCAAATCAAGTGAATGTTGTGCAGTGTAGTCATTTTAAATGACTCAAAATAATTCAGAATTACTTGGACAAGGTAACATGAGAAGGCCATGGTGAAGGGTATCAGTAGAGCCTCTGTGACCTGGGTGTCACCTTGTCCCATTTGTGCTAGACACAAAGGTTTGGACCAGCTCACTGTTTTGTACTGCACAGGATGGAGTTTGCTGCAGTCCCTGGATATCCAGGTTGCAGCAGGGTGAAAACTGGGCTTTTTCTAAACATTTTCTTAGAGCAGAGCTCTTACTGAACTGCACTGAAAGTTTCAATATCGCTCTGCTTGCCATTTTTGTATGAATAACTGTTAACTTATATGTGGGATTTTTGCTGTTGTCACCTGTGAGCCATTATAACCAGTGACAGTGTCATTTTCTTTGGAATTAACACCTTTTGCCAGGTCTAACAAGGCTTTGGCCGAGTCTCTGGACAGAGCAAACGACCCCTCAGATCCCATTGTGAACAAACTGCTGCGTTCCATGGCCACCCACGCCATGTCCAACGCCCTCTACTTCTCAACAGGCTCTTGTCCCGAGGAGCAGTTCCATCATTATGGTATCTGGTCACTTTTCTGCCTTTCCTGTCATTTCTGAGCTGTTGGGGGGAGCTTTGACTGCTCATGTCTGTTCCTTTCTCCTGGCAGGGCTGGCCCTGGAGAAGTACACTCACTTCACCTCTCCCATCAGGAGATATGCTGACATCCTTGTGCACAGGCTCTTGATGGCAGCCACGCTGAGGGAGACCACAGGGGATGTTAAGGACAACATCATGAGTAACAAGGATCTGGAGGAGCTGTGCAGACACATCAATAACAGGAACCGGGTAAGGGAGTCTGCATGGTGTCCTAGGGAATGGGATACCAGTCCTGACTGTGGCTTTTGTAAAGACTATCACTTTACTTTTATTTCTAGTGCTTTGGGTTTTTTTAAAATACCTGTTTTCTTCTGAGAGTGGTAGTAAAAGTGTCTTCATACTTCACTTGTACTGCACATAGGATTTTGTTTTAGATGTAATTTTTCTTGGGCACAGATAAGGGAGTAAAAAGCAGCTGTGGAAATGAAAGTCAAAGACATTGTTGGAATATTTACAATGTTTTTGTCTCTGTGTGTGCGGGGGGGTGCTCACAGGCAGCCCAGCGTGCTCAGAAGCAATCCACAGAGCTCTTCCAGTGCATGTACTTCCGAGACAGGAGCGCCGAGAGCGACGAGCGCTGCGTGGCCGACGGCGTCATCTACTCCATCCGCACCAACGGCGTGCTCGTCTTCGTGCCCCGGTGAGCCGGGGCTGGGCAGGGCTGGGAATGGCACCTGGAATGCTGAGAGGGCACGGCTCAATCCACATCTGGCATCTCCAGCATTCCAGAGGGCTCAAGAGCCAGAGCCTCCCCAGCCAGGAAAGGCTGCTGGGCAAACACAGTGCCTGCTCTTCAAGGAGTTTTCTTTCATGGAGAACTCTCTGCTCACTATCTGTCTGGAAAAACCTGTAAAGCTGCTCTTCCCCCATCACTGAGCCATTCCAGGGCCCCACCCAGCACTAAGATAATGGATCACTGACTATTTCACTTTTGCTTCACTGCTCTCGAAACACTGCAGTCACTGTCTCCATGCTGGTTTTATGTCTGGGTTTCTTTGCCAACACTTATCAGTGTTCCTGAGGCAGGATTATCAGGCTGCCGTGCCTGCCCCTGCCTGTTGCTTTTCTACAATCCTAGCCAGCTTGTGGGTTTTGAAACTAAGAGACCTGAAAAAGCTGAAGATGGTTAGAACAGCTTCTCTCTGCTCTTTTGTAGGTATGGAATCAAAGGTGCAGCCTACATGAAAAACAAAGAGGGCTTGGTCATCTCCTGTCAAGGGGCTGGGAGCTGCCAGTGGAAGCCTGGATCCCTCCATCGCTCTCAGCATAAAATTACCTCCACTACAACCACTGGAGACTCTGTGACCTTGAGCCTTTTCGATCACATCACAGTGAGTATCTCACATGAGGGGAGGAAGAGGAAATGGCACCATCAGAAATGTAAACACTGTCTTGCTTTGCAGGTGAGAATCCTCGTGCAGAGTTCCCGCTGCCATGCTGAGAGCATCAAGCTGGAGATCATCAGGAACGCGCCGCTGCACACTGCACACACAGAGGCTGCTCACAGGAGCTCCCACGTGGTGAAGTCTGAGCTGGTGAAAGAAGTCAGCCAGTCTGCAGAGGAGGCCCAGCGTGCCCAAGAGAGAGCCAGGCTGGAAGTGATGGATGAGGAGTCCCGGGAGTTCTGCCAGACCAAGGGGCCCAGCCTGTACCAGCTGCTGGAGGAGATCCGGGAGCTGGCGCTGCTGGATGTGACAGAGGACATCAGGACTTGAACTGGGACCTGCCACCAGCTGCCTGGGGCTGTCCCACTCCTGTGACTGTGCACAAGTGCTTGGGGGATCTTGTAAAAAGCAGTTTATTTAAATACTCAGGATTCTTTTCATTAAGAAATGTCTATTTTAAATAAGAATTATTTTTATCTGATTATGAGTATGGATGAGTTATGAAGATTTTATACCTTATAAAGCTCGTATTTCAGACTAAAGGTACTGTGCTGTGCATTCTTTTAAAAATACTTCCAAAATTACTTTGCTCATGTTGTCCATAAATGAAGTTCTTAAAGCCTAAATATTTCCTTCTTCCCTCCAAGGATATAAAAAGCAAATTCCCTCATAAAATAACACCTATTGCCCTGAGGGTAGTGCCTTGATTCAGCGTGTAGAAATTCACACACATGGGTGATTCCTCTTCATTGCACAAAAGGGAACAGCTGTTGTGCAAGAAAGCCAAGATTCTGAGAAGAGGATGAAGCAGAGCCTGAAGCAGAGAGCAGGAGACAGGAGGTCTCCCCTGAGGGGAGGTGCTTGTCTGGGGAGAGATGTCTGACCCAAGGATGGGGAAGTGTGGCAGCCCTGGCCTTGTAACAGCCTCATACAAGAATTTCAGGTTTCACTTCTGAAATTTAACAGCATCCATTTTATATGAATATATAAGTAATGGCTAAGCAGTTAAAAAATAAATCCAGTACTCCTGTTAAAAAACCCCAAACAACACACCTTTAATAGCAACTTAATCCATCAACATCCCAGTTAATTCAGTTTAATATAAATTATAAACTATATTCAAAGTAGGTCCAAAAACTCATAAACATTTCCTAAAAAACGTTTTGGGAGGTGGAAAAGATGGCTCAAGTGCAGCTGAAGAACTTTTGTTCTGTTTCCTGGTGTACAGATCTGCTCCTCTGCAGCTTCCAGGGAAGAGTTCTGTCCTTCAGTGACACCATGGGAAAGATTTCCCTAAAGCTTCTGGAGTGCCAAGAGCCAGCAATATTTCAGTAGAATAACAGTACTTAAAGCAGGGGGGATCTTTTGGTCAAGAAAGGCATTCACAGTGTGGAGAAGTTACTGCTCTTCCCTGCCACATTCCAGTTCATCGTCTTCATCTTCTGTGGGAGCATCCTTGGCTGCAGGAACCCGAGTGTCTTCAGTAAGGTCAGTGTGATCCTGAGCAACTGGGCTGTCAAACTCCTCTTCTGGGTAACTACTGGGGAGTTCTGTTGAGGAAAAAAAAAGAAAAACCATGAGCAGACACTGCTGTTGTGTTTAGCTGATGCTTCCATCACCAGAATCCCAGTCTGTGGCAAAGGCAGCTCAGAGAGAAGAGGCCGATTTGCATTTCACCAGAGACAAAGCTGTCACAGCTTGGTACAAGCACCAGGGAGTTCAACTACAGGAAAGCTGTTCAAATGTGAGAGTTGCACATTCCAGCACTTACTAGGAATGCCACCAGAGCCGTGACCCAGCAGCTCAGCCCTGCCCTCACTGTCACCACTGACACTGGGGTCCTTACCCTGGGGCTGGGACTGGAATTGGGGTCCTTACCCTGGGGCTGGGACTGGAATTGGGGTCCTTACCCTGGGGCTGGGACTGGAATTGGGGTCCTTACCCTGGGGCTGGGACTGGAACTGGGGTCCTTACCCTGGGGCTGGGACTGGCATTGGGGTCCTTACCCTGGGGCTGGGACTGGAATTGGGGTCCTTACCCTGGGGCTGGGACTGGAATTGGGGTCCTTACCCAGGGGCTGGGACTGGAATTGGGGTCCTTACCCTGGGGCTGGGACTGGAATTGGGGTCCTTACCCTGGGGCTGGGACTGGAATTGGGGTCCTTACCCTGGGGCTGGGACTGGCTGAGGCCCTGCAGCCGCGCCTGCCTCCGCTCCAGGGCCAGCTGCCGGTTCTTCCTCATCCGTTCCTGCTGCTCCTCCGTCAGAGTGGCCCCAGGCAGGGAATTCAGTTCTTCGGCATTGCCAGGGTGGGGATGTGCATCTCCAGCAGCTGCATCCAGCCCATTGCTTTCCTCTTCTCCTTCTGGTTAAAAAGGAGGGGTGGCAGGGGCAAGAGGGGCAGAGTCAACACTTTAAACCCACAGAGATCCACTACACATCAGTCAAGAGAACATTCTGAAAGTATTTCTATGTTCCACATTTTGTATTGACAACTGAAGCTCATTCCATAATTTAATTTTAATGGGCAATTTTCTGCCTAGGCTCCCATCCCCAATATTCAAAGGACTCAACAAGTGCTCAGAGCTCACACACACATAACAATCAATGCCTGAGTGCAGAGGCACAGCTCTGTGTACTGAATGAGCAACAGCAGCTGTGCTTGAAGGGTCAAAAGGGACAGGAAATCCAGGCAATACTTAGGGCCAGGTAATTTTCTTCCCAACCCTACTAGTAAAACACTGTCCTTTAGAAAGTGCAGGAGTCACTACAGGAATTTCAACCTTTCAAGGCCAGGCTGTGTGGCACTAACTGACTGTGTCCCTGTCCATGGCAGGAGATAGAACAGAATGGATTTTGAGGTCCCTTCCCACCCAAACCATTCCAGGATTCTGTGAATCAGAAGTTTGAACATGTATACTGAGTACTCAGTTCTGAATTCAGTGTGCTCTGTGATGGAGATATTTACTCATCTGCCAGCACTGAAATGTGTAAAGTGAAGGCAGTACGAGACAAACTTCACCCACCCAGAGCAGCAGAGCACCCCTGAAAGAGAACCAAGGCCTCTGCACCACTTTAGGCCCATGAGCAGAAACATGAGCTGACAAAAAGGTTGGGGGTTGTTAATACAACACCCCAGGCTGAGTTTTTATCTCACCCCTGTGAGATGCCTGCTCCAGTTCTTCCCCTGAAGGCTGCAGCAGTGCCCTCAGTCAGAGAGCTCAGGAGCAGCTCAGCACCACGTTCAAAGCCCAGTGTGTGGAACCATCGCACAGAACACCTGATTCCTCTGCAGAGCCTGTCGGCAGGAACCACTCGTGTTGCTGTCCGTGCCTGCCTCTGGCTGCAGTGCACCTCTCACAATGCAGCAGCAGTGAAGGCAGCCACGTGTCACCAACTGCCCCAAGGCCACCCCAAAGCTCAGGCCACTGCTACCTCTCATGAACTCATCCACCACACACCATTCCCAGGCACCGGCTGGGCTGGGGGCCGAGGTTCACAGGGAGACAAACAGGACAATGGGGAGATAATGCTCTCAAGAGACTGACAGTAGAAATGCAAAATCCTGAACAGGTCCTTAGGAACAATGAGATTCCCTCCCTTCAGCTGCTGAAGTTTCTTTCAAACTGCCATGTGAACTCTATTTCCACTTTAATTAAAAAACTGTTTATGTCTAATTTCTATCTGATTGGAATAGGCTCTCAGCTCGTGTCCTCAGTAAGTGCTGGGTTTTGATCCTGGCAGAAGGAATTCTCCCAGGCCAACTGTGCCAGCACTGAGACACAACAGAGCCCCCAGCACCATACCCTGAGTGCACTGCAACTCCTCAGGAATAATCAGGATGAGTTTGTGATTCCTGCTTTAACAGGACCCAAGAGCTCTCCAGACTGCACTCATGTGACTGCAACACAAACCCGAGTGCTCAGTAATTGCAGTTCTAGGGTTTTTTTTTTTTTTTGGAAGAATATTTCTAACAAGGCTGGTTAATACCCATTTTCCATTTCCTTTCAGCAGATCACACAATTTTATTTCTTTTCACACACATATGTGCAAGTACCAGTTCAGTTTTGTTATCCTAAGACTCACAGAAGCCTGGTTTTAAAGCAGAGACCTTTCAACAATTTCTTCTACACTAGAAAAGCCTATCATGATCATTCACTGCTGGTGAGTAGGAAGGGAAGTAAATAATCTCAAGCACTGAAGTATTGTACAAATGGCAGAGAGAGCATACCTTCGTTATTTTTGTAGTCTTCATGTAAAATAGGAAGATCAAGTCTAATCCGCTTGAGGCAGGTCTGCAGGTGGGACATTAAAACTCTGGTAATTCATCTGCAGCAAATTTTTATGTTCAACTTTGGGAGGATAGGAAAACCACAGCAATTTAATTCTACACTTTATTACTCTGATAAAAAATACTCCTTTCACTTCATGTCCATTTGACACACAGACCTTCAATGCTGTGGATCATCTCCTCAGTCCTTCATCGAGCACCCAGCCACTTGAGGCTGAATTCTTTATCAGTCTTCTTTTGCAGGTTCAAACATTAAACAGCAACCAAACAAAACCCAAAACCCCAACCAGTTCCAGCATTCTTAACCAACTTGCTGTGGTTAAAGATGTCCTAAAAATGCTGAAGCCAATTCTCTGGAGCATTATTTCAAATAAAGAAAGGTTCTATCTAAATATAAACATAAATACCAGACAGAGCTCTAAATTGAGAGAAATTAATTTAATAACATTATACTTCAGAGCAGTATGCACAACCTAAGTCTTCTTCTGCTGCATAATTCATCTCCTAAACCTACCTCTTGCACTATTCCAAACAGCACGGAGAGGAACTGACAGAAATACATACCTGAACTTCCTTTTTGTTTCCCAAAGTCTCCACTCTGTCAATAAAATCCTCAAACTGCAGTTTTGGGAACAGCCTGTGAGCCCAGTGCTCCATGTGTTGTATGAGTGTCTTCAGGTCCTCTGCCTAGAGCAGGAAACACAACATCCAGCTGCTAAAGCTGACAGAGAAGGGAGACTGCAGAGGGAAACAGGACAGTAATTCCTGAAAACATGGAGCACCTGCAGCTGGACAGTGTCTGGAAAATGTCAGCAGTACAAATGTGTGTAACCTTTCCTTCCTCCTCCCACAGTGCAGTGTCAGTGCAATCTCAGGCTGTGAGAACAGCACGGATACAAGCACAGGAGAGCATCTGCATATCCTGAAAAATACCTGCAGGTCCTGAAGCATTGTCCTTAAACTACCAGGGCTGAACCCAGGCTGAAATAAATCCACAGGGGCACAGCTGGCACTGATCCTGATGTTTAGAATGCAGAAACATCAAAATAAGCTGATCTAGGAAAGGTTTTTGCAGCTTTCAGCACTACTGCCCAGTTCCTTTGTGCCTCCAGGGGTAATGAGAACTTTTATACCACGGGGGCTCTTTGTAAACCAGGGGTGCACAGGTGTCCTTGCACGTGTGCCACGAGAATCATGGAATCCTTTGGGCTGGAAAAGTCCTCAAAGATCACAGAGTCCAACCACTCCCCCAGCACTGCCTAGAGCACCACTAAAACATGTCCCCAAATGTCACATCAGAATATCTTTTAAATCCCTCTGGGGATGATGACTCCACAGCACAGGCTGGACAACACTCTTGGTGAAGAAATCTTCCCTAATAACCAATCTACACCTCCCTGGCACAACTTGAGGCTGTTTCCTCTTGTCCTACTGTTTGTTACTTGGGAGAAGAGACTGACCCTCCCCTTCTACAACCAACTCTATAATGACATGTAAAGGAAAATAAGCTCTGCAAGTTTAAGCACACCCAAAACAATAAGAAAGCTTGTAGAGAAAGTCCTGCTTTCTCTTTGCTCAAGTGGTATATCACTTTTTTTTAAAAAACCTTGGGATTCAAAACCCTGCTTGTATGGACAATACAAGAGTCACAAATGTGATATTCTACTTTTAGAGTTGAGGAAAAGAATTTTATTATCAAAAGATGGATTTTGTTATAATATTTCATGTTTGTCTTAAAATGTGCAGCTCCAAACACCATCAGGGTTTGTTCAGACACTGCTGGAAGCTGCCTAACTATTATCAGTTCTCCCCACATTAGATGGGCAGCACTTTACCAAATCTACATTAATCTCCAGGAAACAAAACCAAAGCTCACCAGGTCTTACCTCGTGCCCTTTACCCTTGAATTTCACGTTGTCAAACATGTGTCTCAGAGCTGGGAGCCCTCTTTCTGAAATTAACCTGGGAATAGGAAACGGGCGAGTTATTTGAAACCCACACTTTCTTCTTTCAATTAACAAGTAAAAAGAAAAAACTCTCACATTACTTGAAATAGCCTAAAGCTTGGATTCTTTCTGTTGATTATAAAGAACTCACACCAGTTTTAGAGGTACCTTAATCATTCTCCCACAGCCCTACACCAAACTGAGCACACAAAGAAATATTCTGTATAAAGTTACCTCTGGGCATCTAATCTAGGCCTTGGTCTTTTAACTGCTTTCTGTGTGGTCACAGCAGAATCCTTTGTTTGGGACTGCTGGTTTCCATCTGGATCTGGGGGAGAAAACAGCATCGTTTAAGTATTCAAAGCAATTGCCATTACCTAAGATTGTATCGTGTACATTTTAAGTTTCTACTTGTATTTCTAATAAGTGCACTGAGAGTGCATCCAACACTCTTATCTCTTCTAAAAGCCAAGCCATAAAGAGTAACTATAAATCACTGCTGTATAAATATTTGTAACAACATTTTGTCAGAAGAGCTTGAGTTTTATAAAGATTCCTTTGTGCACATATTCTCATGGAATCTATAAAAATAAATTTTTCCCACAAGCTGGAAAGGATCGCATGATTAACAACTTAAATTTACAGTTTGTTTTCTGCCCGTTTGCATGCACTGAAGTCCAACGCCACTGATTTCGACTGCACAGCATTAAAAAGGGATTTTTAGGGGTCCCGGGTGTTCACCTCCATTCGCCTGAGCCCATTCTGTATCGTCTCTTCCCGGAGAGGCAGGAGGTGGGAGAGGTGGGAATCTTTCGTCTTCTGTGTTCTCATAATCAGGAAGATCAAACAAGTTGTTCTCTAAAGGATCTAACATTGCCACAAAGAAGCCTTTTTTCCCCTCCTGCACAAAACACCAAAAGCATTTAAAGAGAAGCAGCGAGGCTGCCACAGAAGCAGATAAATGATATACAATAGTTACAGCTTTTTCAGGAAAAGATCTGCCAACCAGATCATCACACGAATTAAACAGCAGATACGATACAGAAGATGACATAACCCAGCCTCGCTGAGCCGAATAAGGGTTTGTGATTTTTCAACTCGTCAAAGTTACTTGGGAGTGGCAGGAATTAACCAAAATAAGTGGATCCCTGACCACAGCGCTTATCAATGGAGCCGCGTGCCCCTCACATCCCTGACCAAAGCCTTCGCGGGTGGAAAGGCAATTCCCCAAATTTGCAGCTCACCCTCTCCGAAAAGCGATGTGGAGGAGGATTCCCCTTCCCTGGCTCCTCAGGTGATCCCAGAGGCGCGGCCGGAGCGGGGCCGGGCACAGCCGCTGTCAGGACAGGCTCAGTGTCAGGACAGGCTCAGTGTCAGGACAGGCTCAGTGTCAGGACAGGCTCAGCTCCAGGAGCGCCTTCCCGGGCGGCGCCTCCGGCCGTGAGGGAGCGCGGGCCCGGCTGAGGGGTCCCGGCCACCCCAGCGCGCCCAGTCCCGCGAGAGCCGCGAGTCTCGCGAGATCTCGAGCGCCGCGGCTCAGCGGTTTTGGCGCCAAAACGCTGAGGGGCGGGGGCGCGGCTGAGGCGATCCCGGGGCTGTGGAGTCGGGGAATGCTCAGGGTGGGGAGGGACATTACAGATGGAACATTAGAGATCATCTCATTCTTATTCCAACCCCCCTGCTGTCGTCAGGGATACCTTCCATTATCCCAGCTCTCTCCAAGCCCTGTCCAGCCTGGCTTTGGACACTTCCAGGGATGGAACAGCTGCTGTGGGCCACCTGTGCCAAGGCTGCACCATTGTGACAAGGAGGAATTTCATCCTAATATGCAATCTAAACCTACTCTGTCAGTTTGAAGCCATTCCTCCTTGTCTCTCCAGAGCCTCCTTCTCCATCCTTGCTGTAAGGCCCCCTCATGAACTGGAATGCCACAGTTAAGTCACTCCAAAGCTTCTCCAGGCTGAACAATCCCAGTTCTCTCAGCCTTTCCCCATAGGAGAGGTGCTCCATCCCCCTGATCATCCTGGTGCCTCCTCTGGACTCACCCCCTTCCTGTGCTGGGCCCCAAGGCTGGGGCAGCTCTGCAGGTGGGGTCTCACCTGAGCAGGGCAGAGTGGCAGAATTCCCCCTTTCCTGCTGCCTTCCCTGTGGGATCACCCCAGGATACACTTGGCTTTCTGGGACGTGTCCAATGTCTCACCCACCAGCACCTCCAGCCACGTGGGGATTAGTGTTTAATTTGAAATATCCAATGTTGTGAAGTCCCACTACGAGTCACCTCCAGGAATGGCATTTCAAATACTCCCTGTTGGGCCTCTGTCACTTCACCAAATCATGGAATCCCTGAGGTTGGAAAAGACTCCAAGAACATCGAGTCAAACCTGTGCCTTGTCCCCCAGCCCAGAGCACTGAGTGCCACAGCCAGGAATTCCTTGGACACCTCCAGGGATGGGCACTCCAAACCTCCCTGGGCAGCCCCAATGTCTAATCCGCCTTTCTGGGAAGAAATTCTTCCCAACGTCCAACCTGAGCCTCCCCTGGTGCAGCTTCAGACGATGTTCTCCTCCTGTCCCTGTTCCCTGGGATAAGATCCCAAATCCCCCCGGCTGTCCCCTCCTGTCAGGGAGTTGTGCAGAGCCACAAGGTCCCTCCTGAGCCTCCTTTTCCCGAAGCTGAGCCCCTTTCCAGCTCCCTCAGGAATTCTCCAGCCCGTTCCCAGCTCCGTTCCCTTCCCTGGACACGCTCAAAGTCCTTCACAGGACTCGAGCAGTTCCTCCCCAGCGCCGGGGCAGAATTGCTGCCCTGCTCCTGTGCCCACACTATTCCCAGCCCAGCTCAGCGATTCCCACCCTGTCTCAGAGGAAAGGACCAGGAGAGAGGAAAGCCGAGCTCTTCTCCACACAGAACCTTCTGGGAATTGAAAACGGAACAGTTTGCAGTTGTCCAGGCTGCAGTAAATATGCCGAGCCCTCAGAGGTTTGGCAGCTGTGCACAGAAAATGCCATGAAAGGATTTGGGCTGCAGGGACAACAGGAGAGACTCCAGGCTCTCGTCTCCAATGCAGTTGGAGCTGTAAATTGTTCTCATATTTTTACAGCTCAGTCCATAGAAGTGTATCTGACTTAAATTATAGTCTCTTTGTTTAAACAAAACTATATAAATTAATGTAAAATATTCATCCATTAAAGGAATTGGTTTTCCCTTATTTCTCAATAAATTCAAATTTGACATACAATGTTTCTGGTAATTTAATGTATTCCTCCTAGTACGACAAAATCAATTGCAGTTACTTTCTGGTTAAAATTATTTTAACAGTTAATGTTTAAAATGTGCATTCCCAATTGCTGCAGCATCTTTTATAGTCAAGAATATATTAAATATTGCGAGAACACACTAATGGATTTTTTAGCACTGAATCAATTTATCTTATCTTTATAGATATGGTAAATTTCTATAATCAATTAAGGCAATTGAAGTATGAAAATTAACACAGAGATTTTAATAATAATCATAGATCAAGCACTGCTAATTTTCAGCACAAAATATTATAATTGTCATATAAAATTAGTGAAAATCAAATACCTACATGATGAGCTCTTTGCATTGGAAATAATAGTCACTCTTTGTACTAAAAAATCCTTACAAAGGTAAAAAAAAGCAGAAGATCACTTACAATCTCTGCAGAGGACACAGGCTTATAAAACCCACCAAATTTATGCAACTTTGATAAATCAATATTTTTGAAGAGTGTTTAATTAGAAACTGGACTTGATGATCTAGGTGTTTCTTTCCAGTCCTATGTTCCTAATTAAATAAAAAGCAAATGCTGGCAGGCATTGATTATTGGTTTTTCCTCAGGAAATGAATAACCAGCCACATGCTGCTAAAATAATAAGTCAGGAAAAAACAAACAAAAAACCCCCCACAGGTTGCCTCTGTTCTAGAAAACACTTCTGGTTTCTCGTTTA
Source organism: Acridotheres tristis (assembly GCA_037013685.1). Lineage (NCBI taxonomy): Eukaryota > Metazoa > Chordata > Aves > Passeriformes > Sturnidae > Acridotheres > Acridotheres tristis. Next base: position 2,096,595 of record CM072897.1, on the reverse strand, counting down.
AGTGAAAAGGAAATATTACTACTTGTTTCTGTTTGATTACTGTAATTTCATTAGAAAAACTGCAGAAAATTAGCACCTTATTTTATATTTCAGCCTCATTTCCTGCTTTGTTACATGTAATATATGGCAAAGCAAATCTGTCAGATGGATAATTGCCTGCTTCCACGCTTGGAGGGGTTTATTCCTAAGGGAGCAGAATTTGCTCAGCAAAAAAAGCCTTCAAATATGATGTTGGCAAAGCTGTTCATGCCATAAACCCTCAGCACAACTGCTCCCGTTGTAGCTGTGGTAGTGGGAAGTCACATCTTAAGGATTAAGCAAATTTCAGTTATTTGTGATTTATGGGTATTTGCATTTATACCTTGCTGATCTAATCTAAGTTTGACATTATTCAGCCACCTTAAACGTTAATTTCTAAGCTTTTAGGATATCACAAAGCATTAAAATAGTGCTGTGATCCACAGTGCTCTTTTAAATCTCTGTTTCTTGAGGAAAATAAGGTGCAAGGCAGGTTGTGATCTCTGTCAGGCTCTCTGTCAGCTCCCTTCAAATAAGTTTTGATCCTCTTGGCCAATTTTATTCAAATTCGAACCAGACTTCTTAAATTCCATTGCTTTTTGGGACTAATTATTTCCCTAACTTGCTTTCCTAACCACTAAATAGATTAAGAAATATTAAATCTTGCAAATAGAAGTTTGTGTGCACATGTTTTGGCAATAAAATGTGCAGCTCTATATGACAATCGAGTTTGAAAAGCTGACTTAATTTAGAAGCAATTGATCTATACAGTAATTGTGGCTTTCTTTTCATGCAAGAAATTAGGCAAAATTTTGGTTTCTATAAGGGGAAAAAAGTAGTAATGAACACAAGCTTCTTTGTTCCACTTCTATTTACAGAGACAAATTATTTCTATTTTTCCAAGCAGTGGTGAAATCAATAAATCAGAAAGTCTCCCCGCTCAGAAGCCTCTTGCTGAAATTACAGTACCTTCTATTTTTTCTTCATCTTTTTCTCTGTGATTCAGCTCCAGAGACACCTGTTTGTAAAGCAAAACACAGTTCCTTCCATGGAAGATATTCAAATTTCCAAAACATGTGTTCTGTTTTGGTTGGGGAAATGTATTTAATTTCTAGTAACAAATGCCCTGAAGTTAAACCTATTTGTTTTACAGACAACAGTACAGAAATTATTTCTGCAGTGGCATCAATCCATATGCCCATGAATTTATTTCTAGACGCAGTCAATCCAAGATATTTTTGGGTTTTGTACTTTGGTCAAAAGGATTTTAAAAGAGATTGATGAAATCAGTAATTGCACAGTCCAGTTCTCAGTGCAAGGACAAAGGGCTCCAGAGGAGGGAGCTGTGCCTTAATATCTGGAATTGGATGGAGGGAATATGTCTTTCATGGCAAAGCTGTGAAAAAAATAATTTAATTTTTCTTTACTTAAGAAATGGGTAAGAAGATAGGAACTACTCAGCATTTTTGCATTATATACAGGGAACTTTGTTCATCATTTCAGTTTCTATAAAAACATTAATGATTACTTCAATTAAAATATAATTGCACTTTTGCAAACCACAAAAATTTAAATCATACAGAATTCAGGCTGGTCCTTCATTCAAAGTATTCACAGTAGAAATTTTGCTATGGAATTAATTCTGCACTTCTTTTTGTGTCTGAATCAACTCAGATATACTTTTATGGAATATAAAAGCTGTCCACTGCTGGAAAGATGTTATTCATTCAGGTGGTGTATTCACATGTCTGGTATATGAAAAAGATCATTTGGGAATCTCAGGGAAAAATGAAACTGCCAAAGAAACTGTTTTTTCTTTCTTTTACCAGTACCAAGCCTCTGCCTCCACCTTTGTGCTGAGCTCCTCAGTGCTGCTTCACTTCTTGGTTTGTCTGTGAGCTTTCATTTATCACTTAAGCCAAATGATGAGTAACTGCAGCCTTTGCTGCTCGATGTTGCATTTGTTGACAGGTGGAGCACTGTGTGGTACAGAAATGTACAGCAGCAATGGAAAGAATTTCTCAGTTGTGTCAGGAATCAGAAGAAACCTGCAAGCCCTTTTAACTGTGTAACACCTACAGGCCTTAAAAGAGTTTTCAGCTGACTTCTCCTGGATTCACACAATGAGAAATTAATCTTAAAAAGCAACTCAAACTTTAGCAAAGTTCGTTACAGATCTTAGCAGCAGAGGCAGGACTGTAGTGCCACTCTGTTCACGGAAGTCAAATGCATGGAACTCCTTTTATCTCCTGAACCTTATCATATGATTAGTGTATGTGTCATAGTTAAGTGCAGAGTTAACTGCACATGGGTGTGCAGATTGGCTTGGTTATCCAAACAGGGTCACTGGGTGCATTAATATTCCATATCCTGCCTCTCAACCCCCTGCGAGATCCACACCTAAACAACAGAACCTTTACATTTCAATTCTTCATCGTGCAGAGAGAGAACTGGTACATTCTACTGACCATAGCAAGGATTTATATTGCTCTCAAAGCAATTTTGCTGCCCCAGAAGAGCCCAGCGGAGCACAGACACCCAGCGGTCCTGCCTGAGGGGTGACAGCCCCACATGTCCTGGGCTGAGTGACCCGTGCTGTCCCAGCTGCCCAGGCCCAGCCGAGCTCTCACAGGCCACCACGGTCCTGCCTCTGCCTTGCTTCTCCTCTGGGATCCCTCTGCTCCCACCGCTTACAATACTGCAGCTCGCACGTCCTTTAGTGGCAGACTCAAAAAAAAATCAGTCCTCTATCCATTTGTGGAAGCGAGTTGGTGTTAAAGTAAGGTTCTGTTTCAGTCATCATAGAATAGATTGGGTTGGAAGGGACCTTAAAGCCCACCCCATTCCACCCCTCGTCACTGTCCTAGGGTGCTCCAAACCTCATCCAACCTGGCCTTGGACACTTCCAAGGGATGGGGCAGCCACAGCTGCTCTGCTCTGCCTGTGCCAGGCCCTCCCCAAGCTGACAGGGAAGGATTATTGCCGCTGTGGCCCCTGACCGTGGGGCAGGGTGCTCTGAGAGCAGGAACGCTCTGAGGGGCAGCCGAGCTCTGAGGGGCACCCACGTTCTGAGGGCACGAAGGCTCCGAGGACAGCCGCGCTCTGAGGGGCAGCCGCGCTCTGAGGGGCAGCCGAGCTCTGGGGGCAGCCGCGCTCTGAGGGGCAGCCGAGCTCTGAGGGGCAGCCGAGCTCTGGGGGCAGCAGCGCTCTGAGGGGCAGCCGCGCTCTGAGGGGCAGCCGAGCTCTGGGGGCAGCAGCGCTCTGAGGGACAGCCGAGCTCTGAGGGGCAGCAGCGCTCTGAGGGGCAGCCGCGCTCTGAGGGCAGCAGCGCTCTGAGGGGCAGCCGAGCTCTGGGGGCAGCCGAGCTCTGAGGGGCAGCCGAGCTCTGGGGGCAGCCGCGCTCTGAGGGGCAGCCGCGCTCTGAGGGGCAGCCGCGCTCTGAGGGCCGGAACGCTCGGAGAGCCGGAACCCTCTGAGGGCACGAACGCTCTGAGGGCAGCGCTGCCCCGCGGCCTCGCTCCCCGCCGTGCGCGTGCGCGCCCTCCCCGCGCATGCGCGCGGCGGGTGCGGGCGGCGCGCGCCGGCGCGGTCCCGGCCGGGCACATCCCGATCCCGGGCAGTGCCCGCCGGAGCTCGGAGCGCTCGGAGCGGGGTCCGGCAGCTTCGCGGGTACCTGCCCTCAGCCCTCGGGGGAACCGCCGCACAGGGGAGCTCCCCGCCGAGTTTGCCGCTCCGCAGGAAGTCCCTCAGACCTGTCCGAAGTGGGGCCGCGGCCGCTCCGTCCGCTCCCCTTGCGCGCCGTGTGCGGGCGAAGATGCCGAAGAAGAAGCCCGGGCCGATCCAGCTGAACCCCGCTCCGGATGGATCCGCCGTGAACGGGACCAGCTCTGCAGAGTGAGTGCGGGCCGGGGTGCGGGCCGGGCCGGGCGCTGTCCGCGGGGTGCGGTGCTCCCGAGCCCGTCCTGCCCCGCAGCCCGGCCCGGGGCGGCGCTCCCGGGGTACCCGGGGTGGGGAATACTCGGAGTCTCCCCCGCGGAGAAAGGGGATGCTGCCTCCGGCAATAAACAAACTTCTGTCACATCCGCAAGGGGGGAAAAAAAAAAAGAAAAACGGGTGAAAAAATAAGGGGAAACTTGTATAACTCCTTTCTGCTAGTCCGTAATGGTGTCTGCTGGGTACTTAGCTTATATAATTATCTAGTAATGCCAAATTACACGTTTCCGATGGCATATTTCATAAACGTGTGTGTGGGAGAATTTGTACTAGAACCCGCAGATTTGTAGAAAAGGTGTTTTGTTTTGTTTTGCCTCGTCCTTGGCTTTAACCCAGACAATCGTTAGTTTGAGGAAATCTGTTTTTCGCTAATTGACATGTTGTGCTGGGTACGGCAGGGACTGTGTGTGGAGAAACAGCTCCGGAGCTCCTCTGTGTGCACCACAAACATGACACTGTAAATGTGGGAAGGGCTGAGCTAATCATGGGAACTCTTCTGGGGGAAAAAGTATTGAATATTGGATGTTTGCATGATGTAGCCTCTGTTGCACGTTTCTCACGGATGTGAGTGGGCAGGGTGGCCTTGGTCAGGCAGACACCACACCAGCACCTCCAAGTGATGAAATGTTACAGAAGGTTTTCAATTTGAGGTTCACGGATCAGCGTTCATACCTTGATTTTTTTAAGACAATGGTGTCGGGCAAGCTTTGAAACAAAGGTGCGTCTTGGAGGAGCAGATTCCTGCCCCTGTATGGTCAGTTCTGGTCCTCTCTGGGAGATGTAAACTGAGCTGCTGTGCTACGGTGACACAGAGGATGAGAGGCAGGCTTGCAGTGACATGTGCAAGTCTTGGGCTTTGAAGTGCTCTGTATTCACCGCTGCCACGTTTTCACACAGGCTCAGATCTCCTTTTACCACCCAAACATCTAAAAAAAAAAATAAAAAAAATCAACCAACCAAAACCAAATCAACCGCAAAAGAAATGTAACCCTGAAACGAAGCAAATCCCTCCCGAAAAATAAAAAATTCAGCATCTAGCAGCTCCAGCTGTGACATTTGTAGCAAACTCTTTTGATGGTTAACTGAGCGATGAGCTGTTTAAAAACTGTTCTTTGGCAGGAGTTACTGATTGTATCTAAGCATTATGATCTGAATATTACAGAGCTTTTGTTCTGGATTGACAGGGAGAAAATACTGTGTTTTTATATTTGCTTGGGCAGCACTTTCCAGTCGATTTTCTCAAGGCAGTTGAGAATATGTTGATTTAGTCTTCAGGGATATGTTTGCATTTTAGTCTTATTCTACAGAATAAATCTGATACCCCAGTCACTTGCTGCTTGTAGTACCTGATGTAAATCACCTCACTCCCAATATACTCAATATCGTATCTCTTCCCTCAAGAAGTGTCATTAATTTTAAATTGCTTTTACATGTACGGTGTTCATTTACTTGTTGGAATCCTTTGGAGACTCCTGGGAGTGCTGAGTCTTTTCTGCACTGATGAACTGCCTTGCTTCATTTTCTGCTCCGTGTGTTGATTTGGCTGGGATTTGTGTGTGTGTCCCCCAGACTTCTGATCTGTGTCACACACAGGACCTTTGCCAGGCTTAAAGTTGTCCAGTATTTTTAAAAGAAGTAGCTTAGTGAAAGTAAATTCAGCAACCAGTTGTCCTATATACAGCCAGGATTAATTAATCATGGAAATATCCCCTCATCCTGCTAATTTTAAGCCCTCATCGTGAAAGATTTCAAATAGCAAAGAACGTTTGCATCAGAACTTGGAAGTGTTTTTGGAATTGGCTCGAAAACAGTTTTGTTTTTCGTTTCCTTAATCTGTAAGCTTGTTTATTTTCCTCCCTTGTCCTGCTCTGGGTTTTTTCCCCCTTTGGTCACTGCCTGTATTCCTTAGTCAGGTGTTTGTGAGGCTGTTGAGCATCGCCAGGCGTTCCAAGTATGCCGTGCATCCCTGCACTGCCATATTAACACTTTCTAAAGCCCCGAGCCTGCTCCCCGTGGAATTTTGGCTGTGTGAGGCTCCAGCTCCTCGTTCCATCCACAAACCTGTCCTTCTGCGAGTGCCTCCCTGCTCTTCAGAGACGGCGAAGCGCCGAGGGAGCTCCAATGACTTGGCAAAGCAAAAAAAGAAGATTCCGAGCGAGGCGATGAAATTCCTGGCTGTGAGTGCGTGAAGGACCCATCATCCAGAAGGAAGGAAGTTATTTAAGGCCCAGGGGCGATTTTGGCACCCACCCAAACGGATGTGCACAGGCCATGGGGAGCTGTGTGCTGGAATCCCGAGACTTTCTCGCTGTCACAGGGGGAAGGTTCTGTAACTCATTAATGCTTTTAGGAATGAGCACTTCTGACACCGTGACTTCCTGGCAGAAAGGGAGGAAATGAAAGAAGGAGCTGGATGATTCAGGATGTCCTGCTTTGCATTTGTGTCCTGTCCTCTGTCTTCATCCTTATTTGGCGATGGGAGCTCATTGACTGGAGCAAGGGAAAGCTTACAGCACATGGTGAAGGGCTTTAAGAGAGTTTGCAGGAGGCCTGGGTCTCATGTGTATGTTATTTTCTCTTTTTTCCTTCCTTTTTCTCTTTTTTATCCCCCTTTTCTTTTTTTTTTCCTGACACGGTAGTAAAAAGAGGACTAAGTGTACTTACAATTTAAAATACATGTATCCCAAATATTTAAATGAAAATTTCACAATGTTTCTCTCCGACAGCAGATTTTGTTACTTGTAGCAATTACTTCACCACAACATCCTGTACGAATTTTTCTCCAGCGCCTTCCCAATCCCTGATTCTCCCCGGTTGGACAATAGAGACAATTTCATGAGAAGTTTTCCTGTGCCCTGAGCTTCACTTCTGTTTTTGACACTTCCCGTGGAGTCGCGGTTGCAGGGCGAGGGCTGAACCTTTGTGCTGCTCGGAGCTGCCTCAGCTCCTCAGGCTGAAACCAAGATGACACTGGCCAGCTGTAGATTTAATTTCATTCTTTGGAGCTGCACAGATATAATTGTGCAAAGCCTCTGCAGAGAAAGTGAAAAAAAAAAAAAAAAAAATCCAACCGAGCAAACCTTGAATGGAAATTAATGGAAGGAAAACTGTTCTGGCTGAATGTGCTGGGGTAGTTTAGTGTCTTAATAGCTAAAAGAGATAATAACAAATCTCCAGTTTATGGATTTATGTTCCTTTCTGACTCCCCAAATCTCCAGTTTATGGATTTATGTTCCTTTCTGACTCCCCAAATCTCCACTTTATGGATTTATGTTCCTTTCTGACTCCCCGTTTTCACTCAATTTTTGTTTCTCTAAAGCCAACCCAGCCTCAGAACATGAAGTAGAAAAAAACGCAAGTTTTGAGAAAATGCCACTTTACCTATTAAAATAAGTTTTTGGTTCACGTGAAAAGAAAGGTACATGAAGAAAGAATAGAAAGAACATGAAGTTCTTTAATTGCATCTTTGAAATGAAAAACAGAAAAGTCAGAGAGAAGGATCAAACTAAGTGCTCTGAAGCCTTGCTTTTTACCTTGTCTCAATAAATCCAAACAACTTTCCCAGCTTGGGTATTAAAATATAAACCTTCCAGAAGTGCCTGGGATTTGATTAAACACAAAAATGAAAACAATTCTTTTTAAAAATTGAGTGCCACTGACTTCTATGTATTTTATGAGCTTTGACACAATGAGATTGAAATGTGTTTTCTTTTCTTTTCAAAATATAACTGTATGTGTGTTTTAGCAGCAACTGGTGTCTTCCAAATCAAGCCTGAGATGTGATCTCTGCAAATCTCAGATGTAAAGTATCAGCTACAATAGGAGGTTTGTGTTTAATTAGATAAAAATGAGAGCAAAAAAAAAAAGTAGATAACAAAATTTGCATCTTCTCTGATGTGCTGAAAAGAAATGGGCCCTTGAGAGACATTTAAGATGCTGTCCATAGGTCTTTACCATCTTAGGAACTGTAGTTCTTTTAAAAAAGAAAGGAAATCCAAAGCAAACTGTGAGTAGAACCAAGTCATCAGGCACAATCTGGTTTTTTTTAGGGTTTTCTCTTTTTAAAGCCTTAATTATAGTAAATCTGTGCCTTAGAACTGTTCAAGCCAGAGAGTAATTTTGTAAAAATGGGTGACTGCAAATTCCAGTCATAGTTTGAGTATTAATTAATCAGCTCCTTCTTGTTGTTGCTATTTATTTTGGTTAAATTGCATTTAAGGAAGTTCCTGAATGGTTGGTGCAACTCCCTGTGTTTGCTTGGCAAAGAAAAGTTTGGGGATTGTGCAGAACTGGTTTGCACTTCACTATATATTACATTTTTCAAAGAAAACAGTTGCTTAATAATTGTGCTTCCTGCAATTTTTATGTTTTTCATTATCCTTCTCAAGGGAGCTTCAATTTGGGTTTTTGAGGAGTTGAAGGGCAGGCTGTGTCCCATCAGAGGGTTGTGGGGCTTTGGGTTTTTGGGCTTTAAATTTCCACTGTGGAGCCTGTTCCAAGAGGATTTGTCCTCCATGGAGTAGGTTTTTTTTAATCAGTTTTCTTGGATGTGAGATTAGATAAAAGAAAAGGAAGATTTTCACAGAGTTGTTCACTTTAACGCTTGCAGGGTCATTTCTGCCTTGCTTCAGGGTTTGTTTTTTTTCCCCTTTGGAATTCCTTGGACTTCAGGTGAGTTTTTTGCCTGTGTGCAGTGTTCTGGAATATTAGACCCTGGAATTTTATAACTGATCTGGTTGGATTTGCAGTTGCATTCAATATAGAATTACTGCAAGCTTGTAAATATTTAAAAAAAAAGAGAGAAACTTTTTTTTTTTTAATCCCCTACTAATGAAGGATTAATCAAGCTTCCAAATACATGTGATATGAGAGACTGCATTTTAAATTAAAATATACTCATGCACAGCTTTCTCTTTTATTGTGCTTGAGCCTGGCATAGTCCTTCACTGAATTAGAAATACCATTTTAATGTTACTTAAGTATACTAATAGAACACGTGATCTGTTATAATAAAATAATGAAAAGTCAGAGCCTGCAGCAGCTCACAGACTTGTGCTGAAAAAAATTATGACTAAGTGTACACCACTAGCACAGAAATTAATGCAAGGGGCACATTGACCTGTGCAGCTCTTGCTGGCTGTGGGCAGCTTTTTGTTGATAATTATGGATGTAGGAAGGAATTTAAGATATTTAATATTGTCTTGTTATATTCTGACAGTCAGATTTAAGCATAATGATGGTAATGGAGGAATACTTTAGTTTATATGAGGTGTCTTTTTTTCTCCAAAGCTTAAATTGGTTTAGTGGAGTTAAAAACTGGCTGTAAAAAGAAATGTTGCTGAGGAAATGTGAGGAGAATAAATGGTGAGGGAAGTGCAGCTGTGCTGATGGATCCAGCTGCTTTTCTTGTCCTTTACCCTGGCTCTGCAGATGGTCACTGAGGTGTGATTTCACAACAGAGCTTGTGCAAGATCCTGCTCCTTCTGCAGAAATCTCTCCTCTCCTGCCTGTGTCTGTGTCTGCTGCTCTGCCTGAGAACTCAGAACCCACCAGAGGAGCCCCGAGGAGTTTTCAGAGCTCTGCCCACCAGCACTGGGCTGGCCACAGGGAAAAAATCCCACTGAAAACATGCAGTATTTGTAGTTAATTTATTAATGGGTTACTTGAGTTACATGCAGTATTTTTAGTTAATTTATTAATGGGTTGCTTGAGTTACTTGCAGTATTTTTAGTTAATTTATTAATGGGTTGCTTGAGTTACTTGCAGTATTTTTAGTTAATTTATTAATGGGTTACTTGGGAATGAGTGGCTTGGGGCAGAATGAGACCATCACCTCCTGCCTTGGCAAGGTCGAGTGACAGAGCAGAGGGAGCCTGAGAGATGCTGGAATTCAGAAATTACAGCAGTTTTTGAGTAGCACATATTTTAATTGGGTAGTCTCAGGTCTCTGTCTCGAGAGGAACAAATCACCTTCTATTGTTATCTCACAGCCAAAAAAAAAAGGATTGAGAGGGTCTGGGTAAGCCCAACATGGAGTTGAATTATTTATTGGTATAACAACAGTGTTGCTGTTGTTAACCTGGAAAAAAAAGGGTTTTGTGTTAGCACTAACTTAAAAAACCCAAACATGAAAATTGTGGGGAATTTACATGAGGCAGGAAATACACCAGCCAGTTTTTATTTCACTGTATACAGGAGAAACATTCTGAAATGAGCTGAGGAAGGAATTTTCTGTGAGGTCTGATAAACCTTTCCATCTCACCTTTAGGTAGTTTGTTCCCTTTCGATTACTAAGTAATAAATTTTCCAGTAAAAAAGCTCCTCCCCCTTTTTGCCTGTGTTACCTTTTTTTACAGCTGCATTTCTTCTCCCTCCATTGCCCTGGGGCTTGACTGGGCTGTGCAAAGTGTGCAAATTCCACTGCCAGAACACAAGAATGTCTCTTGGAGGAAGAAATGTCAGCTGGCAGAGCTGAATTTTTGGGGAATCATGTTCTTTCTTCTGAGGACTTCTTAATTTTTATTTTTATTTTTTTTGAGGAGGCAGTGGATTTTTTTTTTCCTAATCACTGGAAATTAGTAATCAGATGATTCTCAGTGTCACTCAGATAAAATCATGGTTACACTTTTGGAAAAGAACTGGGAAAGGCTCATTCAGTACTCAGCACCTCTTGGCAAACTTCTGTGGAGGAGCCTTTGTCATGCTGAGTCCTGTGTGAGCAGGAGGAAGGGGAATTCCAGCAGAATTTCTCCCTGCTGGCAGCTCAGGATGGGATCTCCACCTGGATCCTGCCTCATCCAGCACTGGGAAGCATCAAGTTCAGTCCATACCAGGGGATGCAAAAGGAGCACATTATTTCACTTTGCATCCTGAGCACCAGGATGGAGATATTCCAACAGTGTGGGATGCTTTGGATGAACAAGAATCTTCTTAAAATCCTCCTTATGGGGTTTTTATAACAAACCCTTGAAACTTCCTGGCAACTCTTCTCCCTTTCTTGCAGGGTTTTGTACAACTCAGCATTGTTCTGTGCTTTTCCACAACTTTTTTCTTTTTCAGTGTGGTGGGAAGATGAGTCAGCAGATTGCAGAGCACATTCTTGGGGGGGTGGGGGGGAAATGTTCTTTTTGGATATAGATATGTGAATATTTCTGTATGTATTGGTAGATTCAATTCATATATTAAGTTATTAATTTCTTTCTCTAAATGGCCGTGCTGTCAAATGTTCAGTGTTATGCAATCCAACCATTTGAAATACAGGCAAACCTTCCATCCCTGGCTTTCTCAGGATCCCAGTTATGGGGTTTTTTTGTCTGTTTTCAGACAGTTTCTGGCAGTTTCTTTTCCTGGTGCCTGGGGGGGTCACTGTGGCTCTGGATGGGGTTTGTCCTTGCACAGAGGAGTCTCAATTCTAATCCTGGCCTTGGAAACTGATCCTGTAACTTCATCTTTTTTTATTATTGTAGTGTCCCTCAGTGTAGCTACCACATGGAGAGCTGGGCAGATACTGTTACTGTAACTATTGCATGTTTTTGTCATCATATTTAACTCATACTTCAGAGACATGAAACTATGGAAATGCAGGCCTTGGTAAATAAATGTATCAGCTGATGATCAGAATTTGTAATTCTGTGTATCCTCTGTGTTGTGTTTTAAATATCCAATCAATAAGTTCATTCTTCTGTCCATAAGGAAGTTTTCATTGGCCTGTGGTTCCTTTATCCTGATGATGTGTAGTGTTGGCTGTGAAAAATCAGTGGTGCACAGACAGGAAAGGGAGATGGAGAGCTTGGATTTCTGGTTCTGTAGAATTTCTTAACTTGAGTTTACAAAGTTGATTTAGGGCAAATATTGAATGCAATGGTACAATAAGTCCTGAGGAAGCCTCTTAACTCAGAAAAAAGCCCCAAACTCCCTCTCTGTGCCATAGTTTAGCTCAATGTGCCAAAGGGGTGCCTGAGCCTTGCTGGCAGCTCCTGCTCAGGATAAGGGACTGGAACACCAAGAGATGGGAACAGCTGCAAAACATCTGGTGGGAAGAGGCAGCCAGGGCAGGAATCATCTGGAATCTCTGTGCCACTGCTGGCAGTGCTGGATTTTCTGCCTGGTGAGCTCTGCCTTTGGCTTAGGTGAGGAAAATGCAATGTTTAATGGGATGGTGGTGAGGCTAAAGAGAAAGAGGAGGCTGAAAGCAAAGATTGGAAATTCAGCTGTCCAGCTGGTTGGAGACTCAACAGGAGATTTGAAGTTGTGTTGTCTGTTTTCCTTAGAAAAATGAGACTTTACATTAAATTAGGGTAGCTGGATACTCTTCTGGACAGAGCAATGCTTTTCTAATAATTTTGTTTTGCATGCCTTTTACTGAGAAATAGATTTTAATCAAATGTCTGCCTCTTACTGGGTATTTTTTTTTTTTCTAGCAGTATTAAACCTCACTCTGTGCCATGCAATGTCACTGCAGTGTGGATGATATGTTAGATATCAGGGAAAAATTCCTGACTGTGAGGGTGGGGAGGGCCTGGCACAGGAGCTGTGGCTGCCTCTGGATCCCTGGAAGTGTCCAAGGCCAGGCTGGACAGGGCTGGGGATGGTGGAAGGTGTCCCTGCCCGTGGCTGGGGTGGGACAAGATGATGAAACCAGTCTGTGATGTTCAGGTGACAAATTCACCTTGAAATCCCACCTAAGTACAAGGAAAATGTTTAAAAATCCTCTAACACATTGCAAATATTGAAAATCAACACAGGTTGAAAAGCAGTGTATTTTTCCAAAACAGACTCCTTTGCATTTATTGGGAATTTGGATTTTTTTTGAGTTGTTGCTCTGACTGCAACTTTTCTGAGGCTGCCCTGCAGTCAGCCCAGACAGACACCTGTGCTCTAAGCTGGGAGACTTCTGGAATTACATTTATCTTCCATGTTATTCTGTGAACTGCTCTTTGTTAAAGGAAAAGTTTAATAAGAATTTGTCTTGTTGCCCAGGTTTGGCAGAGTCACACAACATAGTAGTCTGTCTTCTCAAAACCACAGAGTGTCTTCATGTTCCTGACACTTAATTTCAGCTCCCTGATTGAGGTTGTTCATGGAAATTATGTAGTGAACTGCCTACTTCCTTCTCCAAATTGACAGTTGTGTGGGCTTGGGGAAAGCATTAATGTCACTGTTCTGGAAAACAACCCCCAAGCTTTGTATCCTCATGCGACAGGAGATCTGAAAGTGAAAGTACTTCTTGATGCTTTCACTCATTCTAATTGTTCAGCTTGCAGCACTGATAGTAATACCTTTGAACAGATATTTGACAAATTACTGGTAAAGACTCTCAGGTTTTTTTTCTTTTTCCCCTGCCACATTCTTTTCTTCTCTCTCTGAAGTAGACTTTAGAGTTGAGTAACAACTTTACTGTAGCCTTTAGGGTTGAATGTATGATTAACTTAGCACTAACATGAATTAGAAAAAAAAAAAGCTCCCAGGGATTTGGAGTACTAGTATTAATTAAGGACTTATTTTCTGGTTTTTGTTATGCCATTATGTGCTAGCAGACTAAAAACAGCATTTCTCTTCCTGTTGCTGCTTCCAGGAGAACAAGTGTATTCTAAAATGTTCATGCATCTCCTCCAGGAGTGCTTTCCTCAATGCTGAGGTGTCCAAAAAACCAGGAACTGAGAATCTGCCCTTGCCTTCTGTCCATCTCTGGGTGCTGAGTGCTCTCCCTGCCCAACCTGCACATAGGAAATCCAAATTTGCTCCTTGTCCCCAAAGTCACTGCTCTGTCCTTGCAGTGCCCACCTGGGTGTGATGTGCACACCTTTAGTGTGCATGAATCGTGGGGAATTGGATGTTCAAAAAGAAAATCTGAAAAAAATTCTCCAGCCAGCCCTTAAAGGAACGGTGGGATGGGCTCAGAAAGTGCCCTGGTGATGGGATGGTGTTTGTGACACACCTTGTCTGCCCATGGATAGGACCATGTGCAGGTCTGGGAAGGAGGAGCAGGATGTTCAGTGCAGCAGATGCTGCTGGCCATTTATTTGGGCTTGTTGTAGTCACCCAGGATTTTTTTTACCCAAGCATCCACTTTTGGCCCTTGGTAGAAGGTGAAGGACTGGGGGGAGGTGAGAATTTAAAGATGAGGCGTCCCTGTGTGTGAAAAGCTCCCACATTGCCATGCTGTGATTCTCCTTGGAAAACCTTTGTCACCTGCCCAGAAGGGCTGGATGGTTCCCCCGGGGTCTCAGAATTTTACCCCAGGGACAGGGGTAGAGATGAGCTTTCTCCAGACCCATCATTGCTTGGGGAAGGTGGGCTGTGTTTGAATTCTTTCTGCATTCTTTTTGAACTTGGGAGGTTACAGAAGTGCCACGTGGCCAGGGGGATGCTGCACTGTCAGAACACTTCCTTGAGCTCAGAAAGGAAGAAACAATGTGAGTTAATAGGAAAGATCCTCCCTGATCAAATGTGGGTGGAGATAATTCCTCTTTTAGGGCACCTGGTAACTCATGCTGCACTTGGAGGAGAGGAAGAAACAACCAGTTCCCCCAAAACTTGCCCTGAGTGTGTATTTTTAAAATTTTCCATTTAATCAGGAAGAGAGATCTCGCAATAATTGTGAATACTCTGCAGTGAGTGCAGAGGTGGTGTCTGCTGGCTGGGCACGGTGTAGTAGGTGAGTAGGAAGGTGTTTGTTTGCTGCTGGTGTTCTGGGGGATTCCTCTGTTTCTTGAACAAATGGAGGAAGCAGCACTGACCTCCCCATGGCTTCATCCCAAGGATCACCCTGTGAGAGCTGGATCCCATCCCTGGTGCAGTTTAGTGTGTGCTTGGCTTTCAAACTGCTAGCAATAAATTAAATGATAACCTATTGCTTTAGATTAGTGCTTGGCACCGTGGAGCCCTGAGCTGATTTGATGATTTTCCTGCTTTGATGGATCCCTGGCAAAGCCATGGTGCCTTGACAGGGAAAAACACAACTCCAAGACTGCAGCAGGTAATGGTGATGAATTTTAATAGGAATCTTTGTCTCTGAATAAAAGTTTTATATAAGATTAAGTAACTACCAGTGCTCCTTCTGGAGGCAGACAGAAGCATGTTGCTGTTTTAGCTGCCAAAGTTGCTGAACATTTTCGTGGTGCCTGGTGATGAATTGTCTGAAGTATTCCCTCTTCTGTTTTCTGTATGTGCAGATTTCATTCAATTTGTAAAGCTTCCTGTGTAATGATTTCTTTTCCCACCTGTTTCTCTGTGCTTTGCATTTTGCTGTTGTGCTTTTACCTGGGGAAGGTCCAGGTGACAGTCCCAGCTCCCAGTGAGGGGAGTGTTCTTACAGTAGTTGGAATTAAAAACTGAAACCTCCAAAGTCCTGCCTCCTGGAAATAACCTGAGTAGGTTACACCACCAATTCTGATGACAAAAATACACCTTCTGTTTACCTATCTGCATTTTAAATTGATTAATGTCCAGTCCTTCAGGCAAAGGACCAGAATGAAAAAAATCAATTTTTCCCTGATGCCTGACATTCAGTTATTATTGTTCTATTCTTATCACAGAGCTAATGGGAGATGTGGGTAGTTACACTGAATAGTGATTCTGGCAATGCATTTGTTGGGTTCATATCTTTCAGATTAATTCACTTTACAGTTAGAGAATTGGTCCTGAAAAGCTGAGAATGTCATTGCACATCACTGCAAGTAATGAAGGTTTTGCCATTAGAGCTTAGAACATTCTGGTGATTTTGCTGGTGGCCACACTTGGTGGAGAAACCTGAGGTGCTGAAATTCATGAGATCAATACTCTGCCATCTGTGAGAGCCTTTGGAATCTCCTGACTTGTATTCAAGCAGAGACCCCAGCAATAATTCATCATTTCAAGCAAGGAAATGCCTGTTTTAAGTGAATGCCAAATTTATTTAGATTGAAACAGGCAACTTATTGAAAAAAAAAAACTTTATCCAGACAAATATTAGACTAAATAGATGTGATGAGTGCTATCCTAGCAATTTTTTTTTTTCTTCCTAAAGAATCAGCACGACAGTTGTTTGTTCCATCACACCAGCAGTCTGTCTGCTCCAAGTCATGTGCTCAAGCATCTCTGTGTTGGCTCCAAAGCCAAAAACCCCCTCCTGCCTGAGAGAAAAACTGAAGAGTTGTTTTCTTCAAAGCACAGCAAGGAAAGGCTCGTTGCATCCTGTTTCTGTGTCTCTGGTTTGGTTTTTTTTTTTTTTTTTAAATTCCAAATGGACAGCCCTGCCTTATTCAGTAATTCTTAAAATGACAGCAAGTTTCTTCTCAAAGCTTGGAAATGATAATGAAGAATTGAGTTCTGTCTTCTCACAACAGTGATTTTTCCAGGGTAAAACATGGAGTTTGTGTCCTGGAGTTGATTGCTTTTCTCTTGTGCTCATGGGGTAAGAAAAGCTGCTTCAGGCATATCCTGGGAAAGACACACCTCACTTTGACTTTAGCCTGGAATTTGTTTGCTTCACTGGGTGCATTTGATAGGGAAAAAAAAATAATCCAGTGATTAATCATTCAGTTTTGCATTTCTGAATTTTCAAAAAATGTGTTTCTCTCTTAATGATTCATCTTTAAAACAGATTAATTTGGATGTTCTTGTAAGCCACACTTATCTACGTGGGGGATTTTTCAGTGAGGATACTCCAGGATTATTGGTGTGTGATGAAACATGGTATGAGGACAGAAATTATGTTTCTCTTTAAAAAAGATAGTTTAAAAATAATTTTATTTTGGTGCAAATACTTCATTTTTAACATATGATAGTTGTGATAGTAGCCATGCATCCTCTCAGTTCCTCACTGGGTGTGAGGATGTCCTTTTGTATAATACATTTTCAAAGTGAACATTTTATGAAGTGATGAATAGATATAGTTTTGGTTATTGGTGAAATTTATTTATTTTTAATGGAAAGTAGTTCTGTTCTTCATACTTCTGAAGAAATAGATTCACTTCCTCAAATTCTTCATCCTAGCAACACTCTATTCCCTGGGAACATTGCATTAAATGTGGTGAACCAAAACAGGTATTTGCTGTTAAATATTTACTCTTGCAGCAATTTATTGTTGCAGTTGGAAGCAGGAAATTTTAAAGGAGGCTTTAAGTTGTCATATTGGAATGAAATGTTTCCATAGGAACTGAAGTTGTTAAAATATTCCTGGAAAACTGAACTGGTGTCTGTAGTTCCAAACTTAACTCCTGTATAAAGTTTTGTTTTTCTATTTTGTCTTGATTAAAGATGTTAAAATGAGGTTTCAAGCAGATGTCTCCTTAAACAAAATTGAAAATAACCTTAAAACCCTCGGGCCAAGCACTTTCCCATTTCCAGTGACTGTGTTTTGAATGTGTGTTTGGCTGGGCTTGATGACTTTTTACTGATACATAAATAAGAAACTTTTGAATGAATTGTTGGTTATACAGTCCTGTGAAAATCAGTCAATAAAAACATTTAGGCAAACTCTGTAGGAAATTACAACACAACCTTGAAAACACACAACTAAAAATAGCACGGAGTGCAGTGCTGTGATTCAGGAGCTGTGTGAGCAGAAATGCAGAGTCACCAAGCCACTCCTGCAGGTGGAGAAACTCGACATGCCTGGGTTTGGGCAGGACCTCACCGATGGGGAGGCTGGATATCAATGTTTGTCACTGTTTTATCTGGGATAAAACACACTTTATTGAATTCAGAGTTGAAATAACACATCTCATGGGGGTGACCGTGCAGCTTGGGTCCTTCTAAATAACAATGCAGGTGCAAGAATGGAGTGATTGAACTCTGAGCTCTGCTCCATCACTCTTCCCCTCCCAGCACTGCTTCATCCTGCTCTGCTCTTTGTGCAGGACAAATTTGGAAGCACTTCAGAAGAAGCTGGAGGAGCTGGAGCTGGATGAGCAGCAGAGAAAACGCCTGGAAGCATTCCTCACCCAGAAACAGAAGGTTGGGGAGCTGAAGGATGATGACTTTGAGAAGATCAGTGAGCTGGGAGCAGGCAATGGTGGTGTGGTCTTCAAAGTGTCCCACAAACCCTCTGGCCTCATCATGGCAAGAAAGGTGAGGGGGTCAGAAAAAGCAACTTGGGGATGGTGTTTATATAGAGGATGTTGTCTCTGAAATACAGGGATTTCGTTTAGAGAAATAACACAAAAATTATTATTTAATGCCAGCTTTCAGAGAAGGGGGTGTGTTTCCAAAAGTAGCAAAGGTTGCACTTCCTCATCCTACATGAGCTTCCCAGTTTTTCAGAAATAGTGTGTTAGTAATAAAAGGATTGACATTTGTTCCTCCTTTTTCCCCTCTCACTCAGGAGTAGGAGACCTAAAAAATGACTGGAAGTTATAAATTAGACAAAAGTGGCAATATTCTGTATTCTGGGCAAGAAGTTTAGAGGAATGGAAAAGGTATCACCTGTTTGAAGAGCTTCCTTCACAGGCACACACCAGAAAAGGGTCTCTTCATGAGACTGGAGAAGAAAAAAAACTCCAAAAAATGGGGATAAGGGAATGCATTGGAGTTCAGTGACACGTCCTGTTCTGTAGTTCCATCCTGGGGTGCAGTTTCTGTGCAGGAAGGGATTAATCCTTCTGTGAGAGTCTTTTCCATGCTTTAGTACCTGGAGCAGTTGTGATCTGGTTTGCAAGAGATCTGAAATTTTGTTTGTTTGAGGTTTTTTTTGTTTTGTTTTGTTTGGTTTTTTTGACTGAAATAGCTGGGTGGTTTAATTCTCATTTTGTTTACATGAGAAGGTTTCACTTCCTGTCAAAATCCCTGGGAACAGAACACTCATCCCAGGTCCCATTGTTTTAGTGCACTGGGAACTTCCCTTTTTTTTTTGGATTGAGAAGTTGAACACTTCAGGTGTTTCTTTTTAAGAAGGGAACAGCATCATCTTCAGCAAAACTAAAGGAAAATGTGCATGTGCTAAGAATAAACTGTGCTGAGGAGTTTGGGAAGAAGTAAAGGAAAATGCCTAATTCTGAGATGTGAGAATTACAAAATGCACAAGTCACTGAGATTTTTCTTGAACTAAATCAATTAAATTGATTTTTGTTTTTTCACCTGCTGTGGGTCTAACAGGAAATTTTGACCCATTTCTTTAATATTTGATGCAACTGAGATGTTTGCTGAATTGCCATTTCTCTTCCATTTATTAATCAAAATTTAATTTCTATAATTCCTTTCACATAAGGAACACACTTGTATGGATAAAGAATTTATTGGGGACAAAGTATTGGGGAGTTTTTAATTGGAAGTTCAGCTCATTCCTTCCACTATTGCTTTACAAACACCTGCACAGATATTTTTCAGCAGCTGCCTCTGAGTCAGTGCATCTTTGACACATTTCCATAAGGAAATATGCTGGAACAAGAAGTTTCTGCTGGAGAAATACTTTGTGAAAAGGGGATAGAATTCTGCCTTTTCATGGGTGGGAAACAAGGGTGGATTATTTTACAGTTAATTGTAGAATAATTCAGGTTGGAAAGTGCCCGTGGAGATCATGAGATGCTCAAAGCAGAGTCAGCTCTGAGATCAGAGCACGCTCAGGACCTGCCAGGTATTGAAAACCTCCCTGAATGGCACAAATCAATCCTGAGGAGTGGATTTGATTGAATTTGATTGGATTTGATTTATTGGGCTTCTTTTGCAGTTGATCCACCTGGAGATCAAGCCAGCCATCCGCAACCAGATCATCCGGGAGCTGCAGGTGCTGCACGAGTGCAACTCCCCCTACATCGTGGGTTTCTATGGAGCCTTCTACAGTGATGGGGAGATCTCCATCTGCATGGAGCACATGGTGAGAGCTCATTTTTTAATTTATTTCTTTCCTGGCAGTTATTTCCTGAGCCTTCCTGCAACCCCTCAGTGCCACCAGCGCTGCCTTTAGCAAAGCTCTCTGCTGGACTGAAGATGGGGTTTGGAAACTCCACGAATTTTAATTCTGCAAATCCGAGGTTGGGATTGATAGGAGATGTTTTATCTCCATCTCCAATGTCTGCCCTGCACAAATGTAGCTTCCCAATTGCTTCTCTTTTATCCTTTTGTTGTTTTTCAAAATATTTACCCAGCCCTGCTACTGAAACACTTGTTCTGATTGGGGTTCAGCTTTGGTTTTTTTTCTGCAGAATGGACCAGATCACTGATACTGCAACTGTGCAGATTCTATTTTTTCTTATTTATATGAATCCATGTTTTGTCCCTTTTTAAAATTTTACAAAAAATGCAAACGTGAAGAATAGTGAGCAAGCCCAGAGGGATCTTACACAACTTTTTTAATGCCAAAAAAATATTTTTCACCGTGTTTCATTTTAATACAAAGTACACATTCTTCTCGACATCTGTTTGCCTTTCTCCAGCCATATGGACTCAAAACATGAAAAGTAAATTTTCTGTAATTAAAGGACAGTCAAATTTGTTGCCTCACTTGATGGAGGTTTTTAACAACATGAAACACAATAGAGCTGAAGACCTCTTTATTCTTTTCCCCTGAAAAGAACTGTTTCTTTAGAGAGAAGCTGTAATTTTTTTCTGGAAAGTACATGTGATTGTTTTAATGCTTCTCTGGCCCCTCAGAATTTTTAAAGGAATCGATGGTTGCTTAGGAACGAGCTCTCACGATCCGACTTTCAGGCATGTGAGAGCTGAGGGGAAGGTGTGCACCCCCCAAAACACAAATTCCTGCTGGGAATTTCAAAGTTGAGCTCTCAGAACTGAAAAGAAGAGTAAAAAAAAAAATAGGAAAGTAGGCATTAAAAAAAACCACTGTTTGGGGCTCTGTTAAATGGCACAGATGTGCACAGCTGTGTGTGTTACCACATTCCAGAGGAGAGCTGGTGATCCAAGAGATCACACGGAGAAATAAAAGGTTTAAAGAGTCTCAATTGATTTTTTTCAAGGAGAAAATCACCAGCAGCATTTAGGCTTTGTAAGTTCCTAAACAGGGAATAATATACCTGACAGGGAATATTATAGCAGACAGCAAACATTTTCAATTTAAGGGAAGGCAGGGTGAAATCAGTGCTGAATCTGCTCCAAGCCACACTGGATACAACATTTTACACATAGAACAACTGATCAATAAGTTATGAAATCAAAGAAGAGGTGGATTATTTAAATTATACTCTTAATTTAGCATTAAGCTTAATGCAGATCATTGGTGGAAGTTTTTGGTCTCCTTTTGGATAAAAGACTGGATGAAAATCTCATCTCCATTGTGGTCTTTTTTTTTTTTTTTAGTTGTTACCACTCAGAAATCTTATTTTTAGCAGTGGGTTACAAAACCTAAGTAGAATTACGAACAAAAAGTTGGAGGTGGAACAGGAATGGAACTTGAGTGTTTGATATTTTTAGGTACCTAAATTCAAGATCAATGCCTAACTTTGCTTAGCAGCAGGTATTTAACAGGAAAAAGGATCTGAGGCAGCTCCTGCAAGACACTGAAGGCTGCAGCTGAATTGTGTTCAGCCTTGTCCAGGATCAGAACTGCTCCTTAGGGAAGGGGAAAAGAGTTTTGGTTTTTTTGTAACAAAATTATGGTTAATATACCAGTGTCTCAGCAGAGAGAGCTGTCCAGAAATTCACACTGGTTTAACAAGAGATTTCTAGAGATTTTGTTTTTTTTTCTGTTGGTGTATTTTTAATCAAGTGTGGAGTATGTGGGTGTGTTTTTTACAAAAATAAGTGATCAGATAAGTATTTATATACTTCCCTTCTCATAAGAGTTGTAGATTTTAGTCCTCAAATACAAAACCTTTGTGTTCCAGTTTTTTTTTTTTTTTTGCTTTCACCATGTGTAAATGTTGATGAGAACTTCCAAAGGGGAGGTTAAGGCAGAAGGCAATTAATGACTCCAGTTGGATCTTTATGTCAACTATTGGGAGTTATCCAGTGCTGATCCAGACAACAGGATATGGTTTTAAATTTGAAAAATAACTTTTCAATTTCTTCTTTGGTTGTATATTCTCTGCTCCAGAGAATCCAGACCTTATGCACAAGTCTATTGTTGAATCAGTTGCTAAAAATAAACAGCATTTTTCCCAGTTTTCCTTTTGAAAAGCTCTTAGCAACAGTGGGATATATTTGCCTTTGCTGGGGGTGTGTGTACATGCAGGCAATTTATTTAATCTAATAAACAAGGCCATGGCTTAGCAGGGAACCTTCAAAACATTTTCTCCCTGTTTTGGTTCTTTCTGTGCCAAACCAACCTTCCATCCTTGCAAGGGTCACCCTGGAGCTGCAGGACTGGCAGAGGCAGCTCCTCCCTGGGACAGGGATCTGGGCTCCCTCCTGATCCTGGGGTGCCCCTGGAAGTGTCCAGGGCCAGGCTGGACAGGGCTTGGAGCCCCCTGGGATAGGGGAAGCTGTCCCAGCCCCATCATTCTGGGATTTTCAAGCAGAAAAACTCTGTCTCTTCCAGTATGATGAGTTTTCAGCCCCATAATCAGAATAAATAACATATTTTCTTTCTGTCTTTGGAGGAGGAGGATTAGCATGGATGACTGTGACAAGAAAAAAATGATTTGGGCTGAAAATGACAGAAACCTGTGAAATCTTTCCTGCTTGCTTGTCCCTGTTTGTGGACAGTGCTTCCTTAAGGAGATCCAAGCCATGGAAATGCTGCTCTGGAAGAGCATTGTGTGCAGTGTTTATTTGAGTGGATGTTGTTAGTGGCCAAATGTTTGTTTAAAATAAACACAAACCCAACTGATTCCTCCTGAGGAGTGATTTATTTGTTTCAGATTTACACCACAACAACGTTAAAGCAAACACGAAATGCAACTTTATTTATTTTTTTTTTTAAACAAATTTAAGTTTCAATTTACATCCCTGCTTAAAACATTTTAGAGCAATTAGATTCGAATTTGACTATTAAATATTTCATACTAGGATGGTGGCTCTTTGGATCAAGTGCTGAAAAAGGCTGGGAGAATTCCAGAGCAGATCCTGGGCAAAGTTAGCATTGCGGTGAGTGGGGGCACGGGAATGGCAGTGCTGGGCCATGAGGGGGAAGGGAACATGCCCAGATTTTTTCAGTGTGTTTTCTTCATTTTGCAGCTTTTTTTTTTTTTTTTTTTTTGTATCTTTGTTTGTGACTGTGGGCACTGGGATGAGTAACACGTTCTGCTGTGTGTGCTTGGAGCTGCTGCTTTTGGATCAGTTGATGCTTTTGGATAAAAGCTGAATTAACACTTCCTTATTTTTCTATATTGCCTTTTCCCTGTATGCAGAACTTCCAGGAAGGGGTTGGGTTTGTTTTTTGTTTTTCTAGTCTGAACTGGAGGTACAAATGAAAACTCAGTGTTGATTGGTAGTGATGGCATTTTGGGATTTCTGTTAAGCTGTATGCATTTGGAATTCTTGTACAGACAAAGCATTCAACTCTCTCTTCTGCTTCCTAAATTAATTTCTTTTCCATTTGTCTCTAGGTAATAAAAGGACTCACATATCTGAGAGAAAAGCATAAAATAATGCACAGAGGTAAGATAAAACTCTGTGTTGTAACTTTCCTTGAGTATAGTTTTTATTCACACTAAAATACCTCTTTTTTTCTGTGCTTGGTTCTTTATGGTTCCATGTGACTTTGGTTCAAAGGGTTTTTCAAACTGTTTGTTTGAAATCCAAATCTCTTACCATGGCTATCAGGTGTCTTCAGCTTCTGTCTTCCTGCAACTTATCTGGGTTTATAATCCATGCCTGAACTGCTGGTCTTGCATTTTATGTGCACACAGAACTTGTCTGTGTTTGAGGCTGATTGCAATTAAAACCTCTGACCTAAATTTCATTTGACTGTTCAACAGCCATTGCCATTAAAACTTTTAAAAGAAAGCCACTTCTTTCCCATCTGTCTTACATTCACATGCTGTTTTTTGAGAGCTCTCATGCAGAACTGCATCCTTTTTGTATTTTGAAACAATTAAAAAGCCATGGTGAAGCTGTGTAAAATGGGAGTGTTGCATCTCCCGGGCCTTTAGTTACTTTAGAATAAGTGTATTGGATTATTTTCTGCTTTTAGTTGCCTTTTTAAAAATCCAGCTCCTCCACGAATCTGTTGCACGTTCCATTACAGAAGAATGACCCTTGGTACAGTAATAAATCCATTATTGCTGCTGTGGGTGTGATGTGAAGGAGGAGCTGGAGCAGCTGCTGGGGAGCTTTGGACCACAGGAGAATATTCAGATTATAAAATATGTGCAGCAGACATTAGTACGTGTCTAAATTTACATTCACTGGCCAGACCAGAAGGAGGAATCAGCAATCCCAGCTTGCACAAGCTGTTGTAGGATCACCTTACACATGGAGTTGTGTTTATCACACATCCCTGGATTGTGGGGTTTTTTTTATACAAATATAGCTCTCTTGTGGAGCCAGGAGGTTGGAGGGAGATTCTAAACATTCCTGGTGACAGTTTCAAAGTAATTTGTCTCTGTTCAGAGCATAAGGACTCCAGGGAAAGAAATCACCTTATTTTAGGGCATCCTGGAAGAGTTACTGCTGCATCTTCTTGTTCACAGCAGTGAGTTGTTACTATGTTGGTTGCTTGGGTTTTTTTGGTTTTTTTTAGGTTGATCTTGCTCAGCTGAGACAGCAGTTTTTATTTATTTATTTTCAGTTTTACAATCTGTAAATCTGATAAATCCAAAAGGAAGCCCTCCTAATCTTGTTTAAGTGCAGCTTAACCTCATGGTATTTGCTGCATCAGAGATTACACTGCAGCTCCATGGACCAGCAGAAATTCCTCTTCTACATTGCTTCCAATTTTACTGGATTGAGTGTGCCCTGCAGTGTAAAATTCCATGTCCACATAGTGGTTTTTAGTTTTCAGCTCAGTTTCCATCCTGTGTGCTCTGACAGCTGCAGGAATTCCTGACCTTGTGCACTTTTTGCAGAAGCTGCTCTGTGATCACATCACATCTGTGATGTCTCATAAAGAGGGAGCCAAAATGACATTTTGGGAGTGGATCATGGCCAGTGCTGGCAGTTAAAAGGAGAATCAGTCAGAGCAGTGAGTGGTTTTCTCATCTCTGGACAGCCAGAGCCAAACTTGCAGCTTCTGTCCTTGATGCTGTCCCTGGGTGTGTCTGTGCCACAGACTTTGTGCATTATTTGGACACCCCTTATGAAGGTTGGAGTGCAGGTGAAGCTGCTTCTGGCAGTTTTTTCCAAACTGCCTCTTCCTTGAATCCCAGCTGAAATGAACAGTGCTGGTAAAAGCACTTTTCCTGTAACTGTGTCAGCATTATTTTATACACAGCTCTAATAATTGGAGATTTCTGTGCTTTGCTGTCTCTACTGCACTGACAAGGTGAGAACAGCATCTCCCATGGGCTGTTTGTTCTCACTCATCCATCCCTGGGGAAAATGTGTGCACTTGGTGGGCTTGTTTTCAGCAGCATTTCTTGGAGTTGTGCTGTGGGGAGAGTGGGTGACTTAAAAATGAAGAGACATCCCTGTTAAACATGAGAACATAGCAACAAAGGGCCAAAAAATCTGTTCTTAAATCTAAAGACAGCCAGGCTTGTGAGAACTTATTTGCAGGAAGGAATTTATTCCACTGCTATGTTTTATTACTTGTGTGGCAATATCAGCAAGTTTGGAATATTTAACCTAAATTGCTTTTGTGTCCTGGACTAAATAGGAAAAGACAGCTCAAGGAAGAAGTTTTTGGGGCTTATTAGAGCAAGAAGGGAAAATACCTTTTATAGAGGAATATACAGTTCTTTTCTAGAGGGTTTGCTCATGTGGAGCACTGTGCTTTGTGTTCTGGTCCTCTCTGAAGAGATTTCAGGAATGAAATCACAAAACCTCTGGAAGTTCAACTGGTGGGATCCAAGGCAGGCACAGGAAGGGAAGGGACGAGGAGCATGACTGTGCTGGATATTTTAAAAATACTTTCTGTTAAATAAAGGTATCTCTGGTGCTGTCTGGAGTTTAATCCTCTCTGGAATGTCTCTGTTTTGAACCCCAGCTAGAGGCAGCAGGGATCACCCAGCAGGGAAGTGCCATGGTCTGTTCCAGGGCTGCAGTTCTAGAGGATTCCTGTGAGATCCTGCCTTGGGAAATGGACATTTATTGGAAGATCCCAATGATGTGCTGCAAGACACATCCCTGGTCTATGTCCTCACAGTAACTGGTACAGAGTGAATTCTGTCTGGGCTGAAGGTGGTGTGAAACATCCAGGGCCACCTTTCAGAATGAACTTGTGGGGCAGAGCAGAGGAAGGAACCTCTTACAGAGATTATCAGGCATTCTGGAAACTTCTCTGTGTTGCCAGCTCCCTCTGCAGTGTCATAAATCCATCCCCCTGGCAAAAGACTTCTCTAGAATTCTCTTCCTGGCTTCTCTGGGATGGTATATAAAATATCTTCTACTTTCTTTTAAAGTGAAATGCTTACATAACACATTTTGTGTTCCTTTTGTCTGTTCCTTGCAAGTTTCAGCATACATTTTGCAGGATGCCTTGGCATTCCTGTTCTTCTGGCAATACAAATCTCTGGTTTCCAGAGAAACTGCTCAAGTGCTCAGAGGCTCTGGAGTGAAAATAGAATAGGTGCTACATTTAGAGGGGTGGAAAGGCAGCAGCCTTCCAAACATCACACTGATCACATGGGGTGCCTTGTGTGGAAAATGAAAATACTCCGGGGAGGAGAAGCTTGGTGCAGAAATGCAGAGAGGAGATGGGGTTGCTGTGCTGGACTGAGAGCTGCAGTGTGGCACTGCCACCTGCAAAAACACTGAGGGGCAAAGGGAAGCCATCAAGAGACCAGGGGGGGATTCTGAAACTTAAAGATGCTCATAAAGAGGATTTTGTTTGGTGCACTGACAGTGGAATGGTAATGATTTTTTTCTTTGTCATTTAATTATGAAGTATCAATGAACCCTGGAGATGAAAGTGGGGATTTCCATCTTTGTTCTGAGTTGAATTTGTAGCTGTTCATTGATGAGCAGCACAAATCTGGGTATCTGTGATTTGTGCAGGCTCTGCTGTGCTTCCAGTTTTGCAAACACTGTTTTCTCCACCTTGCTTTTGCACAGAGCTTTGGGTGCAGATCCCTGTGCAGCTGGGAATCTCTAATTCTGCTCTCTGCTTCCCTGCTCCAGCTGCTTGGGCTTTGGCTTTGGTTGTTTTTTAGCTCTTGCTGGAGTTTTAAACTGGTAGGTCAAGCTCCCAGCCTGGATTCTTCCTGTCCTTGTGGTGAGGTCCCAGCAGGCAAGGCTTGCCCAGAGGAGGCAGAGCTTGCAGAAGGTGCCAGGTGTGTGCCCAGCAGGCCAGGTCTCCTCCCAGGGCTGGGGGATTGAAAGCAGCACACACAAAATACCTGCCTGGATTTTCCATCACACAAATCAGACCAAGAAACTGTGCCTGGATGGTTTCAGTTGCCTGGAAGGGGATGGCAGGGACAAAAAAATGAAACCACACTTTCCTAAAGTAGAGAATTATCCAAACTTTGTGTTACTCCTCAAAAGGGAGCTGGGAGGGGAACAGCTGAAATTGTTTTATTTTTCTCTCCCCATGGACCTTGCTCAGTGAGGCATAAACCTGCATGGGGATCTTTGTCACATCAGTGTCCTGTTCCCAGGGACATCCCGACCTAAGGGCAGCTCCTGGAAGAGATCTGTGCTTAAAAGTGAAAAGCAAATGAAAATGTGACAGCCTGTAAACTTCTGAGTCTGCTCTAAAGTGAAATTAAGATTCTCTTGCTTCAAAACAATTTTCCAGTTCCCTTTTTTTTTTTTTTTTCTGCAGAATTACTCTGCCAATGTGGGCTGTTTGGTTGCTTATTTTGATAATGTGTTGGTAATGACCAGCTAAGCAGTGAGATAGAGTGAAAAACCTCCTTACAGCTGTAAAAGAAACACTGAACACTTGTTCCCTGTACCTTTGCATTCACAAAGAGCTGTTATTAGTTGCTAAGCTACCAGTGACCCTTATTAAATTTCCATTTAGGAAAAGTGATGAATTCAAAATCGTGAGGGGCCTCTGTCACAGGAAAAAAACAACCTCAAATTACTCTCAATACACATTTTCAATAATAGAATTATTTTTTCAGAGCTTAAAAAAAAGCCAAAACAAAACAAAAAACCCCAAATCTAAACCAACAAACAAACCCAAGACCACAACCCCCAAAAACCCCAACAAACCCAAACCCAGAAAGCAAGAACCCACTCCAGGGAGTGTTTGGCCATGGGATGATTTATGCCTATGTAGATCTGAAGGAATGATAATGAGGCTGCTGTAATTAATTGACCTTTGTAAAAGAAATATGTAGGGCCTCTTTATTGATCATTTCTAGTATCAAAGTATTATCATTCTGGAGGAGTTATGCTGTTGTACACTTATTTATCTCAAAGGAGACCATTTATCTGCAAGGAGGATGTGGATGCCCAAACTTAATATTTAAAAGCCAGGAAATAGGGTGAGGTCAAAAAGCTGACAACCTTTTTTGCATGTGTAATTTCGAATATTTCTTTTTATTTATTTGTAATTCAATAGAGGAATCTGTGAGATGGACCTGGGAGGGACCCAAATCTCTGATTATTCCCAGAAAAGGGACAGAATTGTATCACAGAAAGGAAACAAAAGGAGTCACATGAGAATTTTCACCTTGCATTGTCAGATTTCCTGTTTATCTCCTCAATCATCCATTCTTTGGTTGTTTTGTTATTTTCTTTTCTTTTTTTTTTTTCTTTTTTTTTTTAAACAGATGTTAAACCATCCAACATTTTGGTAAACTCCAGAGGTGAAATCAAGCTCTGTGACTTTGGTGTGAGTGGGCAGCTGATAGATTCTATGGCAAACTCCTTTGTTGGCACACGCTCCTACATGTCTGTAAGTACAGATTTAAGTCCAGATTCTACAGCTCTGACTTTGTTAGGCTTGAGTTGTCCCAGTTCTGGTGATCAAACAAGAACCAACTGTTGCTCTTCCTGCTTCAGCTCTTCCTACATTCCAGGAATATTCTGGTGTCAGACTGTGTGTGTGAGGGAAAGAACTGCTGCAGGAAAAGCCAAAAACTTGGAATATTTGTAACATTCCAGAAGAGCTGGGGCTGTTTCTAGACTGCAGAACTCAGTCAGTCCTTGCCTTTGGGGGTTGTACATGTGTGTGAGAAAAGCCCAGTGTTTATAATTTGTTTTCCTTGGGAAGTGTGGTTCTCTTCCCACTGCAGCATTTGCTGGGGTTGCTCTGGAGGATGTGGGACTGCTCCCACATCCCAGCGTGGCTGCAGCAACAGGGGAAATCCTGGGAGTGGGTGAGGAATTAATCTGGGGCTGTTTCCAGGGTGTTGTGGGCATGAGGAACACCTTGGAACTTCTCCCCAGATGAGCTGTGTGTGCAAGCCCCAGGCAATGGCAATAGCAGCTCTTTTATTCTCACACACCTTGTTCAGCACACAATTAACTGTGCACTTGTTCCCAGCTCTGGCTGTAGGATTAAAACTGTGTGGGCTTAGATTTAAAGGGAAAAAAGCTTTAATGCTGCCTGTGTTCAGCAGGAGACCTGCACTGTCTTTGTGTCACTTTGCCTTGGTGACACGCCTGGAATCAGGCTGGGATGGAAGTTCTCACATCCGGGGGCTGTTGTTAATGAGCAAAACCAAATCCACAGCTCCTGCCTCTCCCTGGCTCTGCCACGAGAAGGGATGAGAGCCAAGTGCTGTCTGCCTTCAGTTTTCTTCAATTTGTTGTTTTTTACTGAGGTATCACAGACCAAACCACCAGGGGGATTTTGTCTTGGTAGTGTCTGAAAGATCTTCTCTTGCAGTAGCTCCCTTTGCACACTTCTATACCTACAAAAATATACAGAATTATCACATGCAAACATCCATTTTTACCACGTGGAGGTGTGTAAAAACAACAGTGTTTAACTTGAACAGATTTGTAGATTTTAATTATATTTATATAACAAGTGCTCTATCTGTTTCTTGCTCTTTCTCATCCACCCACCTTCCTTTACACTTACATTTTGTGAAAATCTTGGCATTTGGGCATTTCTGTTGCTGTCCAGCAGTTGTGATGTTTGTCCAGATGGCTTTGGAACTGACTGAGGTTGGACACTGGAGAAAACTCAAATGTAATCTCAGTAAATGCTACAAAACTAATTAAACAAAACTATCACCCCCTTATGGCAGAAGGAAGAGGCTTTACTGCATTCTCACATTCTCTGAGAGGGAGTTGCAAATTACATATGTATTTTTCCAGTATGTGCATGTAATCACAGAAGAATCTGCACCGTTTTGATAAAATATGAGCTTGATTTTAAAAAGAGTACAGAAAAGTGAACGTTTTCTATGAGAACTCTCAGTAAAAATGGATTTAAGGGTGAAGTAGATCAATATATTAATAATTTCAGGAACCATATTCAGAAGCAGGAGGTGGATACACTGCTCAAAACTGAGGCTCTGTGAAGCAGTGGAGCTGGAATATTCAGATACGCTTCTGATCATGATTCAACTGACCAAAAAAAATCCCATACTTAAATATCTTTACAGTGTGTGAATCTCCTAAAGACAAATACAAACCAGATTTTTGGCTGAATCTGATCTTGCCTGCAGAGCCTTGTGTAATACTTCCATTAGATGTGTGCTAAAGAAATAAAACAGCACAGAAGAATTTCTGAAGAGTCTCACAGTTGTTTGCAGTGATGGAATGTTTGGGGAACTGTAGGAAATACAGATTTCCAGGAAAATAGCAAGGAGTCTCTCATTTGAGCATGCTGTATTAATAAGTTGGTATATCATCCTTTAATTTATCCAGGTTATTACAGAATGTAATTTTTTTGTAATTTCTTGTTACAAACCCGTCTCTCCTCCCCTCCCCTGTGTTTTGCAGCCTGAGAGGCTGCAGGGCACTCACTACTCAGTGCAGTCAGATATCTGGAGCATGGGGCTGTCCCTGGTAGAGATGGCCATTGGCAGGTACCCCATTCCCCCTCCTGACTCCAAGGAGCTGGAGTTGATGTTTGGCTGCCCCGTGGAGGGAGATTCTCCAGTCACAGAGACCTCACCCAGGCAAAGAGCACCCGGCAGACCCATGAGCTGTGAGTTACAACCCTCAAATGATTTCCTTCCCTGCCAGCTTTTATATCTCATCCTGGGCTGCACAGTGGGGCTTTCAACTTGAAAAAAAAATCAAATATTTAAAAAATACTGGGCACCTGGCTCAGCTTCACTGTGAGAAGCTCTGTGAGAATCCAGAGACCCTTTTGTTGGTGATTGGGAACAGCTCCAGTACTGGGATGGATCCCAGGCTGTTGCTCTGGGATGGATCCCAGGCTCTTGTTCTGGGATGGATCCCAGGCTCTTGCTCTGGGATGGATCCCAGGTTGTTGCTCTGGGATGGATCCCAGGCTCTTGTTCTGGGATGGATCCCAGGCTCTTGTTCTGGGATGGATCCCAGGTTGTTGCTCTGGGATGGATCCCAGGTTGTTGCTCTGGGATGGATCCCAGGTTGGTGCTCTGGGATGGATCCCAGGCTCTTGCTCTGGTTTTCTCCAAGATTCTGATCCAAGTGCAGCAGGATGATTCCCAGTGGATCAGAACTGGAAATGCCTCCTTGCATTAAAGCATTTCCCTGTTGCACTTTTTCCCTGTAAATCTGGGTGCCAGGTGCCAAAAGTGCCAGATTTGGGCTTCCTAAAGCACCCCTAAAGCCATGGAGGGAGAGTGACACTGATCCCACCTCTCCCATTTCTTCCCAGCCTATGGATCAGACAGCAGGCCCCCAATGGCAATCTTTGAACTTCTGGATTACATCGTCAATGAGGTAATTTATAAACTTAAAAATCTGCACTTTACAACTGTAAATTCTGGAATTTGGGGGACTGTAGATTTAGTGCTGTTTAGTCTTCTCTTATCTTTCAAATAGCTAAGCTCCAGGGCTAGAAATTCATATTTTAGAATGGTTGTTTCCAGTATTTTCACAAGTACCATTGAAACTTGTGGGATTCCACTGCTTGTGTTCTTAAAAAAAAAAAAAAAAAAAGCATGCTCATGTTAGCTGTCATTTGTAGCAGCTGGATAGCAATTCTTCCAGCTGGATGAATTATTGAAAACTGTCCAACTCACCCATTTAAAAGGCACAGTTGGTGTCTGGGTCCCTGCATTGCCTGTGCCACTGATAAATTGATAAATTGCTTCTGTAACTCATCTGCTTGCACAGTTCTCTCAGATTACAAATCTGTTTTGCATATTATATAACACCCCAATCTGCCAGCACTATCTCTGGGAATAGAGATAGCATTGAATTACTTGAGCTGCTGTGGTCCTGCAGCTCTTGCAGCATCAAGAGGGGTCAGTTTGGGCTGAAAAGCTGCAGTAGTTGAGAGTTTGACAAGATGATCTTGTGCCACCTCTGATTTAGCACAAACCTCTTCAGCAGGAGCTGCTCCCTCCGAGGCAGGCTGTGCAGGGAGGAGTGCAGGCCTTGCCTCTGCTCTGTGCATTGAGGTAACTCAGAGCAAGGATGGAAACTTTAACCCTGATCCTGTAGCAAAGCCCTGGAGGACAAGGCAATAACGTGCAGTTTATGCAGGTTTATCTCCTTTCTTTATTTGTCAGAATTCTTTCTGAATTCAGAGCCTGGACAAACTCATTGCCAGGGACAGAAAATTTACAGCAGAAGGATTATGGAACTAATGATGTGCAGGACATCTTCCCTCAGCAGTGTGGAGAGTGACAGGTGCTAATTAGTGCTCTGAGCCTTCTTTAATGAGAGCTGAGCCTGTGCTCACCTCATTCAGGTGTGTGTGGAGAAAATAGAACAGCCAACCAAGCAAAACCCACCCCATACCAGGGAAAGTCTGATTTATGACTGAAACACCTGAAGTCCTGCAGCTGGGAGTAATAACCCAATTCAGGCAGAGTTTTCCAGCTTTACTCAGATGTGGGACATGCAGATCCCTGGGCAGGTTGTGCATCATCATGTATTAGTTATGCTGAATGATTGCTGATTTTAAAAATTTATTTATTTATTTATTTATTTATTTATTTATTTACAGCCACCTCCAAAACTGCCCAGTGGTGTCTTTGGTTCTGAATTTCAAGATTTTGTTAACAAATGGTGAGTATTTTCTCTGTATTTTCTTTGTGGCTGAGTGGCAGAGGGACACGCTGGGCTCAGCCCTGCTTTGTCTGTCAGGCACTTGGCAATCACAGTCCCTGCTCCAGGCCAGGCCAAATGTGAGGATTGCAATCAGCAAAATCCTCTTTGGGTGTTAATTGCCTAAAGTTCATCTCACAGGCAACACGTGCATGCAGAGGAACCCCAAGGCTCAGGGAGATTCCCCTCTTTGACACTGAATTTCTGCTGCTGTGTGCAGCTCAGAGCAGTCCTCTCCCAGCCTCGGGGAGTGACCCAGAGCACAGACAGCTTCTGCCAGGCTCAGGCACATCATCCTGCAGTGTCTGTGCCATGGCTGCTGAATCTTGCAGGCTCCAGATTTTTTTTTTTCTTGCCCATGAACCAACACCTTTATGCCAGCAGCCATTCCCCCATCTCTTCACTTTCCCAGTTGCTCCTCAGTGATGCCAGCACTGAACCAGTGCTAAGGGAGGCAGCTCACTGCAGTTCAACAGTTGATTTATTTATCAAATATCTGTATTTACAGCTTCCAAAAGGAAGGACAGTCATGCAATAGCCCTACTTGATACTGAGCTTGAAGAGACTTGGGACAAAGACACATGGTTCATGTTGTTTTAGTTGAAATGGGATTTATTTCCCCACTTGGTTTAGATGCTCATCAGTGTCAGACACCTCAGGATTTCTTACCTGGAGCTGTGGAACCCACAGAAGGGAATTGCAGGCTCCCATCTCTGCCTGAGAGGCACCTGATGCTTTTATGGAGTGGTGTCATCAGACCAGAGCAGTACAACCAACAGGACACAACTCCAGCTTTATTTTAAAACATAACAGAGTGTAACTTGTGCACCACTTTGTGTTTTCCTAGTTTAATTAAAAATCCTGCTGAGAGAGCCGACTTGAAGCAGCTGATGGTAAGTGAAAGGTTTTTAATTTGATCTGAGAGCCCTTTCCCAGGCAGCTTGGCTTCCTCAGCTGGCCCAGAGCAGATCAGAGCCTTGAGGGTGGCTGGAGGCTCCTGAGCAGCTCAGCTTGAGGAGGAACAGCTTTTCTGAGCCAGAGATCAAGGGGGGCTGCAGCTTTCACACCCTCCTACAACAGGGACTGGCAAGGAAACAAAAACTCTGGTGGGTTGTGGAGTCTGCCATTTGATAATCACAATTGGTGACTTAACTTAATTAACCAAATAATTCTTTCTTGAGTTTGTTAGTTAATAATAAAATATTAATACTTCTAGGAGGACAAAAGAACAAAGCTCCACATAACATACAGACTAATTAAATACATTTTTAATCATCTGTTGTAAAACATAGAATTTGTCAATTTTTTACCAGCTTTGTCTTGCAAAAATCTGTAGAACTCAACACAAATTCTGCATTTTTTCCCTGTGTGAAATAACCATATCAGTCTCAGTGCATCTTTTCATGGTTTTAAGTGCAATGCCAAGACTTCAGTTGTACTGCAGAAAATCAGGTTTTCCCTGCCCTGACCCTGCTGCACAATAATGGTGCAAAATGCAAAGAGACTCTTTTAATTACAAAAAAAAGCCTTTTAGTGCCCAGGCAGACATTTTCCAGAGTATTACCTCGAGTGGCTGAGTCACATCCTTATCATTTATGTGGTGCAAGTGCTCTGCAGCAGGCACTGTGGCAGGATATTCCAGGATTCCTCTGGGACACTTGGCCACGTGTTGAGTGTCCTGCAATTCTATGCAAAACTCTCCACGTGGTTTTTACACTTCGTAGTGTCAAAAATTTCAAAAAAACCCTTTATAAACCACCACATACTTTTACAGTCTCCACGTGGTTTGTAAAGTTTTACAGCTTGATTTTCCAAGTGGATTTATGGTACTGGGTGCTCCTGAGGGCTGTTCCTCGAGCAGGCTGAGAGCTGGCACGCTGACCCTGTTCTCCTGTGCTCAGATCCATGCTTTCATCAAGAGATCCGAGGCAGAGGAGGTGGATTTTGCGGGGTGGCTCTGCTCCACCATCGGCCTTAACCAGCCCAGCACCCCCACGCACGCCGCCGGCGTCTGAGCCCCGGGGGCAGCTCCTGGACTGTACCTCTGGTGACAACCACGCTCTCCTGGTCCTCTCTCCTCAGCTTGTACCTGTTCAAACATGTATTTCACCTCTTAAGGAAGAATGTCTTGATAGCATGTGCCAAAACGGTTTTAAATCTCGTCCTAAACTAATTGGTATCGTACCGGGTTCCGTCGTTCACTGACCAAATGTAAGCTGTGTAAGTTCCAGTGCTTGCTGATTTTAGGTGATTATGGATATTCTTTCTTAATGAAAATATCACTGGGGCTTGGGGGTTGGCCCCTGGCTTGTTTGAACTTTATCAAGACTCTTTGTAAATCGTTGGTACTTCAATCATGCTTTCCCTGAGCTCCCCGGGCTCGGGATCGGGATGCTCCGAGCCTGTCTGTGAGCATGCTTTGCTGCTGCCCAGCTGTTCCCAAAAGTTAGGCTCCAATTTTGCTGTTGTCTAGAGATCTCTCTCTTTGCAGGTGAAGAAGGCAAGAGCTCTGCATTTCTTGGAATGCACAGGGCGATATTCTAATTGTAGACTTGTTCATATTTCTATATTTATTTTTCGAACATATCATCATCCTTGGATTTAGTGATGTATGTCTTTCTAATTGATTTTTAAAAGTTAGTTCTTGGAAGTGTCCTATGGAATCGAGACAATGATCCAAGCACTTTGCTTTCTTTTAACCTAAAGAGTCATGACAACTGTGTTTAGTGTCTAAAAGTGTATGAAAATCCTTTATTGTTTTATTCTCTCAGATGTTTAGCAATGGGTTCTCTTAATAAATATATTATCAAGTAACTTCTTGAAGCTTTTTTTACAACTTGACCGAGGCTTTAATCTGGTCACTGCACTGTAAATTTCAGCTGTTTCAAAGGATGCTTTGGATGAGGAAATGCCTGAAATTCTTCCCCAAAAGGAATCCCCATCAGCGGGACATGAACTTCCACATGGCCAAAGGATCGGGTATCAAAGGGCTGGCACAGCCTGGAGCAGGAAATGACTCATTGACACATCCAGGGCTTCCTCCAGCCTGTCCTGGCAGGAATGAGACCTGAAGTGACAGCTGGGAGGGTGGAAATTAAACCCTTGCCTGAGCTTTACCTACACCCAGCAAACAGAACCACACCAGAGCCTTTTTTACTGTTTGCTAAAAGAACCACACAGTAAGGTGGGAGAGGCTGGACTCCCACTGTGGGTTGTTCCCCCAGACAATGCAGCAATGATTTGGGCACTGCAAGTTGTGTGTAAGGACAGCAGGAAAAGAACTTTATTGCAACATGCACTAGAACTGGGCTGTTCAAATCCAAAAGCAAGGGATTCATTCACAAAAGCAGCAGCAATTCTATCCATGAAAACTACCCTGGACCATGCTGGGCACAAATAATATTTTTCAACGGTTAAAATTACTTTTTGGAGTTGAAATGTGCCAAGAAAGGCCAGGCTGGCTCCTAAGCTCCTCCCAAACCAGCTCTTCACACACATCACTGCAGGGGCTTATCTGACCAGAACATTTTTGGCTTAGACTTTTGGGTTTTTTTTACTCTCTTCTTCACTCCTGTTCCAAATTCCTTCAAGACATCCAGGATTTTCATAACCCAAATAGTCTTTAGTACAGGATGAAGCCACATTTATATCCCAGCAGTTTCCATTTGTACAAACCAAACAAGAGCCAAATTAACATTCATTAAACAGTGGCAGGAATGCACTGGAGGCTGAATGTCAGTTCTGACCACCCCCAGGATACCGGACATTTTCCAACTGCAAAAATTGTGGAGATTTCACATCACTTTCCATTTATAATCAAGTTTATAAATTCCTCATGCTCCTCCTCGAGAATCACATGAAGGCAGGTGACCTTGCCTTGATTTATGAGGTTACAATGAGAGAAGAAAATAACACCAATTTCAGAGTATTAGCTTGTTACAAGCACCACAGATCATTTCTTGCTCTACAATTTGTGGACAAATTAAAGGCTCCTTGGCTGCTGCTCTGAAGGAGCAGAAGTAGAAAGTCCTCTGGGACAGACTGACAGAACTGAAGAGCACCAGGGGGACAGAGAAACCTCCCTGCTGTGCTCAGAATTGGGCTGACACTGGGAGGACTCTGGGAGCAACTCCAGCTTTCCATGGAACTGAGAACACAGCAGCTGAAGGCTGGAGACAGCCCTGGACACATCTTTTCTCACCCTGTATCTTAAAATTCCCAGTTTAGGCAAATGAGGTTCTAATGTAATCACTGGGGCAGCACCAGCCTCCAGGACCTGGATTTGTTTCTCACATCAGGAAGTGAGAACAGACAAGTTATTGCTTTTAGTGCATGTGCTAATTAGTCTGGTTGATCAATTACTTCTCCCTTCCACATACAAAGATGTTGTAAGAGCTACATTAGGTTTGAAATGTGGAATGGATTATGCTACATTTGTGCAGCAGATTTTTATTCTTTCAACATCTGAGTCAAGATGTGCCAAGTCTGTGAAATTCACGTGTTCAGTGTCACTGCCCTGACTCTGATATATCAAATAGTTCATATCCACACACAGCACAAAATGGAAATCACTTGGTGAGTTTCAGATGAATGAAGAAGAATTTCCTGAGTCTGTATGAAAAACCATCTCTGATTTTCTCTCAAGAATCAGATTCCTCCTCTTCCTCTTCTTTATCATCCTGAAGACTAAGGTGTAACTCAGTTTGATTGATGGCAGCCTCGTTGTCCATCTGCCCAAGAGTCTGTCAGGAGAAAAAGGCTGATTACCAAACCCAGCACAGACACCAAACACTTCTCAAATCATTGTTAGAGCTGTTAATTAAAGATGTGAGAGCCCATGACAGCAACAAGGCCCTGATCTCCATGGAAAAGCTGCAGCTGGCTCAGGCTGGCCAGGTATTGAGTGAAAAGCTGCAGCACATGTGCCTTAAAGTATTAAACAGAACATTTAATAAATGGTGAACTGGAGCTGTAATACCACACAGCTATGTCCCAGTCCCCCTGGAGACACAGTGCTGCTTTTGGGGATGGCAAAAGGTGAAACCCTTGGAACAAACCAGCAGCAAAACACATTTTACAGGTGAGCTTTGCAGGGATGAGAAGCATCAGTGAGGTGACACAAGGAACTGCACAGGAAAACCATGCAGAGCCAGCTCTGCTCGTGCTGGCACCTCCCACCCCAGGGACCCCTCTGACCCCAGGGACCCCCTCTGACCCCAGGGACCCCCTTACCTGCTGAGTGTCCTCGGCCAGGGCTGGCAGGGGCACAGGGACCTTCTCCTCGCTGGCCCCGATCATGGACTGCAGTGCCAGCTCCTCCACCTGCAGGAGCCACAGGAGCTGCTGGCACTCATGAGCACATCACTCCTGCCAAGCCGACCTGCCTGACACTGCTTAACGTTCCTGACTCACCATTTTGGGGTTTTTACCTGTCAGTCTTGGAAAAGATTTGTTCAATCTTCTACAATTCTAAGCTCCTTTATTGTAATATGCATGAGTCTCTAAACCTAACTAGTCCTCAGTTCACCCACCTCAAACTCTCCCTTCTCCATCCATCAGCTAGGGCAAACCATACACTCACATTTACCTCTTAGAGATGTATCCTATTTACATTCACAATTACATTTATTGCTTAATGTATCTCATATATACTCACTTTATCTCTTAGAGATGTAGTTTATATACTCACATTCATCTCTTAATGTATCCTACATACACTCACCTTTACGTTTTAGAGATGTAGCCTACATACTCACATTCATCTCTTAATGTATCTTACATAAACTCACATTTACCTCCTAGAGATGTATCCTATGGACATTCACAATTATATTTATTGCTTAATGTATCTTATATACACTCAATCTCTTAGAGATGTAGCCTACATACTCATATTTATCTCTTCATGTATCTTAAATACACTCACATTTACCTCATAGAGATGTATTCTATGTACATTCACAATTAGATTTATCTCTTAATGTATTTTACCAACACTCACATTTACCTCTTAGATATATCCTACATACACTCACACTCACATTTACCTTTCAGAGAAGTATCTTGTGTACACTCACATTTCTCTCTTAATGCACACATACAACTACAGGGACCTCTGACAGATGGGCCCTACACACACTGGCGATTACATTTACCCGTTTGAGATGTCCCCTGCACAAAACCCCATTTAGCTCTCGGAGCACCGCAGCGGGATCCCCCTTTCACAGAGCACCCCAAACCCCGCACCAGTTCCCTGCTCTCCCTTTTCCAGCACCAAACCCGGCCGGTCCTGTGGCGGAGCGGGGCTGAGGGGCAGGCCCAGCTCGGCCCGGCCCGGCCCGGCCCGGCCCCGCCGCTCCCGTTCCCGTCCCCGTTCCCAGGGCCGGCCCCACGGCCCGCGCTGTCCCCGCGCTGTCCCCGCGCACCCGCAGCCGCCGGAGCTGATCGTGCAGCGCCGCCTTGACCCGCAGCAGCGTCTCCTCCTCCCTGCGCAGCTCCTGCAGCCGGCTCAGCATCGTCCCCGCCGCCGGGGCGGAACCGCCGCGCCACGCCCCGTGACGTCACCGACGACAGCGCGACGTCACACCGCGACAGCGGCGCACGGCGACCGCCACCGCGCGGCCACTTCTGGTCACAGCATCCGCCGGT
Source organism: Acridotheres tristis (assembly GCA_037013685.1). Taxonomy (NCBI): domain Eukaryota; kingdom Metazoa; phylum Chordata; class Aves; order Passeriformes; family Sturnidae; genus Acridotheres; species Acridotheres tristis. Next base: position 2,056,842 of record CM072897.1, on the reverse strand, counting down.
CAGAACACCCACGGCCCCCGCGTGGCCACCACGTGGCTACCGCCGGCCACCTCATCTGCAGCCGCTTCTGGTCACAGCACCTGTGGCCACTGTGTAGCTACGGCCGGGCACAGCACCCACAGCCACTCCTGGTTCCCTCGCAGCGGGAACAGCGATCCCGGCTCCCGCGGGCTCAGCCGCATCTCCCTCCCCTCCCTCCCCGCCCAGGAAGTTCCCGTTCGAACGCCTGCTCAGACACGCACACCCCACACGGTTTTCTGGGTTCCAACAGCGTTTATTAGGGACAGACCCGGGCACAGCCCCCGCGGGGCGGCACGGCCGCGGTTACGCCTCAGCCTTGCCCTTCGCCGCCTCAGCCTTGCCCTTCGCCGCGGGCTTGGCTGCCTTGGTTGTCTTGGCCTTCTTGGCAGGGGGCTCTGCCTTGGGGGCAGCCGGGGCCTTGGCTGCCAGCTTGGCTTGGGCCTTGGCTTTCTTCTCTTCCTTGAGTTTGTGCTGAAAAGACAGAGAGATGATCAATGAGGGCAACAAGTGAAGGAGGAGCCCCAGCCCCGGCAGTCAGAGCCCCACTCACGTTCCGGGCGTGCCGCAGGATTGTGTTGCGCCGCATGGTTTTGGCGTACGGGTTCAACTTTATCATGATTCTCAGGTTCTTCAGCGGGTTCTTCTTCAGGACTCTGCGCTGAATCTTCTTCCTGAAAAGCACACCCATGTTTGTATTATCTCATTCCACAATGCCAGTTCTGCTAAATTATCCCTGAAATCTGGACAACTGCAATTCCTTGTGTTTATACCCAGAAATTAAAAAATCCCAGCCTGAAACCGATTTCAAACCCCCCTCCAAAGCCTTTGTTCATTAAATAAAATCACTCACTTTGGAGCACGCAGGGCCTTCTGGATCTCCTGGCTTCTCATGATTCTTCCAATATCTGTATTGGTCATCTTGTGCATTGGCAGGCTGCGAAACCAACGTTCAGAATGTGAGTGGGTGATAAAACCATGGCTAACTCACCACACCCAGGCATTCAGGAGCAAATCCCAGTACCCCTATTCCTGGGAAAAAAGGGGGGATGCTCTCCCACCGTGGCTGCACTCACTTGTAGTCGCTCTTGAGCGTGGCAGCCTTGCGCCAGGTGCCGTACAGATCGTCCAGCTTGCGGAAGGCGCTCTCTGTCCAGATGCAGAAACGCCCCACGTGGCCGCCGGGAGCCAGGCGCAGCAGGTTCAGCTTGTTCACGTTCAGCAGAGTGATTCCTGCAGCAAACCAGGCAAAGCAATCCCTTCAGTTTGGAATTAAAATCGAGGAAAGTGTGGCTAAGCAATAGATAAAATGCAGAGATTGGGGGTTTTTGGCTTTGACACTATGGAGCTACACAAATCTCTGTATGAAAACTCTACTGAATTTTTAAATTAATAATAACCATCATCAGCCTTTTTTCAGTGGCAAACTCAGCAGCCTCAGATGGAAACAGCTGCAGCATTGGTCACAGACACCCTAAAGATCACCCCAACAGGTTCTTACAAAGAACCTATCAACTACTGCAGCAAGTCAGAACTTCCACTCAATCATGTGTTTCAGAAACACGGACCAATGAAGTGGAATCTCATCATTCCAGGCAGTCTCCCAGCAGAAGAGAGTGTGTGTGCCAGGTTCATTACCTGGGATGTTCCGGAAAGCTCTGATGATGCCGTTGTCCTCGTTGTAGATGATGCAAGGTCCCCTGCGCTGGATGCGGCGGCGATTCCTCATCTTGCCCTTCCCAGCCCGCATGCGCTGGGAGGCATAAACCTGGGAAAAGCACAACCTGAGTATCCCCACAGGCCCCAGCCCACCTGGGAAAAGCACAACCTGAGTATCCCCACAGCCCCCAGCCCACCTGGGAAAAGCACAACCTGAGTATCCCCACAGGCCCCAGCCCACCTGGGAAAAGCACAACCTGAGTATCCCCACAGCCCCCAGCCCACCTGGGAAAAGCACAACCTGAGTATCCCCACAGCCCCCAGCCCACCTGGGAAAAGCACAACCTGAGTATCCCCACAGGCCCCAGCCCACCTGGGAAAAGCACAACCTGAGTATCCCCACAGGCCCCAGCCCACCTGGGAAAAGCACAACCTGAATATCCCCACAGCCCCCAGCCCACCAGGCAGACCCAACTCTGCTGCAGTCAGAACTTCACCATCATCACTGTGGATCTGCAACACGGACCAGTGAGAAGTTCATCATTCTCCAGAGTCAAAATACAGAACTAGTTGGAATTCCTACTGATAAGAGTTGAATCACCTGTGTTGAATCACCTCCCCAGCTCACCTTTTTGATGTCATTCCAAGCTTTAAGCTTCTTCAGGAGGAGAACAGCTTCCTTGGTTTTCTTGTAGCCCTCAACCTTGTCCTCAACAACCAGAGGAAGTTCTGGAATCTCCTCAATGCGGTGGCCTAGAGAGGATTTCACAGGACACTCAGTGTTGCTCACTAACCATGGCTGGACCCATTCTTCAAAGATATTGCTTAGTATATTCATAAATGATACATGATAAATTAAATTCATGACAGAAATTCATGAAATGAAGTCAGGCAGAGTAACCAGAGCAGTGAAGTTCCAGTGTTGTCTCACAGGCCTGTCTCACACAGGACTTTGTGTACCTGAGTGCTGAGTAAATCTCTGCCTCCATGAACAGAAATGCAAAACTCCATTTGAGTCACCACAAAGTACCCAACGCTGGCTCTGACAAACAATTCCAGAGGCAGAATTCTCACCTTTAGACATGACCAGAGCTGGGAGGGCAGAGGCAGCCAGAGCAGAGCAGATGGCATAACGCTTCTGCATGATGTTCACTCTGCGGTGCCAGCGCCGCCAGGTCTTGGTCGGGGCGAACATGCGGCCGCCACGACACATCTGGGAGCTGCAGTTAAGAACAACTTTTTGGAGTTTTCTTATCCCAAAGTGACTTTTTTATTGCTTGCTCAGCATTAATGGGTCGTCAACCACCTGTGCCAGGATTTTGACAGCAGGCAACTGTCCCTGGGCACAGGGTAAGGCGCAAATTACGACATCATGGCAAGACAGAACGGGTCATGGTGGTTTGAGAGCGGGAGTCACATGGAGTCTGAGCTGCAGCCATTACCTCAAGAAAAAGACTCCATCTCACATTTAGGTATTAAAAGCTTTTCTGCTGGCTGAGTTCTGTGCCCCTGAAGCCAGCACTGCCATGGAAGGATACATTGCCAAAGGCACCCTGGCCAGAGCGGTGAGTGCCACCACCCCGGACTCGCGGGATTCGAGCAACAGCTCTGCCGGTACCCCATGATTCAGCACTGGTCTGGTGACCTGCAACAGAGAGAGAGTCATGCAGAGAGTGACATCTCAGGCAGAGAGTGACATCCCCGTGATGCTCCCACAGCCACAGGGATGCTCAACTCAGGGCACCAATCAGAACTTCCACACAATCATGTGTTTCAGAAACACGGACCAATGAAGTGGAATCTCATCATTTCGGCATAACGAATCTTTATCAGGAAAACTTAATCTTAGTCTAAAAAATGTATTTGATTCTCATCTAAGATCTTTAAGACACTTATTATTTATTATTTTCCTCAATCTGGAGGTCTGACTTGGCACTGCTATACCTACCATGAATTTTTGTTAAACTGTTTGTGTGAAACTTAGAAATAAGGTTAAGAAGGCACGTTCCTAGCACAGACTTCCTGGGAAGAACAAGTTACTATACCAATAATAGAAGTAAATCTAACAAATGCCCATTTGCAGTTTTTCCTTGGTGAATCCCTCAGTCTCACAAGGTCAATGTGGAACAGGGATTTTCACCTGGAACACTTTCAGCCATTTGATGTTTTTCCTGCAAAGAATGACACTTCCACCTGAGGACCCTGGCTCTGTGATATTTTCCAGCAAAGTGCATTTCAAGCACCCCAAAACACCACCTGGATGCTCCTCAGAATAATAAAAATGCTGCATTTCAAACCACTTAAAACCAGGCTGTTAACTGTGTTTTAATTGTTTTTTTTTTAAGGCTGGGATTGAATGTGTAAGGGATAGTATCTGTTGTTTGGAATTAGATGTGAAATGTTACTTAAATTATTTTTATTTGTAACTTGATAACTAATTACTTGTGATTCGCAATGCACTTTTCTATTTAATTACGAAAGTATTATTTAGACTCATGAAAGTAAAAAAGAAACCTTAGTTTTAAAACTTTTACTTTGTTTTTTACATATTATTCTATTGTAAGACTTTAAAGTTTGACCTTGTTAACCATGTGATATTATACACTTTTCTTCAAACTAGATACTTGCGATCTATTTTTTTATATTGCTATATATTTTTATTGTATTTTTTTTTTTTGAATTTTTTTATGATTTTTTTTAATTTGGTTTTTTTTTTTGTTTTTATATTGCTATGTATATTATATTACTCTATTTTAAGACTAAATTTTAAATTTTTCACCAGGTGAAAAACATACACTTTTCTTCAAACTAGACACTTGCGATCTATTTTTTATATTGCTATGTATATTATATTGCTATATATTTTATATTGCTCTATTTTAAGACTAAATTTTAAATTTTTCACCAGCTGAAAAACGTACACTTTTCTTCAAACTAGACACTTGCGATCTTAATTTTATTACTTAATTTCGGATTTTTTTTTTTTTTTTTTTTTTTTTTTTTTACGGCTTCAGCTCAAAAGCAGCGTTTTCCACAGGAAACTTCAGAACCCCACTGATGACCGCTTGCACCCCGTTATTATTCACGTTTTTCTTCCTCTCTTTCTCGGCCGCAGTACCTGCGAGCTCGCTGACGGCGTAGGGCTGCCGGTTGTTCTTGCGCAGGTTGGTGTGCACGAAGTTCACCACGTCGGGCCGGATGGGCGCCTTGAACACCGCGGGCAGCGTCACGTTCTTCCCCGACGCCTCCCCCTTCTCGGAGTACACGGAGATCAGCGGCCGAGCGCAAGCCTGGGGAAGCACAGAGCTTTGAGTTGCAAAGTGAATTTTTTCCTAAAGCGAATTTGTGTTGTTGTTTTTTTTTTTTTTTAACTCTTCAAGTGTTGCTCAGAAGGAAGGAGTCGTCAGCTCAGCAGTGCCAGCACGGTGACAGCAGGCAACTGTCGCTGAGCACTGGATAAGACGCAAATTACGTCATCACAGCAATATTTCACTCGAAGTTATGCTCCACAACTCATGCCCAGAAAACTACACCTCGATTTCCAAGGCACTTCTACAGTTCAGCCTTTGGGCTCTATAACAAACCCCTTCAAAACTACTTCCCCTCTACTATTAAAAAAAACTCACCTGTGTTAACCAGGTAACTTGAATTTGGAAATGCTGTAACAAACTTCTCTACTGCAATGACTGCAGCTCATCAAATAGTGTCAGAGGGAAGTCTAGACCCTCTGAATAATCTTTGGTGCTTTAAAATTTGTGCAGTGTAAAATTAAGCTGCTCTCAGCACCAGCTGCCTGTCAAAAGGCTGAAAGGATGCCCAGAAATAGCCAAAGAATGAACAGCATCCTTTAAAAATAAATGTAATAGCATTATATTGTATTGCATATTAATTAATCTCCTAGTAACAGTACAGGTAAAGCATCTTCCTTCCCTTTCCCACCATCAGCTCATTTTAGACGTATTAAAATACTCGAGAACGCCAAACTAACCAGCTAATAGCAATGGAAGAGACACCTCTGCATGTTACACTGGTCAGGAGCAAGGCTCTGGCCCCTGGTGTTAACCAGAGATCCCAACACAAACAACAAACTTGAGCAGAGCGAAGGCATCAGAGCACAATCCGAGCTGTATTGGCAAGAAAAGTTGTTCATTTGCAACTTGATTCTAGACTAAAGTCTCTTAAAGCCTGTTTTGCAACAAAAATAGGTTAATAAAAGACATATATAAAAGCCGTTCCTCCCACTCTACAGGGGCGCAAACGCTCCCGTGGGGCCTGTTTTGCTTTAGATAAATACATGAGGAAACTACAAAGGGCTGCCAGATGGGGATGGAAATCTATCCCATCCCTTCCATACCCATGGAAAGGAGGAATTTGGGCGCACCACGCCGAGCTCCCGCCCGCGGCCTCCCCAGCCCGGCCCGGCCCCGCTCGGTCACTCACGGGCTCCACGCGGCCGCCGAGCCCTGACGGGCCCAAAATGGCGGCCGCGCTCCCCACGCCGCCAGCGCGGCTCCCGAGCTGCCCGTGGCTCGGTCCTGCTCGCTGGGCCCGGCTCCCCCAGGCTGGTTCCGCTGCCCGCCCCGCTCCCCTCCGGCCCGCCGCTGCCCCGGGCCGGGCCCGGCGCTCTCCTCACCATGGCGGCGGAGCTGCTCGTGCGGCCGCCCGCCTGCGCCGCGCCCCGACCGGAAAAGGAAGGACTCGTCACCTCGCCGTCACTACGTGGATGTGCCTCCGCCTCTTGACCGCCGCTTCTGCCGCGCCGGGCGGTCATCCCTTAAATCCAGCCCAGGTTCGGGACCGAGCTCCAGTCCCGGTCCCGGTCTCCATCCAAGGTTCTTCTGCCCCGCCGGGTCCATCCCGACCTCTTCGGGAGTTTCTGTCCCGCTCAGCTCCCCGCCAAAGCAGGGGACTCTGTTCTGGCGGAGGGATCCAGCGTGACGCGTTACCCTCCCCTCACAGGAATCGCGTAGCGCCGGCGGGCGGGAGGTTCGATTGTGGCGGGCGGCGATGGCGGCGGAGCGGCGGCGCCGGGCGGGCGGCGGCCTGGGCGAGCTTCTGCTCCGGTGAGGATCGGCGCTGTCCGAGCTCCTGCTCCTGTGGGGATCGGGGCTGTTCCTGGGGCTGTCCGAGCTCCTGCTCTTGTGGGGATCGGGGCTGTTCCCGGG
>CM072897.1:1420000-1445000 GCA_037013685.1 Acridotheres tristis | reverse complement strand
ATCTTGTTTGGATTTCCTGCAGCACATCCCAGCTCTGGAAATCTTGTTTGGATTTCCTGCAGCACATCCCAGATGTAGAAATGTTGTTTGGATTTCCTGCAGGAGATCCCAGCTCTGGAAATCTTGTTTGGATCTTTTCCTGCAGCACATCCCAAATCTGGAAATGTTGTTTGGATTTCCTGCAGCACATCCCAGATGTGGAAATGTTGTTTGGATTTTTTCCTGCAGCACATCCCAGATATAGAAATCTTGTTTGGATTTCCTGCAGCACATCCCAGATATAGAAATCTTGTTTGGATTTCCTGCAGGTGGAAATCTTGTTTGGATTTCCTGCAGCACATCCCAGCTATAGAAATCTTGTTTGGATTTCCTGCAGGTGGAAATCTTGTTTGGATTTCCTGCAGGAGATCCCAGATATAGAAATGTTTGGATTTCCTGCAGGTGGAAATCTTGTTTGGATTTCCTGCAGCACATCCCAGTTATGGAAATGTTACTTGAATTTCCTGCAGCACATCCCCGCTCTGGAAATCTTGTTTGGATTTCCTGCAGGAGATCCCAGATGTGAAAATGTTTGGATTTCCTGCAGCACATCCCAGCTCTGGAAATCTTGTTTGGATTTCCTGCAGGTGGAAATCTTGTTTGGATTTCCTGCAGCACATTCCAGTTATAGAAATATTGCTTAGATCTTCTTCAGCACATCCCAGTTGTGAAAATGTTGTTTAGATCTTCTCCTGCAGGAGATCCCAGTTGTGGAAATGTTTCTTGGATCTTTTCCTACAGCAGATCCCAATTATGGAATTACTGTTTGAATTTCCTGCAGCAAATCCCAGTTGTGGAAATATTGATTAGGTCTCCTTCAGCAGATCCCAGCTGTGGAAATACTGCTTGGATTTTTTGCAGGAGATCCCAACTGTGGAAATGTTTCTTGGATCTTTTCCTGCAGCAGATCCCAGTTGTGGAAATGTTTCTTGGATCTTGATCCCAGCTGTGGAAATGTTTGGATCTTGATCCCAGCTGTGGAAATGTTTGGATCTTGATCCCAGCTGTGGAAATGTTTGGATCTTGATCCCAGCTGTGGAAATGTTTGGATCTTGATCCCAGTTGTGGAAATGTTTGGATCTTGATCCCAGTTGTGGAAATGTTTGGATCTTGATCCCAATTGTGGAAATGTTTGAATCTTGATCCCAGCTGTGGAAATGTTTGGATCTTGATCCCAGCTGTGGAAATGTTTGGGTTTTAGGGATGCAGCCAGTCCTGGGAATGATGTCCCAGGGATCCTCAGCACCCTCTGTGTCTTCCCTGCCCTTTTGGCACCATCCCCACTCTCCAGGCCTTGCTCATCCTGGTCCAAACTCTGGCAGTTCCTGGAAAGGAAAGAAGCAATTCCCAGCCAGAATAGGAAGTATCTGTTCCTCACTCCTTTAAAATCTTGGATTTCTCCTTTTTTCCCCTCTGTAGTGTGGTTTTCTGTTGTGGGTGGGGCAATCAGCGTTCACTCAGGCTGGCTCCAGATGTGCAGCTTTGCTTTATTTCCCTTTATTCCCATTTCTTGGAGCGTCGGGCAACATCTGGGAAACCTCAGGATCCAAAAGCAGCTAGTGGAGGTGTCCTCGAAATTCAACCTTCATTTTCCTTGAGCCTCCCCAAAATCGGCGTTTTTCAGGCAAATACCTGATAAATCCGTGGCCACCGAAATCCTCGGGGTGGCTCCATCTCCTTTCCACCCTGACATCCATCCGGCCCGTGTCCATCTCCAGCCCTCCACACAAAAAAAAAATCCCTTCCCCAGATCCTCAGAACAAACCAGCCCGGACAGATCAAATACCTGAAGAAAACAGAAAAAAACGTGCCCCAAAAAAATGGGGAGAAAAAACAGGATTTTTTTCAGGTGAAATTTCCGTATGTAGGAGCCCAGTGCTGCACAGTCCAGGTATTTTTTTGGGTTTTTTTGGTTTTTTTTAATGCTGATATTGGAACAACTTCTCCCTTTTTTTCCTGGATGAGCCCGGAGGGTTTGGAATAAGCAGAGTGGCAGCTCATGGGTTTCTCCTCCCGTGCCCGTAATGAGCTTTTCTGTGGATTGCGGCTCGGAATTCCGTGCGAATGCAGAAATTATCACCTCCCAAATGAGTGTGAAGTGCCGCCTGCCCGGGCCGAGCTCAGCTGGCAGCTCCGGAGGGAGCCTTGGCTTGGGAAAAGCTCCTCAAATGGAGTTTTAGTGGGAAAAAAAAACCGAAAAAACCCAACAGGGCTGGATTGCTGCATCCCCAGGGGATGGGGAACCGCGGGTTCAGTGCCTGGAACGATTCCAGAGTGTCCCTTCTGGGTTTATCCCATAAATTCTGTGTCCAGAGCGATTCCAGACTGTCCCTTTTGGGTTTATCCCATAAATTCTGTGTCCAGAGCGATTCCAGACTGTCCCTTTTGGGTTTATCCCATAAATTCTGTGTCCAGATGATTCCAGAGTGTCCCTTCTGGGTTTATCCCATAAATTCTGTGCCCGGAGCGATTCCAGACTGTCCCTTTTGGGTTTATCCCATAAATTCTGTGCCCAGAGCGATTCCAGACTGTCCCTTTTGGGTTTATCCCATAAATTCTGTGCCCGGAGCGATTCCAGACTGTCCCTTTTGGGTTTATCCCATAAATTCTGTGCCCAGAGCGATTCCAGACTGTCCCTTTTGGGTTTATCCCATAAATTCTGTGTCCAGATGATTCCAGACTGTCCCTTTTGGGTTTATCCCATAAATTCTGTGCCCAGAGCGATTCCAGACTGTCCCTTTTGGGTTTATCCCATAAATTCTGTGCCCAGAGCGATTCCAGAGTGTCCCTTTTGGGTTTATCCCATAAATTCTGTGTCCAGATGATTCCAGACTGTCCCTTTTGGGTCCATCCCAGTGTCACCCATGGGTCCATCCTGGTGTCACCCATGGGTCCATCCCGGTGTCACCCATGGGTCCATCCCGGTGTCACCCATGGGTCCATCCCGGTGTCACCCATGGGTCCATCCCAGTGTCACCCATGGGTCCGTCCCGGTGTCACCCATGGGTCCATCCCAGTGTCACCCATGGGTCCATCCCGGTGTCACCCATGGGTCCATCCCAGTGTCACCCATGGATCTATCCCGGTGTCACCCGTGGATCCATCCCGGTGTCACCCATGGATCCATCCCGGTGTCACCCATGGATCCATCCCGGTGTCACCCATGGGTCCATCCCGGTGTCACCCGTGGGTCCATCCCGGTGTCACCCATGGGTCCATCCCGGTGTCACCCATGGGTCCATCCCGGTGTCACCCGTGGGTCCATCCCGGTGTCACCCGTGGATCCATCCCGGTGTCACCCATGGGTCCATCCCGGTGTCACCCATGGGTCCATCCCGGTCTCACCCGGGGGTCCATCCCGGTGTCACCCGTGGATCCATCCCGGTGTCACCAATGGATCCATCCCGGTGTCACCCATGGGTCCATCCCGGTGTCACCCATGGGTCCATCCCAGTGTCACCCATGGATCCATCCCGGTGTCACCCATGGATCCATCCCGGTGTCACCCATGGGTCCATCCCGGTGTCACCCATGGGTCCATCCCGGTGTCACCCATGGGTCCATCCCAGTGTCACCCATGGGTCCATCCCGGTGTCACCCGTGGGTCCATCCCGGTGTCACCCGTGGATCCATCCCGGTGTCACCAATGGATCCATCCCGGTGTCACCCATGGGTCCATCCCGGTGTCACCCATGGGTCCATCCCAGTGTCACCCATGGATCCATCCCGGTGTCACCCATGGATCCATCCCGGTGTCACCCATGGGTCCATCCCGGTGTCACCCATGGGTCCATCCCGGTGTCACCCATGGGTCCATCCCGGTGTCACCAATGGGTCCATCCCGGTGTCACCCATGGGTCCATCCCGGTGTCACCCATGGGTCCATCCCGGTGTCACCCATGGATCCATCCCAGTGTCACCCGTGGGTCCATCCCAGTGTCACCCATGGATCCATCCCGGTGTCACCCATGGGTCCATCCAAGCCATTTTTGGGCTTCTCCTGTTTTCACTCCTCAGCTCTTGGGATTTCCTTGTGGGTTGTTCCCGATGGTTCCCCTCGCAAACAAAGGCTCCTATCGAGTCCTCGTTAATTGTCTCTCGTGTAATTACCGATCTCGTGTTTCCCATAATTGGCCGCGGCAATTACCCGGCTATTTACTAATCACGCACGAGCCGCGTCTGTCTGCCGGCCCCCGGAATGGCACACGCGGCGCCGAGGTGCTTTTAGCAGCTTTTTTTTATTTATTTTAGTTATTTATTTATTTATTTTTATATATATGTATATATTTTTTTTTTTTTAAATCTATCTGCCGCCCCCCGGAATGGCACGCGCGGCGCGGAGTTGCTTTTAGCATCTTTTTTTTATTTATTTTTTTTATTTATTTAGTTATTTTATTTATTTATATATTTATTTTATTTTATTTTTTTTTTTTATCTATCTGCCGCCACCCGGAATGGCACACGCGGCGCGGACGTGCTTTTGGCATATTTTATTTTATTTTATTTTATTTTATTTTATTTTATTTTATTTTATTTTATTTTATTTTTTTTTTATCTATCTGCCGCCACCCGGAATGGCACACGCATCGCAGAGGTGCTTTTAGCATCTTTTATTTATTTATTTATTTTATTTTATTTATTTTATTTTATTTTTTTATTTTTTTATTTTTTTATTTTTTATTCTGTTTTATTTTTTTTTATCTATCTGCCGCCCCCCGGAATGGCACACGCGGCGCGGAGGTGCTTTTAGCATCTTTTTTTTAATTTATTTTTTTTTTTTTTTTTTTTTTATTTTTTTATTTTTTATTTTTTTTTTTTTTAATCTATCTGCCACCACCGCTAATGGCACACGCGGCGCGGAGGTGTTTTTATCATCTTTTTTTTATTTATTTTATTTATTTCTTAATTTATTTTTATTTATTTTTTTTTCATTTATTTTTTTATTTTTTATTTTATTTTTTTTTAATCTATCTGCCACCACCGCTAATGGCACGCGCATCGCGGAGGCGCTTTTATCATCTTTTTTTTTTTTTTTAACTTTTTATTTATTTATTATTATTTTTTTTTTAAATCCACCGCATCAAAACCATTTTTTTTCCCCCTTTCCGAGCTCGTTGAGGGAGGTTGGACGCGATGATAAATTCGCGCGGCCGGATGAAAAAAAAAAAGAAAATTCAGCCGTTCCTTTGTTAATTGAAATAAGCGCACGGATCGTACTTGGCGGAGGGATGTCAAGGAAAAAAAGGAAAAAAAAAATAAAAATAAAATTATATAAAATAAAATAAAAAAAAAAAAAGGCGCTGAAAGGGATTTTTAATAGCAGACGAGAAGGGAATTCCCGGAAAAACGCCGCTTTGCCAACGGCCTTGCTTGGAATCTTATTTGATTTTGATTTTTATTTTGATTTTTTTTTCCTCTCTCTCTCTGCCGTAAATACCCGTGGTTTTCTACCGCTTTGTCTTTTTTTTTTTCCTTTTTTTTTTCTCTTTTTTTTCTTTTTTTTCCCCTTTCTTTTCTTTTTTTTCCTTTTTTTTCCCCCTTTTTTTCCTTTTTTTCCTTTTTTCTTTTTTTTCCTTTTTTCCCTTTTTTTTTCTTTTTTTCCCCTTTTTTCCCTTTTTTATCCCTTTTTCCTTTTTTCTTTTTTTCCTTTTTTTCTTTTTTTCCCCTTTTTTCCTTTTTTCCTCTTTTTCCCCTTTTTTCCTTTTTTCCCTTTTTTCCCTTTTTTTCCTTTTTTTTTCTTTTTTTCCCCTTTTTTCCCTTTTTTTCCCTTTTTTCCCTTTTTTCCCTTTTTTCCCTTTTTTCCCTTTTTTTCCTTTTTTTCCCCTTTTTCCTTTTTTCCCTTTCTTTTCCTTTTTTCCCCTTTTTTCCCTTTTTTCCTTTCTTTTTCCTTTTTTTCCCTTTTTTCTTTTTTCCTTTTTTTTCCTTTTTTCCCCTTTTTTCCCTTTTTTTCCCTTTTTTTTCCCTTTTTTCCCCTTTTTTTCTTTTTATTCCTTTTTTCCCCCTTTTTTCCCTTTTCTTTTCTTTTTTTCCCTTTTCTTTTTCCTTTTTTCCTTTTTTTTCCTTTTTTTCCCTTTTTTTCCCTTTTTTCCCCTTCTTTGTTTTATTTTATTTTATTCTATTTTATTTTATTTTATTTTATTTTATTCTATTCTATTTTATTCTATTTTATTCTATTTTATTCTATTCTATTTTATTCTATTTTATTCTATTTAATTCTATTTTATTTTATTTTATTCTATTTTATTCTATTCTATTTTATTCTATTTAATTCTATTTTATTTTATTCTATTTTATTTTATTTTATTCTATTCTATTCCATTTTTTTCTTTTCCAAATCCCTCTTTACCTTTCACAAAACCCGTGGCTGCGCAACGCATCAAAGGCGAAAAAAAACCTGGAAAACGAATAAATGTAAAAAACCACGAGTGTAAATAAAATAAATAACCAAAGAAACAAAGGCCGACACAAGAATCATTTCCCAGCTCTTCGTTAATTACCAGCCCATTTGCGTGTTACTTAAATAATCATTAATTTCTCATTTACACTTTCCCCACCTTCCCTTTTTTTTTTTTTTTTTTTTACCCCGTGGCGATCATTGGCCTTTTTTCACCTCCCCTCGGTGTTTTTTTTAGCCCGTCCTGGAAAAAACTCATTAGTTCAAAATCCGCTTTTTTTTTTTTTTTTTTTTTTTTTTTATGGCACGTCCTCCAAAGAATTTGCGCCTTTATTGTCTCGAACCCTGTGTGCAAAAAAAAAGGGGAAAATTTGGGGTTTTTTTCCTTTTTTGGGGGATTTATTTCTGATTTTTTGGGGTTTTTTTCTTGGTTTTTTTCTGGTTTTTTTGGGTTTTTTTTCTTGGTTTTTTGGGGGTTTTTTTCTTGGTTTTTGGGGTTTTTTTTCTTGGTTTTGGGGTTTTTTTTTCTGATTTTTTGGGGTTTTTTTCTGATTTTGGGGGGTTTTTTCCTTGGTTTTTTGGGTTTTTTTTTCTGATTTTTGGGGGTTTTTTTCTTGTTTTTTGGGGGATTTATTTCTGATTTTAGGGGGTTTTTTTCTTGGTTTTTTGGGGTTTTTTTCTGATTTTTTGGGGTTTTTTTTCTTGGTTTTGGGGTTTTTTTTCTGATTTTTGGGGATTTATTTCTGATTTTTTGGGGGTTTTTTCCCGATTTTTTGGGGGTTTTTTTCTGATTTTTTGGGGTTTTTTTTCTGATTTTTGGGGTTTTTTTTCTTGTTTTTTGGGGTTTTTTTTTGGTTTTTTTGGGGTTTTTTTCTTGTTTTTTGGGGGGTTTTTTCTTGGTTTTTTGGAGTTTTTTTCTTGGTTTTTTGGGGATTTATTTCTGATTTTTGGGGGTTTTTTTCCCGATTTTTGGGGGGTTTTTTTTCTGATTTTTTGGGGTTTTTTTCTGATTTTTGGGGGTTTTTTTCTTGGTTTTTTGGGGTTTTTTTTCTGATTTTTTGGGGGTTTTTTTCTTGTTTTTTTGGGGTTTTTTTCTGATTTTTTGGGGTTTTTTTTTCTTGATTTTTGGGGGTTTTTTTCTGATTTTTTGGTTTTTTTTTTTTCTTGGTTTTTTGGGGTTTTTTCTGGTTTTTTGGGGGGTTTTTTTCTTGTTTTTTTGGGTTTTTTTTTCTGATTTTTGGGGGGTTTTTTTTCCTTGTTTTTTGTTTTGATTTTTTTTCCTGATTTTTTGGGTTTTTTTTCCTTGGTTTTTGGGTTTTTTATTTATTTTTGGGGGGTTTTTGAGGGTTTTTTGGGGCTTTTTTCTATCACATCCTCCAAATAATTTGTACCTTTCTTCTCTCAAACCGTGCGTGCAAAAAAAAGTGAATTTTGGGGTTTTTTTCTTCTTTTTTGTTTTTTTTTTTTTTTATTTTTTCGGAGGGTTTTGGGTGGATTTTGGGTTTTTTTGGAGGAATTTAAAAATGTATTTTATTTTTCTTTTTACTTCTAAAAATTAAAAAATTCGCTGTTTGTTGGTTTTTTTTGTCAGGAATCGCCGGTGCTGCCAAAGGGGGAATTCTCGGAGCCCTTCGTTCACTTCATCACTCAATGGTGAGATCACGTTTGGGGTTTTTTTTTTTTATTTCTTAAAATATTTTCTATGAAATTGCCTCGATGAAAATTTCCGGTTTTTTTACTTGAAAATTTTCATTTTTTTCACCTTAAAATTTCCATTTTTTTACTTGAAAATTTCAATTTTTTTACTTGAAAATTTCAATTTTTTTGCTTGAAAATTTCAATTTTTTTACTTGAAAATTTCCATTTTTTTCACTTGAAAATTTCCATTTTTTTACGTTAAAATTTCAGTTTTTTTACTTGAAAATTTCAATTTTTTACTTGAAAATTTCCATTTTTTTCGCTTTAAAATTTCCATTTTTTTACTTGAAAATTTCCATTTTTTTCACCTTAAAATTTCCATTTTTTCACTTGAAAATTTCATTTTTTTTACGTTAAAATTTCAGTTTTTTTAACTTGAAAATTTCAATTTTTTTACGTTAAAATTTCAAATTTTTTACTTGAAAATCTCGATTTTTTTACTTGAAAATTTCAATTTTTTTAACTTTAAAATTTCAATTTTTTAACTTTAAAATTTCAATTTTTTAACTTTAAAATTTCCATTTTTTTACCTTAAAATTTCAATTTTTTTACTTGAAAATTTAAATTTTAAAACTTTAAAATTTCCATTTTTTTAACTTGAAAATTTCAATTTTTTTACGTTAAAATTTCAATTTTTTCACTTGAAAATTTAAATTTTTTAACTTTAAAATTGCAATTTTTTACTTGAAAATTTCCATTTTTTTCACTTTAAAATTACCATTTTTTACTTGAAAATTTCAATTTTTTACTTGAAAATTTCCATTTTTTTCACTTTAAAATTACCATTTTTTACTTGAAAATTTCAATTTTTTACTTGAAAATTTCAATTTTTTACTTGAAAATTTCCATTTTTTTCACTTGAAAATTTCAATTTTTTTACGTTAAAATTTCAATTTTTTGCTTGAAAATTTCAACTTTTTTACTTGAAAATTTCCATGTTTTTAACTTTAAAATTTCAATTTTTTTAACTTTAAAATTTCAAATTTTTTACTTGAAAATTTCCATTTTTTTACTTGAAAATTTCAATTTTTTACTTGAAAATTTCCATTTTTTTAACTTTAAAATTTCAAATTTTTTACTTGAAAATTTCAATTTTTTTGCTTGAAAATTTCAAATTTTTTTACTTGAAAATTTCAATTTTTTTACTTGAAAATTTCAATTTTTTACTTGAAAATTTCAATTTTTTTAACTTTAAAATTTCCATTTTTTTACTTGAAAATTTCAATTTTTTACTTGAAAATTTCCATTTTTTTAACTTTAAAATTTCCAATTTTTACTCGAAAATTTCCAGTTTTTCCAACCTGCCGCCGGGTGGATTCGCCGTCCTTAAAATTGAAATTAAAATTAAATTTGGGGTTGGAGATGTAATTCCTTAATTTTATTTATTTATTTTTAATTTATTTATTTTTTTCTGGGGATTTATGACACAAGGAATTCTCCAAAACAGGTGGAAAAAATCCAACGAGGTTTTGAAATAAAGAATCCTCGAGTAAAGAAATGAAAATGAAAAAGAAATGAAAAAAAAAAAATTCTCTTTTTAAAAATTAAATAAAATAAAGAAAATTTAAAAATGAAAATAAATAAATAAAATTTTTTTTTAAAAATTAAATACGAATTTTTAAAAATTAAATAAATATTTTTTAAAAATTAAATAAATATTTTTTAAAAATAAAATAAAAATTTTTTAAAATTAAATAAAAATTTCTAAAAAATTAACTAAATTTTTTTAAAAATTAAATAAAAATTTTTAAAATTTAAATAAAAATTTTTTTAAAAATTAAATAAAAAATTTTTCGCAATTAAATAAAAATTTTTCAAAATTAAATAAAAATTTTTAAAAATTAAATAAAATTTTAAAAATTAAACAAAATTTTAAAAAACTTAAATAAAAATTTTAAAAAATTAAATAAAAATTTTTAAAAATTAAATAAAATTTTTAAAATATTAAATAAATATTTTTTTAAAAAATAAATAAAAATGTTTAAAAATTAAATAAAAATTTCTAAAAAATTAAATAAAAATTTTTAAAAATTAAATAATTTTTTTTTTTTTTAATTAAGTAAAAATTTCTAAAAAATTAAATAAAATTTTTTAAAAATTAAATAAAAATTTTTAAAAATGGTTTGATGGTTGGAGGGGCTCAGGGTTCTTGGTAGGAGAAGGGAAACTGGGTCCTTAATAGCTCCAAAAAATAAAAATTAATGAATGAATTAATTAATATCCAGTGGTTTATTAGCTGTGCTTGGCAGTTGGGAGGAGGAATCTGCTTTAAAAAAAAATTATATATATATATAAATAAATAAATATATATCTATCTAAAAATAATACATCTATATAAGTAAATATATATAAAAATCTATAAATAAATATCTATATTAATATATATATATAAATAAATAAATATATAAAATATATAAAATAAATAAAATAAAGTAAAATAAAACAATGTAAAATAAAATAAAAAATTAAAATAAAATAAAATAAAGTAAAATAAAATAAAATAAAATAAAGTAAAATAAAAAAAATTAAATAAAATAAAATAAAACATAAAGTAAAATAAAGTAAAATAAAAAAAAATTAAATAAAATAAAATAAAACATAAAGTAAAATAAAGTAAAATAAAAAATACAATAAAGTAAAATAAAGTAAAATAAAATAAAAAATAAAATAAAATAAAATAAAATCTAAAATAAAATAAAATAAAGTAAAATAAAGTAAAATAAAATAAAATAAAATATAAATTAAAAAATAAAATAAAATAAAGTAAAATAAATAAAATAAAGTAGAAGAAAATAAAATAAAATAAAATAAAATAAAATAAAATAAAATAAAATAATAAAATAAAAACAACAAAAAAATAAGAAAAAAACGGGATTGTTTGCAGGAGCCCAATATCCCAGAAGGGAAGTCCAGAAAGGAGGAAAAATTAATAAAAATTCCTATTTGGGGATTAAATGAAGAGCCCTGTGTCCCATACATTGAAATTCTCCACTCTGTGATTAAAAGAGAGAAAATAAATCCAATATTTCAACATTCCAAAGAAAACAATATTGAAATATTCCAATGAGACAATTCAATATTGAAATATTCCAAATGAAATAATTCAATATTTGAATATTTCAATGAGACAATTCAATATTGAAGGATCTAAAAGAAAACAATTCAATATTTAAATATTCCGAATTTCAATTCAATATTTAAATATTTCAAATGAGACAATTCAACACTTAAATATTTCAAATAAAACAAGTCAATACTTAAATATTCCAAATTTCAATTCAATATTTAAATGTTTCAAATGAAACAATTCAATATTGAAATATTTCAAATTAGACAATTCAATATTTAAATATTCTTAATTTCAATTCAACATTTAAATGTTTCAAATGAAACAATTCAATATTTAAATATTCCAAATTTCAATTCAATATTTAAATGTTTCAAATTAAACAATTCAATATTGAAATTTTTCAAATGAGACAATTCAATACTTAAATATTTCAAATTAAACAATTCAATATTTAAATGTTCCAAATTTCAATTCAATATTTAAATGTTTCAAATGAAACAGTTCAACATTGAAATATTCCAAATTTCAATTCAATATTTAAATATTCCAAATGAGACAATTCAATATTTAAATATTCCCAATGAGACAAATCAATATTTGAATATTTCAAATAAAACAATTCAATATTGAAATATTCCAAATTTCAATTCAATATTTAAATTTTCAAATGAAACAAGTCGATATTTTAGGGTTTAAAAGGAAACAATTCAATATTTAAATATTCCAAATGAAACAATTCAATATATAAATATTCCGAATTTCAATTCAATATTTAAATGTTTCAAATGAAACAATTCGATATTTAAGGCTTTAAAAGAAAACCATTCAATATTGAAATACTCCAAATTTCAATTCAATATTTAAATATTCCAAATTTCAATTTAATATTTAAATATATCAAATTAAACAATTCAATATTTAAATGTTTCAAATGGGAGAATTCAATATTGAAGCACTTAAAAGAAAACAATATTTAAATATTCCAAATTTCAATTTAATATTTAAATATTTCAAATTAAACAATTCAATATTTAAATGTTTCAAATGGGACAATTCAATATTGAAGGATTTAAAAGAAAACAATATTTAAATATTCCAGATTTCAATTTAATATTTAAATATTTCAAATTAAACAATTCAATATTTAAATGTTTCAAATGGGACAATTCAATATTGAAGGATTTAAAAGAAAACAATATTTAAATATTCCAAATTTCAATTTAATATTTAAATATTTCAAAGGGGACAATTAAATATTTCAAATGGGACAAGTCAATATTTGAATATTTCAAATAAAACAATACTTAAATATTCCAAATTTCAATTCAATATTTAAATTTTCAAATGAAACAAATCAATATTGAAGGGTTTAAAAGGAAACAATTCAATATTTAAATGTTTTAAATTAAACAATTCAATATTTAAATGTTCCAAATTTCAATTCAATATTTAAATGTTTCAAATTAAACAATTCAATATTTAAATGTTCCGAATTCCAATTCAATATTTAAATTTTCAAATGAAACAATTCAATATTTAAATTTTTCAAATGAGACAATTCAATACTTAAATATTTCAAATTAAACAATTCAATATTTAAATATTCCGAATTTCAATTCAATATTTAAATGTTTCAAATTAAACAATTCAATATTGAAATATTCCGAATTTCAATTCAATATTTAAATGTTTTAAATTAAACAATTCAATGTGGAAGGATTTCAAATGCAACAATTCAATATTGAAATATTCCGAATTTCAATTTAATATTTAAATATTTCAAATGGGACAATTCAATGTGGAAGGATTTCAAATGCAACAATTCAATATTGAAATATTCCGAATTTCAATTTAATATTTAAATATTTCAAATGGGACAATTTAATATGGAAGAATTTCAAATGCAACAATTCAACATTGAAATATTCCGAATTTCAATTCAATATTTAAATGTTTCAAATGGGACAATTCAATATTGAAAATTTCCAATTAACCCATTGAATACTGAAATATTCCGAATTTCAATTCAATATTGAAATATTTCCAATTAACCCATTGAATACTGAAATATTCCGAATTTCAATTCAATATTGAAATATTTCAGATTAACCCATTGAATACTGAAATATTCCGAATTTCAATTCAATATTGAAATATTTCAAATGGGACAATTCAATATTGAAATATTTCAGATTAACCCATTGAATACTGAAATATTCCGAATTTCAATTCAATATTTAAATGTTTCAAATTAAACAATTCAATATTGAAATATTTCCAATTAACCCATTGAATACTGAAATATTTGCAATTTTTTCTTTCCCGAGCAGCATGAGGAAGCAGCCCAAGGAGAGGCCGGCCCCTGAAGAGTTAATGGTGAGTGAAACCTCAAAAATTAATTTTTAAAAATTAAAAATACCATTTTTAATTTTTAATTTTTTTTTATTTTGGTCATTTCCGTAAAAATTTCGATTTCTCTGGGTTTTGGTTTTTCCTTGCGTTTTTTTCAGTGAATTTCTCTTCCTGTGCAGCAATTCCATCAAATATAAATCCAGATTTAAATCCAGATTCATTAATTCTTCTCTATAAAGAGAATTTTTTTTTCCCTTTTCCACTTGTGTTTTTTACCAGAACCCACCTAACACAAAAATCTCATTAATTCTTCTTCTGTACAAATTAATTTTTCCCTTTTCCACTTGTTTTTTTGGCCAGAATTCACCCCTTTAACATGAAAAATCTCATTAATTCTTCTGTACAAATAAATTTTTCCCTTTTCCACTTGTTTTTTTTTTACCAGAACTTTCCTCTCTAACGTGAAAATCTCATTAATTCTTCTCTATAAAGAGATTTTTTTTCCCTTTTCCACTTGTGTTTTTTACCAGAACCCACCTAACATGAAAAATCTCATTAATTCTTCTGTATAAATAATTTTTTTTTCCCTTTTCCACTTGGGTTTTTTTACCAGAACCCTCCTGTCTAACACGAAAATCTCATTAATTCTTCTGTATAAAAAGATTTTTTTTTCCCTTTGCACTTGTGTTTTTTACCAGAACCCACCTAACACGAAAATCTCATTAATTCTTCTGCACAAATAAATTTTTCCCTTTTCCACTTTTTTTTTTTACCAGAATTTTCCTCTCTAACGTGAAAATCTCATTAATTCTTCTCTATAAAGAGATTTTTTTTTCCTTTTTCCACTTGGGTTTTTGGCCACAATTCACCCCCTTAACATGAAAAATCTCATTAATTCTTCTGCATAAAGAGATTTTTTTTTTCCCTTTTCCACTTGTGTTTTTTACCAGAACCCACCTAACATGAAAATCTCATTAATTCTTCTCTATAAAGAGATTTTTTTCCCTTTTCCACTTGTGATTTTTACCAGAACCCTCCTGTCTAACACGAAAATCTCATTAATTCTTCTCTATAAAGAGATTTTTTTTCCCTTTTCCACTTGTGTTTTTTACCAGAACCCACCTAACATGAAAATCTCATTAATTCTTCTCTATAAATAATTTTTTTTCCCTTTTCCACTTGTGTTTTTTACCAGAACCCTCCTGTCTAACACGAAAATCTCATTAATTCTTCTGTATAAAAAGATTTTTTTTTCCCTTTGCACTTGTGTTTTTTACCAGAACCCACCGAACACGAAAATCTCATTAATTCTTCTGCACAAATAAATTTTTCCCTTTTCCACTTTTTTTTTTTTACCAGAATTTTCCTCTCTAACGTGAAAATCTCATTAATTCTTCTCTATAAAGAGATTTTTTTTCCTTTTTCCACTTGGGTTTTTGGCCACAATTCACCCCTTTAACATGAAAAATCTCATTAATTCTTCTGCATAAAGAGATTTTTTTCCCTTTTCCACTTGTGTTTTTTACCAGAACCCACCTAACATGAAAATCTCATTAATTCTTCTCTATAAAGAGATTTTTTTTCCCTTTTCCACTTGTGTTTTTTACCAGAACCCACCTAACATGAAAATCTCATTAATTCTTCTCTATAAATAATTTTTTTTTCCCTTTTCCACTTGGGTTTTTTTACCAGAACCCACCTAACACGAAAATCTCATTAATTCTTCTGCACAAATAAATTTTTCCCTTTTCCACTTTTTTTTTTTTTACCAGAACTTTCCTCTCTAACGTGAAAATCTCATTAATTCTTCTCTATAAAGAGATTTTTTTTCCCTTTTCCACTTGGGTTTTTGGCCACAATTCACCCCTTTAACATGAAAAATCTCATTAATTCTTCTGCACAAATAAATTTTTCCCTTTTCCACTTGTGTTTTTTACCAGAACCCACCTAACATGAAAAATCTCATTAATTCTTCTCTATAAAGAGATTTTTTTCCCTTTTCCACTTGTTTTTTTTTACCAGAACCCTCCTGTCTAACACGAAAATCTCATTAATTCTTCTGTATAAAAAGATTTTTTTTTCCCTTTGCACTTGTGTTTTTTACCAGAACCCACCTAACACGAAAATCTCATTAATTCTTCTGCACAAATAAATTTTTCCCTTTTCCACTTTTTTTTTTTTACCAGAATTTTCCTCTCTAACGTGAAAATCTCATTAATTCTTCTCTATAAAGAGATTTTTTTTTCCCTTTTCCTCTTGGGTTTTTGGCCACAATTCACCCCTTTAACATGAAAAATCTCATTAATTCTTCTGCATAAAGAGATTTTTTTTCCCTTTTCCACTTGTGTTTTTTACCAGAACCCACCTAACATGAAAAATCTCATTAATTCTTCTCTATAAAGAGATTTTTTTCCCTTTTCCACTTGTGATTTTTACCAGAACCCTCCTGTCTAACACGAAAATCTCATTAATTTTTCTGTATAAAGAGATTTTTTTTCCTTTTTCCACTTGGGTTTTTGGCCAGAATTCACCCCTTTAACATGAAAAATCTCATTAATTCTTCTGCATAAAGAGATTTTTTTTCCCTTTTCCACTTGTGTTTTTTACCAGAACCCTCCTGTCTAACACGAAAATCTCATTAATTCTTCTGTACAAATAAATTTTTCCCTTTTCCACTTTTTTTTTTTTACCAGAATTTTCCTCTCTAACGTGAAAATCTCATTAATTCTTCTCTATAAAGAGATTTTTTTTCCTTTTTCCACTTGGGTTTTTGGCCACAATTCACCCCTTTAACATGAAAAATCTCATTAATTCTTCTGCACAAATAAATTTTTCCCTTTTCCACTTGGTTTTTTTACCAGAACCCTCCTGTCTAACACGAAAATCTCATTAATTCTTCTGTATAAAGAGATTTTTTTTCCCTTTTCCACTTGGTTTTTTTTGGCCAGAATTCACCTCTCTTATAAGAAAATCTCATTAATTCTATACAAAAAGTTTTATTCCCTTTTGAACTTGGTTTAGTTGCCTGAACCCACCTCTCTGACACAAAAATCTCATTAATTCTTCTGTACACAGATTTTTTTTCCCTTTTCCACTTGTCTTTTTGACCAGAACCCACCTCCCTAAGATGAAAACCTCAGCAATTCTTCTGTAAACAGATTTTTTTTTCCCTTTTCCATTTGTGTTTTTGGCCAGAATTCACCCCTTTAACATGAAAAATCTCATTAATTCTATACCAGGAGATTTTTCTCTATTTGCACTTGTGTTTTTGGCCAGAACCCACCTCTCTAACATGAAAATCTCTAACACAAAAACTTCACCAATTCTTCTGTAAACAGATTTTTTTTCCCTTTTCCACTTGTGTTTTTGACCAGAACCCACCTCCCTAACACAAAAACCTCACCAATTCTTCTGTAAACAGAATTTTTTTTCCCTTTTCCACTTGTCTTTTTGGCCAGAACCCTCCTCTCTAACATGAAAATCTCATTAATTCTATACCAAGAAATTTTTCTCTATTTGCACTTGTGTTTTTGACCAGAACCCACCTCTCTAACACAAAAATCTCACCAATTCTTCTGTACAAATAAATTTTTCCCTTTTCCATTTGGTTTTTTTGACCAGAACCCTCCTCTCTAATGTGAAAATCTCTAACACAAAAACCTCACCAATTCTTCTGTACCCAGAATTTTTTTTTCCCTTTTCCACTTGTGTTTTTGACCAGAACCCACCTCTCTAACACAAAAATCTCACCAATTCTTCTGTACAAATAATTTTTTCCCTTTTCCATTTGGTTTTTTTGGCCAGAACCCTCCTCTCTAACACAAAAACCTCACCAATTCTCTACAGTGAAATTTTTCCTTTTTCCACTTGGGTTTTTGGCCAGAATTCACCCCTTTAACATGAAAAATCTCATTAATTCTATACCAAGAAATTTTTCTCTATTTCCACTTGTGTTTTTGACCAGAACCCACCTCTCTAACACAAAAATCTCACCAATTCTTCTGTACAAATAATTTTTTCCCTTTTCCATTTGGTTTTTTTGACCAGAACCCACCTCTCTAACATGAAAATCTCTAACACAAAAACCTCACCAATTCTTCTGCACAAATAAAATTTTCCCTTTTCCACTTGTTTGTTTTGGCCAGAACCCTCCTCTCTAACACAAAACCCTCACCCAATTCCTCTGTACCCAGAATTTTTTTTTTTCCCTTTCACCCTTGTTTTGTTTTTTTTTTTATTTTTTTGGCCAGAACCAGCAGTTCTGGGGGGCACGGTGGCTTTGTGAGCATTTTGTGCTGGGCAGGTTTCGACGTCGTTTTTTTTTTTTGTTTGTTTTTGTTTTTTTCCACGGGCAGGATGCAAAGGGAGGGGGGGGAAGCCCAAGGAGCTGGGGATGGATTTATGGCGTTTTCCCCCCTGAATCTCCCCGTTCTAAGCTCTATTTAATGGAATTTATACATAATAAACAATCAGGTCAGAGAAAAAGCAACATTTCCCCCACCACCCCCGTTCGAGATCAATCGTTGCCTGATACTTTATCCCGGGCCACTTTTTTTTTTTTTTTTTTTATTATTATTATTATTATTATTATTATCTCACGCCGATTCCATTCCCGTTCCGCTCCTCCTTTGTGGCGTGCACTTCAGCTGTGGCAACGACGAGGGGAAAAAAAAAAAAAAAAAAAAAAAAAAAAGAAAAATCCATATTAAAAACATATACCCATTCTATCTGTATGTAAATGCGGGAGGCACAGCTGGATATTGCAGGAGTTTGATTTACTAATAGTTATTATCTGTTCTAGCTGTTCAGAGAGGGGAGAGGGGGGAGAGTGTTGCAGGCAAGGAGCTGGAGCAGAAATTGCCTTTATGATATCACTGCCCTGCTCTGGTAATTGTTTAAAATCTCTTCTTTTAGCTGCAAACTCCAGCTTTTGCTTCTGCAGAGATTGGTGGGGATTATTTTTTTTTTTCTGGGATTGCTCAGTGGTTTTTTTGGTTTGCTTTTTTTTTTTTAATTTAATTTTGTTGTTGTTGTTGTTAGTGGCACGTTGAGCTCCGTGTATCCGGCTGGTGGTGAGGGTTTTCTGTCAAGAAATGGGATTCGAAAGATCAAAAAAAAAAAAAAAAAAAAAAAAAAGTCAGGAATGGAGCAATTATTCCCTTTTAGGAAATTCCCTTTAGGCACAGCTTTTAGGATTCCTCAAGGAAGGATTGGGCAGGGAGAGGATTCACTCACTTTTGCACACATTTAATGATTTTTTTTTTTTTTCCTTCGACTTGTCAAATGTTCAACCCGACCGGGAGCATTTTCTCCTTTCTTACCTTGATATTTTATTTTTTTTTTTTTTTTAACGTGCTGTGATAAATTGTGTATCATCTGTGACAAAGCCATGCTGGAAAACCTGTTCTCCTTTGGTTTTTGCTTTATTTTCTGTTCTCCTTTGGTTTTTTCTTTATTTTTAATGCCTAATGCAATTTTGAAATTTCCCATTCCAGGAATGGCTCTAGACCAGGCACCCTGATTTTATTGGCCATAATTGGTTTGGTTTTTTGGTTTTTTTTTCCAGATAAACAGTTAGTTTGTGCATTTAAATGTTTTAAGACACGTGTGAAGATGTTAGACACTCTCCAAAATGGATTTTGGCTGCCAACAAGTGCAGGAAGGAAATTAAAAATGTGAGGCTTGGATTTCTAAGTAGCAATATTTTCTTTTACTTCTGTTTGAGGGGGTAGCTGAACAACATTTGCAGTGCCAAAACCCTTTTGTGGTTTTGTGGAAACACTTTTGTGGTTTAAACAAACAAATGGAGGATCAGCATAATCCTGCCTGGATTTCCCTGTAAAGCCCCAGAATAAAGCCAATAAAACACTGGTGCTTCGGTTTGTCAATAAAAGAGTTTTCCCCAGTGATTGCAGGGAGGAGCTTTGGGTGGTGGTGATGATGATTTTTTTTGGGGGGATGCACTTTTCCTTTTTTCACAAGCACACCCAGAGGTGCTGTGAGATCAGCTTTGGCCTTCGTGGTTGTTTGTGTGCACCTCTCCAGATCTTTTTCAGATCACAGGAAACCAAGAATTTTCCCCTCTTTGTCCACTTAATTTTTTTTTTTTAATGGCAGGATTTCCCATCAAGGATGATATAAAAAAAAAAAAAAAAAAATTAAATTATCTGTGTTGGAGCTGTGGTGAATGGCTTTGTTTGCAGATGTCACAACCATCCCAGTTCTCCACGACAAGGGGAGGTTCTGACAGACACCAAACTCATGCAGGTGTGAAGGAAAAGCTTCTCTCCTGGTTTTTCAAGGAAAAAAAAACCAAAAAACCACAGAGCCAAGTGTTGGAGCTGTTGTAAATACAGAATAGTCCAGGTTGGAAAAGTTTTTTTTTTTTTTAGGCTCATCCAGTTCAACCATGAAATCAATGTGAGATAAATAACAAACCTGGATCTTCAGGCTCTCAGTTCAGACAAGGAGTTCTGGATCAAATCTTGGATGCACTGGAGAGAAATCAGAATTTATATTGAGGCAAGGATTTCCCAGCAGGGCTCAGGGTGTTCCTGGCCTGGGTGTTCTTTGTCTTCCTTACTCAAGGTTGCTTAAGAGGGAAAAAAAAAAAAAATTCAGGTGTTTCTTCAGGTGGCAGCGTTGCTGAAATTGGGAAAGGTGGCTCAGGGATATTTTAAAAAAATTTTAAAAAAGAGGAGGGGGAAGCCATCTCTGTCCTTGGGGGTGTGAGTTCTTCTTTGAGAAATCAGCTCTGGGAATGGAGAAATTCATTTTTTGTCACTAAACCCAACAATCAGCCAGGAGCAGGATGGTGGCAGAGCTGAGGGCTGAGCCCTGGGGTTTGAATCCTGTGCCTGCTGCCCCAAAGCTGTGGGATCCTCCAGAAAACAGAAATTTCTGATTCCTCCAGAAAACAGAAATTTCTGATTTCCCCCCTCCTGACAGACCCTGGGGTTTGAAGGCTCAGGATCCTCTTCCTGCTGCCCCAACGCTGTGGGATCACCAAATTCCTCCAGAAAACAGAAATTTCTGATTCCTCCAGAAAACAGAAATTTCTGATTTCCCCCTCCTGACAACTCTGGGGTTTGAAGGCTCAGGATCCTCTTCCTGCTGCCCCAACGCTGTGGGATCACCAAATTCCTCCAGAAAAGAGAAATTTCTGATTCCTCCAGAAAACAGAAATTTCTGATTTCCCCCTCCTGACAGACCCTGGGGTTTGAAGGTTCAGAATCCTCTTCCTGCTGCCCCCATCACTGTGGGATCACCAAATTCCTCCAGAAAAGAGAAATTTCTGATTCCTCCAGAAAACAGAAATTTCTGATTTCCCCCTCCTGACAGCTCTGGGGTTTGAAGGTTCAGGATCCTCTTCCTGCTGCCCCAACGCTGTGGGATCACCAAATTCCTCCAGAAAACAGAAATTTCTGATTCCTCCAGAAAACAGAAATTTCTGATTTCCCCCTCCTGACAATCCCTGGGGTTTGAAGGCTCAGATCCTGTGCCTGCTGCCCCAACGCTGTGGGATCACCAAATTCCTCCAGAAAAGAGAAATTTCTGATTCCTCCAGAAAACAGAAATTTCTGATTTCCCCCTCCTGACAGCTCTGGGGTTTGAATCCTGTGCCTGCTGCCCCCATCGCTGTGGGATCACCAAATTCCAACAGAAAACAGAAATTTCTGATTCCTCCAGAAAACAGAAAATTCTGATTCCTCCAGAAAACAGAAATTTCTGATTTCCCCCTCCTGACAATCCCTGGGGTTTGAAGGTTCAGGATCCTGTGCCTGCTGCCCCATTGCTGTGAGATCACCAAATTCCTCCAGAAAACAGAAATTTTCTGATTTCCCCCCTCCTGACAAGCCCAGGAGCTGCACAAAATCCCAGCACTCCCAGTGCAATGTGAAAAGGCTCCAGTTGGCTCGAAGAGGTGTTGAAAAATCTAAGGAAATTGGACAAAAACAAATTGGCAACAGCTCAGAGGGATCCAGTTCATATTTTTTGGTTCCTTGAGTCTCCTGGGCTTTGCAGTTTAATTTGAGCAAATGTTTCATTTGGCACTGCTGGTTGTTCAGTAGTTCTGCAGGCACAGGGACAAATATTTACATCTCACTCCTTTTGGAAGCAGAATTGCAGATCTTTCAATTACTGGGCATTGAGAAGTTGTGCATTTGCCTCGTTGATGTTTTCTGTCAGCTGTCGTCCTCACGTATTCATTTTGAAAAACTGAGAAAAAAAAAAAAATAAAAAAAAGCTGTTAGCAGCTCCGAACTAAGACCCATATCTTTAAATCCCAGAATTCTTTCTATCCATTCCGGATTCCTCAAGGAATTCGCTCTTAACAGGCAACTGTGGAAATCCACGTGCGATTTTTTATTTGTGTGCCGAAATGGGCGTTTTTAAAAAAAATCTATTCAGACACTCTGCATAGATTAAAATGGCTGGTGCTTGTGCAGCACCAGCTACACGTGGGTCTCTAGTCCAATTAGCACCTCAGGACACTCCTGCAGTATTAAATAAGAGTAATAATTGCCTATGAATAAGCAGAGGATAAAGCAGGAGATAGAGATATGGCTTCTTAGTGACCTGTGTGCATTATGCCTCAAATCCCTTAATCAGATTTGTGCCGCTTCATTCTTCCATCCGCAGAAATTCAGCTGGAGGATCAGGGCCTAAAGTAGTAAAAAAAAAAAAAATCAATTAATACCACTTTCTAATTTGTGCGGTTGACAAAAAAAAAAAAAAAAAAAAAAAGAAGCCCCGCATATAAATAGGAGACATTTTTCTCCTGAAGAGGGGCCGCGCTGAAAGATTTTTTAATTGGATTTTCATTGTGATTGACAGCGCTTGATTATGACAGTAACTTTATTTGGCTGCACTGTTAGAGCCCCCTTGTTCAGGGGTGGTTTTTTTTTTTTTTCTCTCTTTTTCTTCCCATCAAAAAGCTTTTCATTTTTTTTTTGTCCCCTCTTGCCATTCCCGACGGGTTTTGTGAAAGAACCTTTTAGCACCTTTGTTGCCGCCATCCCTGGTGACGATTGGGCCCAGCTGGTAGCGGGTGGCAAAAAAAAAAAAAAAACAAAAAACCAACAAAAACCTCTCCTTCCCCAACAAAGACAAATATCTCCCCCGAATCCATAATTTTTTTAAGAGCTCCAAAAAAACCTGTTGAGGATTAGAAGTAGCTTTAGATGTGAAATGAGTGTTAAGTATTAGTAATCGGGAGATTAGAGCCCCGGGGACCACGGGAGATAAACAACCGCAATTAAGGCAAATCTGCCAGAGTAAACAAAATTGAGCAGAAACAGATGCCCTCACCATTTTGGGGGGAGGGATTGATTCGAGGGCACCGAGGAATCGATTTTTGTCTTGTTTACATTTCCAAAACCGCGGCGAGAAACTCGAGCTAAATATTTCATAGCTCCCGATTTGAGTTAATTTTTCTCGGCTCCTCGCGGTGACCAGGCCGGGCCCGGCTCTGCCTTCACAGGGAGCAGCTAATTGCCTATGAAGGGCCCCTGTGTTTAAATGGGCTTGACAGGAATTTAAATTTTCTTTCAATCAACCTCTGTGCTCGCAGCCTGCTCCAGTTTTCTAATTTTTAAATTAAACGTGGCTTCTTTTTTTTTTTTTTTTTTTTTTTCTTTTTTTTTTTTAAGCTGCGGCCTCTCCTCCGGAGGGCCCAGAGCTCGGAACGCGGAGCTTAATTGAGGTTGAAACACCAAAATCCGGCCGTGGGACAAAGTTGCTCGTCCCAAAAAAATGTGCATTTACCTGCTTGGATTTGATGGGAAAGGTTGGGGGAAAACCCTCAGCTGGTGTAGATGGGGATGAGCTGGGCAGAGTCTGGCTTCCATCAGGAAAAGCTGCCTTAAATTTACATTAAAATACAGCTCTCAGCGTGGAAATGGTGGTGGTGGCCTCGGTTTTTGTGCAGTGACCTTGGGAGAGATTCAAAGGAATTTCTATTTTTTTTTTTTTTTTTTCTCCCCGAGCCAACTAGTGGTGATATATTTTGCCTCCTCTGTGTTTTCAGCAGGGCTCTGTGCTTTTTATTCAACATCATTTCATACCTGAGCTTCCTCTGCTCCTCACACGAGGGGATTTGGCAGCGCCTTCACCTCAATCGTTTAATACTTCATTTAGTCCCTTTACAAATACTTTATTTAGTCCCCTTTACAGATGCTTTGTTTCGTCTCTTTACAAAGGCAGGGATGTTATTTTGCGCTCGGTGCAGGCAGCCGTGGAATGCAGGATGATCGTTGTGGTACTTTTAAAAACAACTTGTTCATTTGCAGAAACTTCATCACAAAAATGCTAACGAAGTACGAGCTGTTCCATTCTCCCTTTTTGCTTCCAGCCACATCATTTTCAGGGGTCGTTTTGGGTTTTTTTTTTTTTGTGCTTCTGTTAATTGTTGTTATTTGTGTGTGTATGCGCACAGCATTTTCTTCTCCGAGGTTTGGGTGAAAAACATTTAGGAGATTGTTTGGGTTTACTTCAGATTAGTAATTTGCTTAGCACGTTTTTTTGGTTTTTTACAAGTAGAAAGACTTGGGGAAAGCAGTTGTTTCCTTCACCCTTCTCCCCCAGTCTAGGAGAGCACTCAATCCTCATTTGAAGGAAGTGCTGTAGGGAACATTTGCTCCTCATTTGAAGGGAATACTGTGGGGAGCCCTCGTTTGCTGGAAATTCCGTATTTTAATTGCCGACGAGCTCTGTTCGGTGCCCATTCCCGTGCCGGGGCTCAGGACACTCCTGCAGGTGCAGCTCAGGTAACTCCAGGTGTGAATTCCGCCCTTTGGGAGCCCTCCACTCGTTGATTCCCATCACGGCCGGCTCTCGAAGCTCAGGCACCGAGCGCGTTGCAGATGAAAGCCGGGCAGGAGACGAGCTGCAGGCACACCCCTAATGAGCTCCAGCCGCTAATTGGCACCGAGGCCACAAACCGGAGCGGAGCCGGGCAAAAGTCAAAGCTCTGCCATTCCCTGAAATGCCGCAGCCGGCAGTTGGAGCGAGCAGAGCTGCTGCTGACAGCTTGTTAATGCTGCCAGACTCCATCAGCCCTGGGCCACTGTCCCCAGCCCTGCTCTGCAGCCCCGGCACCGCTCAGCCCCGGCTCCATTTCGCCTGCTTTGGTTGGTTTTTAAAAAAAGAGTCGTAAGGCAAAATTTGAAATACCTTAGCCGGCAGCTGGCTCGTTCGGGGCTGAGCAACGCCAAGGACGGTTTGTGGTTTAACGGGGAATAGCAAAAGCATCTGCAGACGGGCAAAGAGATTCCTCTGTGCCGCGGCCAAGCCCTGAGCTCTGCAGGACATTTCAGAGCGGTCTTTGCCACGGGAAGGGAATAAATGGCGAGCCCAGGGTGCTGCAGGAGGAGTTGAGCAGTTTGAGGTCAAGTCCATGGTGTGGAGAGGAGCTGCTCTGGTTCCTTGCTGCTCTGACCTGAAAA